>NW_019168015.1:9334837-9920900 GCF_002303985.1 Durio zibethinus | reverse complement strand
TCAAAAAGCGTTTTTTTTTAGGAAAAGTTGAAAGTATCAATTTTTCTTAAAAATAAATTTAAAAAAAAAAGATTTTTTTTGAGGAAAAGTTGAAAGTATTAATTTTTCTTGAAACTAAAGTTTTTCAAAAAAAATATTTTGAGAAAAAATTGAAAGTATCAATTTTTCCTTGTACAAAAGCAATCATTTTTTTATTTCTTTTGAATTTTTTTTACTGTTAAATAATCTGACGATGGACCTCTGCAAGTGAAACAATAGTTTTCTTGCATACTCTTGAGGTGAGGGAATTTTCTCAAATTTTTGCTAAAAGTATTAGAGTTAATTGAGAATAATTTTCAACAACTAATTTCTTGATAAATTTTTAAGGCTTATTGGATAACACAAAATTAAGCTGGTACCATCTTTTGATGGGCGTTGTGAGGGTGCTATAACCTTTCTCACACATAATCGAACTCTCGAATTCTGTTCTGGTTAGTAGACCCGAACCTATCCTTTTAGGGACCCTTAAACTTAGGTGTTCCCTGAAAGGGCGGATTCCTTAGGTGACCAATCGCACTTAGATAAAAAAGATTGGTGGCGACTTCTTCAAGCCAAGTCTAGCGATAGATCTCTGGATCTAGACGTTATGACAACCACTAGTTATCGTTCATGCGAGCAAGAATAGTCCTCCACATACTAGTTCACAAATTCCACCATTTGCTGGGTTGGTCTTAGCACTTTTTTCTTCACAGCTTCACTCTTATTTCCCCGTATCGCCCAACATAACACGGTGACTTTGCCAAATGACTCCCTGCTGGTGCTGTTAGCCAGCAGTGACAATCATTCTATCGTAGTCTTTGCCTGTGTAGTCTACCATGCTCCATTCAGTTGTGCTTGGTACCACAAGATGTCAATCTTATCCATACCCAATTAAAAATTGGGCATGTTATTGGAATAGGGATGAGGATGGTATTATATTATGAGTATGGGATAGAGATAGGAATATTTATGATTTTAAATTTTTATTGAATACATATATAAGAATGTGTAATATAACACTTGTCCTTTATCCATATCCTATATATATTTTCATATCTATTTAGTAAATAAATTTTTATTAAATAATATAAATTATTTTTTTAGATTAATTAAAATTAATATATTTTTATTGAAAAAAATATATATCAATATGTATGGTTATAAAAAATTACATAAATATACAATATAAAAATAAAAAAACCTTAAAAAAATAAATTTTAGTTTTAATTTTTTTTAAAAAAAATTACGGATATGAGGATTACTCATATCTATTACATACCTGCAGGTATAGACATGGGAATAGATTTGAAAAATCTATTTGATATAAGTACAGAAATGAGTATAATATAAAAATTCAGAAATATAGATGAAGAATGCTCTATTTTCTTCATACCCTACACATTGACATCCCTATTTACATATTAATACTTTTTTATGGCATGCATCGTGGCTTCATTGTGCATGTTGCTTGATCCATTATTCCCTTTTTTTTTTTTCAAGACATCAAACACCGGTAATAATCGTGACACAGCCTTCAAGTGAAAATCTTTACCTTGCTTGGTACCACTAAATGCCATATCCGGTGTCAGTTGACCCTTCAGTGTTTACATTTCTCTAGTAACAAATGAGCTCCCTTGATACCAACAAATGATATCCACTCATACCATTTCTACCCCTTGTATGTAGTTTGTGTTAGGTGTGGGCCTGAAGCTTCCATCTCTTGGAATCCATTTGTCTTGCCAGACTCGAATACTCTCTTTATTGCCCACGCGCCACCTCACCCCAAGCTCCAAGACCCTTTTCCCCATCCATTTACTCCTCCAGGAAGAGGACGGTATTTTGCCAGGCTCAGCTCAGAGGAAATCAGATTTGGGGAAGTACTTTAAGTACCCTGTAAACTAATGACGAGGTGTTTTGTAATAAACGCCAGCCTTGTTTAGTAATCATGGCTTTGTTAAATAGCTCCATGTCTTTAAATCCCATGCCACCCTTCTTTTTTCCAGTGCACATTCTTTTCCAAGCCATCCAGCAGATCCCTCCTTTTTTCGATGACTATTGCCACCAATATCTACTGATGATCATATTAATTTCATGGCATAGTCCTTTTAGGAACATGAAACATGACATTGCATACCAAGACATTTACTGGAGCACTGACTTTATGAAGACCTCCTTGCTTTCTTGTGATAACCATCTATAGCTTTACTGTTCGATTTTCTTTTCCATCTTTTCCACAATTCCTTTAAATGCTCTCTTTTTCTTTCTATCGACATACATTGGAAGTCCAAGGTATTTTTCAGCATTTGTTGTGTCTTGTACCCCAAAAGAGTTCTTGATCATCTCCACGACATCGGCACTTGTATTTTTTATTAATAAGTATGCCTAACTTTTCGCAATTGGTCTGCTACCTTGAACCTTCTTCGTATACTTCTAGCAAGTTTCTCACGTATTTGCATTCCTCTTGGTTTGTTTTGAAGAAAAGTAAACTGTCATCTGTAAAAAATAAGTGAGTGATTTGCAAGCCTTTGACACTTGCACGTACTTTATGTAACAAGCCATCCCGTTGGTATTTGGACAAGAGTGTTGATAGACCCTCTGTACATATCAAGAACAAGTATGGTAAAAGGGGGTCTCCTTAGTGGAGACCTTTTCGTAGGAGAAATTTGTTAGTCACACGTCTGTTAATGACCAACTTGTAGGTAACAGATGTAATACAACTCATAATAATCAACCTCCATCTACAACTGAAAACTAATATTTCCATAATGGCATTAAGACAGTGCCACCCAACCCAGTCATAGGCTTTACTCATGCCTAATTTAAGGGCTACTCAACCATCCATGTCCTTCCTCTTTCTATTCATGCTATGGATGAGCTCATAAGCAATAATTGCATTATTAGAGATTAATCAGCCTGGAACAAATGCACTTTGATGTTTGCTAATATAGACAGAAAGTACATGTTTCATCCTATTAGCTAGGGTCCTGGCAATGATTTTATAGAGAACATTAAAAAGACTTATAGGAAGATATTGAGACATTCTCTTAGGGTTGTTGGTTTTAAGGATGAGTATAATTTGGGTATCATTGATATCATTCAAAAAACCATCCCCGTTGAGAACATGTAAGCAAGATGCAATAACTTTCGCTCCTACAATATGCCAAAATTTCTAGTGAAACGAGGCAGACATACCATCTGGTCTAGTAGCTTTATTCGGATGTATCTGTTTAACTGCTTCATAAGCTTCTTTGACTATGAATTCTGAAAGGAATTATTGTTCATCTCATTTGTGATGCAAGGGAAGATTGTTTCCAGGATTTGATCAGTGACGGGTGGTCCTTGTGATTTTAACAAATTTTTAAAATAACTTACTGCTTGCTCTGCCACCCTTAATTCATCTTCGTGCCAGAACCTATCGTCATCCTCCACGCCTTAAATTTCTGTTTATTCTTCTCTTTTTTGACGTTTGAGCGTGAAAAAAATCTTATATTACCATCCCCATCATTAAGCCAACTAACCCGGGCTCTCCACTTCCAAAACAATTTCTCTTGTTATAATAAACGTTTAGGCACAATTTTAGCTCCTTTTCTTTTGCCAGGTTGTCCTTATTCACCTCCTGTTATTGCACCTCATAAAGGTCATTTTTTTTAGTTTTTCTATTTTGTTCCTCATACCAAAAAATTTTCCCCTAGCCATGTACACAATCTGTCACGTGTCTCTTGTAACTTTGCCTTCACATCTTTGTATATTCCATTTACCCAACACGTTTCCACTATATATTTGCTTTCGCCTTCTGTGGCCTACATGGCTTCAAAGCTTTTCTTCTTTCTTTTGACAACCCACACCTTTCCATTTGGCCCTTTTAGGATCAACCATGATTGGACAATGGTTCAAGACTGAGTAAGCCAAGTGTTTTACCAGAAAATTTGAAAACTCCAACTATATGCTTTTGTTATAGATCTAAGGAAGAGTCCTGAATCTCACATCGAACATAATAAGAGGATCACTGGGATATATAAGGGTTCACATCATCTCTTCCTTGTGAGGCACTTTTTGTAGGATAAAACCGTGAGATCAGGTGGGCCAAAACGGATAATACCTCACAAGGGTGTGAACCGTGGTAGGAAGACTGATCTGGGACGCCGAAAGGGTGAATGCCCGGGTCCCGGAGCCGCGCGGGTTCGGAACTTAAGTCTCGACCCGTGACAAGTGGTATCAGAACCAGTGCTAAACCGTTCGATGCACGCCAAGCACCTCGAGGGAGGTCGACAGGATGGCCAACCTCCGTGACGAGGGCGTCACGAGGTTGGGTGTGGGAGAATGTCACGGACCTAAGGAAAATCCTGAATCCCACATCGAACGTAATAGGAGGGTCACTGGGGTATAAAAGGATTCACACCATCTCCGTCTTGTGAGGTGCCTTTTGTAGGAAAAAACCCTAAGGTCAGGGGGACCAGAGTGGATAATACCTCACAAGGGTGTGGTCCGTGGCGGTTAGGCTGATCCGGAACGCCGGAAGGGTGAATGCCCGAGTCTCGGAGCTGCGCGGGTTCGGAGCTTAAGTCTCGACCCGTGACAAGTGGTATCAGAACCAGCCCTAAACCGTTCGATCTACGCCGAGCACCTCGAGGGAGGTAGGCAGGGTGGCCAGCTTCCGTGACGAGGGCGTCACGAGGTTGAGGTGCAGGAGAATGTCACGGACCTATGGAAGAGTCCTGAATCTCACATCGAACATAATAAGAGGTCACTGGGGTATATTAGGGTTCACACCATCTCTTCCTTGTGAGGCGTTTTTTGTAGGATAAAACCGTGAGGCCATGGGGCTAATCTGGGACGTCGAAAAGGTGAATGTTCGGGTCCCGGAGCCGCGGATTCGAAGCTTAAGTCTCGACCCGTGACAAGTGGTATCAGAGTCAACCCTAAACCGTTCGATCCACGCTAAGCACCTCGAGGGAGGTAGGCAGGGTGGCCAACCTCCGTGACGAGGGCGTCACGAGGTTGGGTGCGGGAGAATGTCACGGACCTAAGGAAGAGTCCTGAATCCCACATCAAACATAATAGGAAGGTCACTGGGGTATAAAAGGGTTCACACCATCTCCGCCTTATGAGGCGCCTTTTGTAGGACAAAATCGTGAGGTCAGGGGGACCAGAGCGGAAAATACCTCACAAGAGTGTGAATCGTGGTAGTTAGGCTAATCCAGAACGCCGAAAGGGTGAATGCCCGAATCTCGAAATTGTGCAGGTTCGGAGCTTAAGTCTCAACTCGTGACACTTTGTTTGCTACAGCTCTATCCAATCTTTCTCTTATACTATTAGCCACGTTCCTACCTCTCCCCCAGAAATTGAGGTCCTAAAAAACCCACATCGTGAAGTTTTGTTTCCTCCAAGATTGATCAAAATGCCTCCATTTGCCACGCCGACCTTATGCTCCTGCCCTCATTTTCGTTGTCTCACATTATCTCGTTGAAGTCACCTAAACAAAGCCAAGCATTATCACTACCCTAACCAATCTGCATAACATCTCCCAAGCAAACATGCCTTTCCCTTGTTAATGGTTCTCCATAGAAGCTCGTGATCCTCCACGTTTTCTCTGTTGAGTCTTTAACCCCCATATCAATATGATATTTTGAAAAGCTCCACAATTTCAGCGTTACTTCCTCTTTCCAGAGCAATGCTAAACCTCCGCTTCTACCATTTGCTTCGACCACAATCATACCTTCAAACTGACACTGCCTCCTTATTCAGTCAATTTTTGTTTTATTAGAGATAGTTTTCGATAGAAATACCAGCTCAGGATCTTCCCTCTTCAGAATGTTCTTAAGAGTTCGGATTGCACATGGGTTCCCAAGGCCACGGTAGTTCCAAGCTAAGCATTTTATTGATCTCAACAGGACTAAGATACTAGCCTCCACCGTTTCCACAAATTTGTTCCCCTTATCATTTTTCTCATCCCATTTACTCCTTTTCCCTATGCTATCCATGTCCATTGTTGCTATCTTGTCAATTCCCAATTTTCTCCTCCCCATGTTCACTTGTACAAATTTCGTTCCCTCCTTTGCAACCCTGGCTAATTGCTTCCATTTTTGATATGATTGCATCCCTGGGTTAATTACCTATCCCATGTCTCTTTTAACTTGCTCTTGGCTAATGAACCTATCATTTACCATCGCTTCTGACTCAGCCAGCTTCATTTTTTTTCCTTGGTTGCATCTATTTGATCCATCATGCTATTGAAAATCGTCTTACATGAGACCACGTGATTACTCTGCATACTTTGCTTATCATTTGGACCTTTTAACGTGGCTTCATCATAATATTATTTTTGCCCAATATGTTAGGCCTTGATCCATAATCCCCTAATCCATACACCCTAAGACCATCAGGTTCGAAATTTGACAATCCCTGTATTTTTATGCTAGAATTATGAGATTGTTCTGCCTTTTGTAATCAAGTCATTATGCCTGTATCTTCACTCTCCTGATTTAATGAATCCCAATTTTCATGCACGTAACTGCTATCTTGATTCATCACTAGATTCAGCTTCCGAACAACTCCCTCTCCGGCCATCGACATTAGTTGCTCATTGTTATGACAGATTCCTCTCCCTTTGCCTTGCATTCCAATCCTTACATTTCCCTCATCCCATGGCGTAGGTTTGTTTTTAAGCGGTGAGGCCCGAAGCCATCCCCCGTACTACCTTATTTGTGACGACTGACATTGCTCCCTTTTCCCATTGCCACATTCGTCCTCAATATACCCTAATCTTCCACAAACGTAACAGAAGCTAGGTAACCGCTTGTAGCTTAATCTATCCTATATCTCCTTTACCTCAACTCCTGTGGTGAGTAACACAGCCTTCCTTAATGGTCTTGCTATATCTACCTCAACAAACGTAGGAACCAAGCCCAGCCTCTTGCTTCAGGGGTTGCATCAATTGATTTAAGGTTGCCTATTTTCTCTCCAATTTGATTTGCGATCTCTTGGTTTCGCATGCCTAGTGGCAGTTCATACACCCTTACCCAAAAGAGTACTGTATTGAAGATACAATCCTCACGCTTTAATCCACCATCGTATTCTTTGAATAATATTAGTTGTTTCTCAAAGCTCTAAGGCGAACCTTCTATCACTTTTTTCATGTCTGCACAGTATGAGAACTTAAAAAGGAAAAAGTTGTTCTCTAGATCTACAACATCGACCTCTCTTGCTAGCCTCCAGATTAACTTCAGTGTGCTCTTCATCGCTTCTTTGTTATAGGATCGATTGGTTAGTAGTTTCCCAACCATCCATGCTTTTTTACCGTTGGCCTCTTGACCTGATCCATTTGTATGTGCCTTAAATATAACTGCCTCTACAGAATATCAAGATTTGCCTCCATTCTCCAACCACAAATTGCCCACCTTGATCTTCAACTACACCTCACACTATGATTCTCAAAGACCACCTAGCGACAATCTTGAGATAACTCCCTTGCACCCCAAACATAACTTACTAAACCCCTAGGGAGATACAAGTCTCAAAAGACTTACTAAACCCTAAAGAAGACCACCTTGTTTTTTTTTTTTTTTTCATGTAAAAGAGATCGCAACATAAAAGATTGAAAAAGAGATAAGAGAAATTGTAAGTATTGAAAATCGAATCTGTACTTTAAAAAATTTCATCTTTTAAAAAAAAGATCAATTAATCATTTGAATTAAGATCCAATTACTTGCTATTATAATACCTAGTAATTTGCTAGTCCCTACTTGCCAAAAGTTAAATGTATGGATTTTGTGTAGTAATCTGGAAACTACCTAGTGATTTGCTAGTGCCTGTTTGCCTTCAAATGAGTTCTGACAAATGTAGGCAGTCAAGAAAAGGAACGTTTTTATGATGTCTCTAAAAGAGGATTGAACCTCACTTTTACCACTTCAGTCTTTAAACAGTCCCGCATCACTGAGTGAGGATAGTGTAGCATAGTGCTGTGTTATAAATATGAGGCAAGCTGCAGCTTTTAAGCATACTTACCTGGACGAGGTCATCGGGCGATCAGGAAGACTCATGGCCTAGAGCAGTGACTTTCATTGCCTTGGGAGGGTTGCCGCCCTAAGGTCTCCCCAGGTGGTGTAGCCTACGTCATAATTTGTGGCAGAGGGGGCCTGCGTTCGCGCGGCTCCTACCAAATTTAGTTTAAATCTTAACATTTATTTTAGTGTCTTTCGTTTAAGTTTAGGTCCTTTTCTCCTGATGAAGTTCGATGTTTTTTGAAGTCTGGAAATTTTTTTATGACTTGGAATGAAAATAATTGAACTTTTCTCATCAGTTAAGAAAATAGATGCCAATGTCTGATATAGTTTCTTTCCTTTTCACCTTTCCAAATTATGAAGCCGACGTAATTATGAACCGGAGCATATGAATCCTGGGTCATATGGTTATCACCAGAACTTACCACCAAATGTGATCACATATAAGTTGTATGGTCATGAGCGTCTCTATTGCGAGTTTTAGTTCAAGGATCACCTGCACAAGCAAATTACTTTCTGTCATGGATTCATGGCAACGATGCCATGGTGCTGCTGCTGTTGTTTGGCTGAGATCTCTATCCCACATTGTGAACAACTTAAGGATGATTTACACGGTTTAATTGGAACTTTGGTGCTTCTACTTGGGTTCTTATGCGTTGCCCATGCGTTGCATTACTCCAAGGGCCTGGCCCGGGTTCAATCAACTGGATAGCTTTGCAAGTCTTACCAACCATTGGCAAAGGTTCAAAATTCTAGGTTCTACTATAAGACAGGGCCATGAAACAGTTACAAACACAAAGTGTACGATTCCCAGATGTGAAAGGATATCTATCCTTTGTAAGTGGTATTCTGTTTTCAAATTGTTGTAATACAATGGTATTTTGTGTTGTTGATTTTGATTGAACATGAAAACCTGATAAGAAGAACTTCAGCATTCAAATTCTTTTATTTTCTTCACCAAACAATATTTTAAAAACATTAATGTTTTAAACATGATCATCTATAATTTTAAAAATGTTTTAAATATTTGCTACATAATGTTTTAAATCATTGGATTTGCTAGCAAAAATGCCACAGATTACTTGTTAAAATTCCAAACTAAAATGGAAAAGGAAATTAAAGATCCATTATCAGAAGTATCATGAGTCTAAGGGGCAATTTCTTTCAAAGAAGTGAAGAAACCGTTTGTCCGTGAAGAAGTACTAGGAAAAAATCTTGCTTTTAACATTCACAACCAGTTAAAACACTAAAAGCCCATATGCCACAAAAGCTACTCTCTCCAGAAATATGATATTTAAAATAGTTAGCTGATATGTTCAGATGTCTGAAAGTTAACCATAAAACTATTTGTGTAAGCAGAGTTGATTTAGCGTTTATCTGGCTGACTACGATCACATTGCTGTATTTGTGCCTTGTTTTAATTTCTTTATCAATCTCCTCAAAATTCTGCTCAAGTTTACAAGAAAGAGCTTTCAATGGCAATTACTAGGGCATTGGCATCCATTGCTGAGGAGATGACACTTATCAATTATGATAGATTAGATTGCATATTGCTCAATATATATGTAATTATTCTAGTTTCTTTTTTTTAGTTAGGGATAAAACTCTGACTTTGTATTTCTGAATTACATAATTGTTGAGCTTGTAGAGTTATTTATTTAGTATAATTAATACACTGGGAAAGGCAATTGAATTGTAGCATGGATTTTACTAAGTTATTTTGGGGTATCAATTTATTAACATAAATTTGATCAAATATTTTGGCGCATAACTTATCCTATATAGATGATTGTATAGTTTTTCATGAATCTGAGAGATGAGTAAGATTATTACTGTAAATTGCTTTTACCTTTGCAGATCAATTAGGACAACATCCGTACTCTTTCTTTTTTTCTTTACTAACCCAGATCGATAAGGAAGATGATCGTGCTCTTTCCAAACTATTTCCAAACCCCCTCTTTGGCCTTGGTTCAGACCTAGCCTTTGAGAATATCTGGAAGGGCTCCCTTCAGGGTAATGCCCTACGATTCCTAGTTTTGAAAGGTTTCATATCTATCCACTGCAAGTACTGATCTCTCTTTAGGCCTGGTTTGCGTTATTGGACTTCATTTTTCTTTCACATCAATATTTGTATGGGATGTGTTCATCATACTTTTCTAAATGCAAGATTTTGTCAATTTCTTTTTTGATGGGAGGAAAAATAATTCTTTGAATATAAAGACATGCATGTAACTATCATTTTGGTGATTTTCTATAACTCTATTCTATATATACTATGATAATTCATTGTCTTTAGAATATGCTGTGATAATTCAATGTCTTGATAAAAAAAAGGTCAAATTTTTATCAATATCATAATTTTCTTTCAATATTTAGCAAAAGATCAGTTGAACAAGTGCATTTGAGTATAATTCAGCTTGCAAAATTGTTATTAAAAATGGTAACTCTTAGCCATTTTAATTAATCTCAGGTTGACTATTGGGATAAGTATGGAAAAGCTTTTATAAAAATGAGATGCATCTCTTCACTTGATTTTTGGTTATATAATGGAAGAAGTCTCTTCAATCAATCTAACATAAATCTCATCTCTTTTATTTTAAGAAGTGAATTGAAGACTGTCAAATTAAAATCTCAACTTATAAATATCGAAAGATCCTTTTAATTTGAAGACGATGGAATTATCATTTTACATTATTGTTTAATCAAAACTTTTAAAAATGTCTTTTTTTTTTTTTTTGAGAAAACTTGGACTCTAGACAATAATATGTACAATATCACTTGAATCCCACATCCCTATCATATCATAAACCAAATATAAGCGAGTTGTATAAGGTGGAATCATATCCCAACATCTGAACTTACTTACCTGGACGGGGTTAATGGGCGATCAAGAAGACCCATGGCTTAGGGCAGTGACTTCCATTGCACTTGGGTGGGGTGCTGCTCTAAGGTCTCCCCAAGTGGGAGAGCCTACGTCATAATTTGTGGCAGCGGGGACCTGCGTTCGCGCGGTCTCTACACAATATTGGTTTCAAATATTCTTTCTCTAGTACCGTAAAATTATCCTACATTTGTGCATAATGCCATCCGAATATTTCTTTGAGTAACGCCGCCTTTTTAACTTGAAAAGATAATATAAGTGGCTCTGAAGTAGTCTAAATTGAAGGTAAGCATGTATTATTTTGGATGCTGCTGAGCACAAGCTGTCTTTGCAAATTAGATTCATTATTACTAATTAGCCAATTGGGAAAAATCTAAAATCAATTGTTCCAAAACATCTGTACTTTTTTAAATTGGTTTGCAATGATGCATTACAAATTATGAGGTGAAACAAAAAAAAAAAAGGGAAAATAGTCTATCAGACAACCTTGTGATCATCCTAACTGGTACAAACCCTTGGCTGAAAACGATCCTCAAATACTTCAATAGGCCACAGGTAATCCATTGAAGGGGTTTAATCACGCTTTGATCACAAGGTCGTGATTCATCAACCAGACTTGATATCCTGTCTTCTTTGTGCTCAAGGACACAAAGGTCTGAGCCTATAGAACAGATCCTGTTCAAGTAAGGTCGTGCCTTTTTTTTGTTGATTCGACCTATAAATTTCATACATGAATTGTCAGATTTTTCGTTGTTGGAAATCACGTCGTTTTAAAATTAAATGATTGGCATAACTCATCTCATCACTAAAAAACTTCAGTTCTATCACATCTATCGTTTCCCTTTCCCTTCCCCTATTCTCTACTGTCTTCTTTTGTTCCATTTTCCATTTCCCCCAAGCGCTAATCAACTCTTTTAATCCTACAAATTTCAAAGCAACATTTTAATAAAATTTTGATGTGAATCTTCAATTTTTAATTTTAAAAAAATTTCAGGCTGATGTATTGGAAGAATGTTGTCTGATTGACTTGCAACAATTCAACCATATGGTTGTGTATTAAAGCTGCTTGAATCCAAGTATGGCAGCATTCAATGACACTATTTGTGGAAATTGGAAGGCAAAATGGCATGCCGAAATTCTTATCTCAGGTGCATTAAATGTTAGTACATTTTATATACAGATCATATATTTCTATATTAGAGAAAATGAAGACAGAATCGACTATAGAGGAAAATTGTATGCAGCAAGAATAGCCATATCGGGAACAAGAAAGCTCTCTCATGCCTCTTATCTACAACATAAATGAATGAAAATTGAGAAGGAAAAATAAATAGAAAAAAAACTCTTTGTCTTGATGATTTATCTATTACTTTCCAACATCTAAAGAACACTAGGAAAACAGGTGTTTCGATCACAATCTGTGAATGCAAATGGATTCTGTATTCTCACTTGATTATGAGATGAAAAAATAGCAGGAAATTTGAAATTGTGCATGCAAAAAGAGAAAGACAACAGTGAACTGGGGGAGGAAGTGTTCTAGTCAAGTAAGATTAGGGATCGATGTGGACAATTTTGGATCCTAAATCAATGTTAGGGAAAACTGTTTAGGACATTTCAAAGAACTTACATGAAAAGCTTATCGGTTTTTGTATAAATGCAATAAAACAATAAAAAAGGTATTAAATAAACAAAAATATCATGAGATAGTAAATAAAAATAAGACAAAGATATTGAAAGTATCTGAAAAAATAAAATTGAAACCCATGTGTACACCTGTAAAAATATCACAACAAAAAAAAAAGTTAAGGTAATAAAAGTCATATTTAACGAAAAAATCTTAAAAAAAAACATTAAGATTTAAAAATATACAAAGTCATAAACATACTGACTAATTTGTCTAGCATCAATTAGATATAAGAAGTGATTGACTACAATAATAATCGTGAATCTTGACGATAAAAGGTATTAAAGAATCTAAATTGGAGGAAACAAAGAGCAAAAAGAGAAGAGTACCATAGTCAAATTTTAGACTATTTTAGCTAGTGAAAATGGAGTTTTTAAAAAATTGAAGTTATAAGTTTTAGATTTAGATCTAGACTTTTTCTAGTTGATTTTGAAAATTCTAACTCAATAGATGTGAATAAAAAATTAAGAGGTGGTTGGAGGTATTTTTTATGAAAATCCATTGTTAGCAAATGACAATCGAAGATGGATGAATAGTAAAAGAGAGTATACCAATTTTCTTTTTAAAGGATTGTGGGAAAGTTAGGAGGTAAAAAAGTTTAAAGGGTGAAAGACAAGAAAGAAAATGAAAGAAAAGAAAAAATATAAAATAAAATTTTTTTCTAAGAAGGACATGCATGTGATTCACCAATTCATCACCTATCATCATCACCTCAAATCTCAAATATGTTATTAGAATTACGTTACCCTTCACTTGCTACCATCATCTTAATCATTTTTTATACTATCATCTCAATCATTTTATTAAAAAAGATTTTTAAAAAAAGTGAAGCAATTGAAAAGATCTAAGATGAACACAATCAACATTAAAAAGAAAAATGTACAACCTTTCTTTTATATGGATGAAATACCTTAAATTCATTTCCAATTCGATTTCGATTTTCCAAAAAAAATTCTCAATTTGATTATGATTTTTTTAAAATTGCATTTATATTGAATCTAGACAAATCAAAATTAATCGGATATAGATTGTTTTATCATACTTACTTCCATTAATTTTTTCTTTACAAAATTTATTTAATAAAAAATAATGTCAAAAAATAAATAAATATGGAAAAAAATATAATTTTAAAGAAAGGATATGCCACGTGGACATCTTCTCTTATATTTATTAACTTTTTTGTTACATAATTTATCTTAAAAAAGTAAAAAAAAAAATTTCATTAGATACGGATTATTTTGTCATTCTTATATTCATTAACCTTTTTTTACATGATTTTTCTTAAAAAGTAAAAAACAAATAAAATTAAATTAAATAAAAATTAAAAATAAAAGGCTTAAAAAAAGAAAAAATCTAAGAAAAAAAAGTAAAATAAAAATAAAATAAAAAGAAAACAAAAACATTTAAAAAATAACACAATTTTTTAAAAGAAAGAAGAAGAATGGTGGTGCCATGTGGATACCCCACTTGCTTTCAAATCTCTACAGAATTCATATTATGGATTTTACTCTAAAGACTATATTTATAATTATAGAAATGTAGCATTTTGTGTTTGTAATATCAACTAAATAATGCGTTTTTAATTTTAAAATGTAGTTTTTGGTGAATTTTTTTAATTAACGATTACATTTATATTTTTAAAAATGTAATTTTTGTAAAATATATTTTTTTATAAACATCAACTAAAGATTGCATTTATAATTTGAAAAACATATTTTTTGATATATTTTTTAAATTAATTACTATATTTATACTTTTAAATTGAGGTGCTTCGGGTCTCATCTGCTATCATCTTACCTTCCCAATAACTATTTTATCATTTCACATATTAATTAATAGTCTTAAAAAAGCAAAAGTGATAATGAAAAGTGTAAGTCAATGAATCTCACCAAATCTTCTTCTTTTACGTTTTCAAGAATTTTTTTACAACAAAATACTACAAAAGCTACCTTTCTTACATAAGAAAGATAATCTTTGTGCACCAAAATCTCACAAAATATTCTCCTTTTACTTTTCTAAGAACCTTTTTTTTCAAAACAAAAAACTAATAAGATTTCCTTTCTTATGTAAAAGACATAGTCTTTACGCACTAAAGCAAAAATGATAAAAGAAAATGTAAGTCAATGAATCTCACCAAATCTTCTCTTTTATTTTTACAACAAAAAAACTACAAAAACTACTTTTCTTATCTAAAAAACATAGATAAAAAACATAGTTTTTGTGCACCAAAATCTCACAAAATCTTCTCATTTTACTTTCTTAAGAATTCTTTTTAGAACAAAAAATAAAAAACAATTATAGCTGAGAGCTTATGAAAGCAATATATCTTTTCTTTTTACTCTCAATATCACATTAAAAATACGGTCCAACAAATAAATATGGGTAAGAGCTAGCTTTGACTTTACAAAAAACACTTTGTCTATATAAGAAATGTGGTATTTTGATTGTATTAAAAAATTACGTATCGAAAACAAAAATTATGGTATTTGTTAACTTTTTAATTACATTTTTTCATGTCAAAATATGATTTTTGCTAATTGTTCGTATCAAAAACCTTTCACCTACCATTTTTTCATTTTCTCTTTGGTTAAATTAAAGAACAATTACCTCTTTTTTTAAGATATTTTTAAAAAATAAAAAATAAAGATTAACAAAAAAAAATAAAGGTGCTATATAACACCACTAATGAAAAGTCTTATACCATATACATTTATAAAATTTATCTTATGAATTACAAAAGTTTAGAGATATGACTTTTCAGTGAAAAAATAAAAAGTGATAGGAAGTTTTAGATAAAAAAAGGTTAATCCAAATTGCAAAAGGTAAAAACCATGCATGTATATTTTTTAGCAAGAAACATTGAATGGGAATTGTAAGTTAGAAAAATTTTTACAAGGCCACAATTTAAGTTAATAGATTATAAATATTAAATTTTCAATTTTAAATTTAATATAAAAATAATTATATAAATTAACTAAACTAAATTTTTATTTGATAAGTAAGATGCTTTCCAAATTAGAGAGTTTGTAATTATGTTTAACAATACACTTACCATACATAGCAACTCTGAGTGGTAGCCATTAGCCACCAATTTTCAGTCTTTATCGCACTGCTAAGGGATATGGTGGGACCCTATGAAACTTTCCATTTTTACATGCATGGACATGGCTTGCCTATGGCTATGTATTCAACCTATATCAAACGAATTGAAAATTTGCTTATTTCCTTAGCCTATAAAAGGAAATGGCTTGACTGTTTTGGCCATCTCCTTCGTTACTTTCGGTGATACCCCTATTGTTAGATACAAGTTAACACGTTGAAAAGACATCTATATAATGAAAAGTTTAATTTAATTAATTTAATTAATTATTTTTAGAAATGATATTTAATAAATTTAAATTTTAAAATTTTTTTAATTTTTATCAAATTATGATTATATAAAAAATATATATTTTAATTCTATTATTCAAAAAAGCAAGGATGGTAAATTCACTCATTAAAATTATCAAATTATTTTAGGTTTCTCATTTTTTAAAATATTTTTATAATTTATCAAGTTGATATAACTCATGTTAAGTATGAAATTAAATCACAAAATGCTAAATGTAAAAAACAATAATAAAAATATGAAAGTTGAAAAACTTGAAATCTCAAAATTATAAGTGATATAATTTACGCTATCATCAACTATCAAGCGGGGCCAGATTGGGTCTAGGTGTGGGTTAACCGACATAAATAAGTTGCGTAATCATAATTAGATTTTAAACAATTTTTATAAATAAAAAAATATAAAATTTTATATTTAAAATTTAAATTTATTAAATATTATGTTTTAAGATCATATTTAATATATAAAATTATAATAAAATAAAATAAAATAATATTATAAATAAAATTAGATTAAATAATATTATCGTATGTTTTTTTGATGTATATAAGAAATATGATAAAATAATATATTTATTTGTTAAAATTATTCTTTTTTCAAATTTATATAATTTAAAGTATTGATATAAGTTTTAAAAATATAATTAGATATATAAATTTAATCTCATAAATTAAAAATAATTTTCTCTAAGTAGAGAGGATGAAATAATTATATGCAAAAAGAATATTAATTTTTCTTACAATTTTTATTCTTCTTTTTAAATTTAAATCAAGCATGATATAAAATGATTATCATTTTATCTTATTAATAATTTTATACATTAAATATGACCTAAAAATAATATATCAATTAGTTTTAAATTTAAAATTTAAAATTTTTAAAATAAAGGTTGAATCCTCATTTTATATAAAATTTAAATTTATGTAATAAATCTTACTTCTTACTCAGTTTTTTTTTTATAATTTTACAAAAAATAAGATTTTTAAAAACTTTATGTATTTAAATTTTATTATTAAAAAATTTAGAAAAATTGTAAATAAAAAAAATCATTTAAGACATTGAAAAAAAAAAGAAAAAAAAACTTAAACTGAGTCGGCGAGAATAGATGTTTACACGAAACCAGAAAGAGCAAGAAAGTGAGAAACCATTGATTTGTGCATCCTGACTAAAGGAGTGTTTCCACTAATTTGCGGTGCCTTGGTAACAAAGCGTTCATAATCTTGTAGTCGAAGACTAATTTATTTATAGAACTTTGCGTGTACAGAAAGAAGATCCAAAAGAAGGAATAATGTGATAAACAGCAGCCGAATTACAAATTCCCAAGTGTACCTTCACCAGCAAACAGAAACCCCAATTCCAGCCTACCTTCACACTTTTTTTTTCCTCTTTCCTCAGGGTTTTTCTTCCTATAAAATAATTTGGAGTGGTCTTTGGTACTGTTTGATCAGTCTGAAGAAAAAAGCAATGGCGAAATTAATTGTTTCAGCAGTTCTGGAGAAGTTGGGTTCCCTGATAATGATACCCGATGAGATAAAACACAAAGTTGGGGTGGCTCTGGGTCTTGAAGAAGAAATCCGAAAAATGACCGCCAATTTTCAGGATATTCAATCGCTTCTTCAAGATGCAGAAGCAAAACAGGAACGACGAGTAGGCTAATGGTGAGAAGAAAATCGAAAAAATAAAAAATTAATTTAAAATTATAATGTTCTGTTTGATGCATATCAGTTTTTTTTTTTATTTAGTTTGAATTAAATTAAAAATATTTATATATTATTTTGAGATAGGATTTCAGATTGAAAAATAAAAAATAAAAGGGTTTGAATAAAACAAATTATATATTTTTATTATTTTGTATATATTTTTTAACATTTTTATAAATAAAAATAATTATTTTTTATGTAAATTTATTTAAATATATTAAAATTATATTAAAATAATATATATAAATTAAAAATTAAAAAATCATTAAATTAAATCAAATTAAAATAATAAAATTTAATTCGAATTCGATTTCAAAATCTATAAAAGTTGGATTCGAATTTAAATTAAAATTAAAATTTTATAACTATATATATTATTCAAAAAAATGAAAACATATGAAAATTTGATTCAAATTGAAATTTAAATTTAAAATTTAAAATTTTATTTATTATTCAAGTAAATAAAATATGATTCGCTCCGAATTATTATCATCTTTTAACATTATCTACTTTGTCAGATGGGCTATTTAGATACTTTTCTTCTGATTTTGTTAAAAAATTATTGAATTTGAAATCCTAGGATAAATCTTGGGTTTAAAATTGAAGATTTTAAACGATATAAGAATTGAGGTGGAAGTAAAAGTGTGCTTATAAAGTGTTTAAAAAAAATAAGTGCACTTAAAAATTTTAAATGTCTAATATTGTTGTAAAAAAGTATCATGATCAAATATTTAAAAAGATATATAAAATATTAAAATATTAAAAAGATATAGAGATAATATAGTAATTTTTATTTTAATCTGCATTTTTTTCATTTCAAAAGTACTTTCTAAAGAGTTTTTCAGTTTGAGTTTGTAAATTAGAAAACTTGTGTGTGTGTGTGTGTGCGCTTAGCATTGAGGTTAGATAAAAAGTAGTTTTTAAAGGCAAAATCTACTTTCAACAGGTAAAACTAGTCTAAATCAACAACCAATTCACAATCTTAAAACTTGGAGTTGACCTTTTCAATAATTTCCTAAAATAATTCCCAATGAAAGAATGCATTCTTTTTATGATAAAATGCTTTTTTCACTTGAATTCAAGTCGGAACATATTCTGTTTTGATTCCATTGTGTCTAGTGGGACAGAATTTCGGACTAAAAGTATTGGGCTGTATAAAATTGTTCATTGAATATATACTTGGGATGCTGATACATTTGTAGATCTTATCTTTGCCTTCAACAGCTAAAGGATGCCAATGTGAGCAATCGGTGAAAGAAACTCAAAGATGTTGCCTATGACGTTGATGATGTGTTGGATGAGTGGAATACTGCAAAACTCCAATCACAACTGGAGAAAGAACAAAAAGAAGTTGAAGATTTTCCCTTGCTTAAGAAGATACGCTACTCTCTCTCTTTTTTACCTCTCGAAGTTTTCTATACTATAATGTTGCTTCAAAGATAAAAGACTTGAATAAACAACTTGAGTGTATAAATACTGACAAAGATAGGTATAAATTTGGGTTAGAGAAGGTAGTTGAAGAACCCGAAAGGCAAATAACTTCCTCTTTCATAGATGAAGAAGAAGTTTATGGTAGGTGTCAGGAGAAAACGATTCTAGTGAACATGTTGGTGGGAGAGAATAGTAATGGAGGAGGTTCGAGCTTGCAAATCATCTCTCTAGTAGGGATGGGAGGAATCGGAAAAACGACACTTGCTCAACTGGTTTACAATCACAACGAGGTTGAATGTTATTTTGACAAGAGACTATGGATTTGTGTCTCAGATCCTTTTGATGAGATAAGAATTGCCAAAGAGATCCATGAAGCATTTAAAGGCGAAGCTTTGAATTTAGTTGGAAAGGATTACATGTTGCAGCAAATTCGTAGTCATGTTTTGGGGAAGAAAATACTCCTTGAGTTGGATGATGTGTGGACTGAAGATGCTACAAAATGGGAGCAACTGAAAATTTCCCTCAAGTATTGCTCTCATGGGAGCAGAGTATTGATAACCACTCGTAAGGAAAAATTTGCCATAATTATGGGAACAGCGACGGCAAACGTATTTTCATTACATACCTCGTCTCAAGAGCAATGTTGGTCATTACTTAGTCACAGAGCATTCTATGGGAGGACAAGAGATGAGTGTGAAAATTTAGCAGATATTGGCAGGAAAATTGCAGAAAAGTGTCAGGGCTTGCCACTTGCTGCAAAGATTCTAGGTGGTCTGCTCCGGTTCAAAAGAACTAGAGAACAATGACAAAGTATCTTGAATAGCGAAATATGGAGCCTTGAAGAGGCTGAACGAGATCTTTTCCCTCCCTTATTTTTGGGTTATTACGAGTTACCTTGGGCTCTTAAGCAGTGCATGTCATATTGTTCTGTTTTTCCGAAAGATAAGATCTTAAACAAAGATGAATTGATCAAGTTGAGGATGGCAAAAGATTACCTGAAGGGAGTGCAATGCGAAGAGATGGATATTGTTGGTGGGGAATATTTTGATGAGCTAATGATGTGTTCTTTTTTTCAGGATTTTAAAAGGTCTGAACTTCACAGTGGTATTACGGAATTCAAAATGCATGATATAGTACATGATTTTGCTCAACTTTTAATGGAAGCCGAATGTTTGATGCTACGAAATGATGGTTTTGAAGAGCAGAGAGTATACTTTTTTGAAAAGGCTCGCCACGTAACATTGATCCGTAAAGAAGCTGTACCAATAGTCCCTAATATTTACCATTTAAAAAAGTTGCGTGGCCTCCTTATTGACTCAAGCAATCATGATACTTCATCACTAAGCACATCACTGCCCATGTTGTTTGATTAATTGACTTGCCTAAGAACATTAGATTTGAGTAACAGTTTGTTTGGAAATTCAATTGAAGAACTTCCTGATCAAACAGGAAATTTGGGTCATTTTAGATACCTTAACATGAAACAAAATAGAAAATTGAAAAAATTACCTGAATTAGTATGTGGGTTATGTAACTTACAAGCCTTAAACCTCACATGGTGTGATAGTCTTAAAGAATTGCCGTTTGGAATTGGAAAACTAACCAACTTGAGGCATCTTGAGAATGAGCAAACAGAGTTTAGCTTGAGGACAATGCCAAAAGGAATTGGGAGATTAACAAACCTTCGGACGCTAAAGGTGTTCATGGCAATGCATGGTGGAATTAACAAAGAAGCATCTACACTTGGTGATCTTGGAAATTTAATGCATCTTCAAGGACATCTTAAGATAAGTGGACTGGGAGTTGTGTGTGATGTGGCTGAAGCTAAGAAAGCAGAACTTCAAAACAAGAAAGGCCTCCGCAGTTTGATACTAGATTTTACTAATTCCAAGGGGTTGATGCCAGAGAGAAAAGAAGATGAAGGACTTCTTGAAGCTTTACAGCCACCTCCTTGCTTGGAAAAATTAGAGATATGGGGCTACAGTAGCCCCACCATTGTCCCCAACTAGATGATGGGCTTGGCCAAGCTGAGGCATGTTTCGATGGGTTTTTGCTTTCATTTGAACATTTTGCCTCCTTTGGGGAAATTGCCATCCCTTGAATCACTCTATGTAGGGGAAATCAGAAGTTTGGAAAAAGTGGGAGTTGAATTTTTGGGTGTTGAAAAAGAAGAGATGTCAGCATTGTCTGCATCGTCAGAATCACCTTCATCTATTATTGCCTTTCCTAGTTTAAAACATCTCGAATTTCGTGATATGAAAGAGTGGGATTATCGGATCCCATTAACAAGCAAAGAAGAAGAGCTTATTAGTATTATGCCTCGGCTTTGTTCCCTAACAATTGATTCCTGCCCAAAGTTAAGTGCACTGCCATGCTACATTGTTCAGAATACAAGTCTAAAGCAATTGGACATAAGTCAGAGTCCTATTCTTTCAGAATGCTGCAGAAAGGAGACGGGTGGACTGGCTTAAAATTTCTCATATCCCTAGCATCATAATCGATAGTCTATGCGTGCAAGTAAACTGCTCTTCTACAGAAGAGTTTGGAGTATTGCAATTGCAGCCACTACACAGGTGTTTTTATATTTTATTATTAATATCTGTCCAATTTGCAGCACATTCAAGTGTATGGCATATTATTTGCCTAAATTTGTGGTTGAATTGTCTAAAATTTTCCTATTTCTGAAAACATTACTCCGAAACTGGCATGTGATCAGGATCTGTCTCTGATATTGTTGCCTGTTGGTTTTAAATTTTCAATGATAGCCTTACAAACACCTTTGCAGTACATTTAGTTTTAACTTCTTTACATACCTTCTTTATGATTGTATTTTAGAGATGAAGAAGATTTTCCAGCTACTATAAATTAGTTTTTAACACAAAGCTTTCTAGCAAAATGAACTTCTGATTTTTTCCTCTTGTCAGCGGGAAAAGAAAAGAAATGTTACATCAATGCTATTACATCTCTGTCTTAACTAATTTGCTCTTGCTATTTGCTTGCTTTTCTGCTCTTTGTTAAGTTCTAATGATTTCCACAAAGCGTTTCAACAAGACTGATGTGTATCAGAGGAGAGGTATGCATGAAGTATGAACTATAATTACCTTAATCTCATTTGTTATCAAACAGACATAAAATTGTTGAAGAATGTAATATTTGTTTAACCTATTTCTTTATTTTTAGCGAGCAACTTGATGTTGATTTCTAGATGGAAAATCTAATACTTATAGGTAATATTTAGCAGGTGACTTGTTTCAAGGTGCCTTTATAATTATTGAAATACATGCAATGTCACTCATGAATGCATAGTTAACCATTGGTGTTTGAGCTAGCATATGAAGCTCATATGACATCCTGGTCTATACTTTTTGATTTCAAAGCATGTGTGGAGGAAATTCCCCCATAAAATTTTTGGGTGATGCACGGAACATAGACTAGGTAATGTGGTTTTTTTAATGTTAATAATAAATAGAACTAAGTAATTACTAGTTTGGAGTTCCGGAATATGAGTTCTGAAGTGATGTTTTCTAACTACTTGCCATTGATGTTGTGTGAAGACAGGAACTGGATATTAAGTAACAAGGGATGTCAAAGAAAGGGGACTAAAGCAGGTTGCGTCAGATTTTGCTCGATGCTAGTAAAGATTGAGAGATCTCTTTGACAAGGTTATCAAAGAAGACTTATCATATATCGATCCTTCATTTCGAAAGGCTGTTGCTTCTCTAATCATCTGTCTCATTTGTAATCTTAATTTCCCATCCCGATTGCAACACTTTTATTGTACATATTTCCTTTCTTTAAGTTACATTTGATTAGTACAAAGAAGCAAAGTTATATAAAGCTCTTTGCTCTAAGAGGATCAAGAGACAAGGAAACTTTCAATTTCTTTGTTTTTAAAGGTCGGGAGTGCTTTCACTTTTGGAAGATTTGGTAATTTGTGTATCCATATTGCATTTGTTTATTGTCTAATATATGTAAAATACAAAAATTATTATGTCAAAATTCATATCAATACGTTAAATATGAAATATATTTTTTTATTTTTATCAAATTTATATATAGTTTTTATTAAAATTTTAGATTATGTATTTTTTGTCTTTTTTGTGTTGTTTTCATATAATATTAAAATTATCAAATTTATTTTTGCACATAATAAATTGGTTTACCATCTAACCTTTGAATTAAAATATCTAACAAATCTAAACCATATATATAACTTGTATTATAAATTAAGAGCCAGGTTTTTCAACCATTGAATTTAAGACCTGTTCTATCTATATTTCTAAGCAAAAATCTCAGACATGGTAGCAAGTTTTGTACTAACAAAAATTGTACTGATTATGTAATTGTGGAGCCTGGCAAGTCATTCAGAAGTTTGAACTTTTGAAGATTACTCAGAATATGTCCGAGCTTTGGTCTGAATAAGAGAATTAGACTAAATGATGTTTGTCATTTCTATAGTTTAATTTAAGATGAATTGTGCTTTTTATGCTATGGCTTTTTGACTGCAAATTAACTACATTTAGCACTTGGCAGGTGGGTTTTTATGTGAAAGACTAAGTGAATTGTGCATGATTTCTTTGGCAAAATCATTGCCATATGGATGTTACATAGGTAGTCCAAAAAAAATCCCTGCCTCAGTCCCTCTTTCATTAAATGAAATCTCCAGTACAAGAGCAATGGCTTGATTCTTGATTCCAAACCAGAGTAGAATCAAGATTGAGAGTTTGTAACCAACCTAGATAAGTTATTCACCAATTCCACCTACAACTGTAATACCTCAGCCCAAATAATAATTGAGTTAGACTAACACTAAAGTTCATCAGTTTATTAAGACATTATTTAGTAAAAAAAAAAAAGGGCTGAAGTATTAGATGAAAAAAAACTTAACTATCGTGAAACAGAAAGGAAATAGAGTTTTTCTTCTTCATCTTCCTTAAGGTTAGAGAATATGAAAAATCAAGTTGGAGATTCACAATCAAAGGCTACAATTAAGTTAATCCCTTAAAGGTGAGTACATACCCTCTTTTTATTTGAAAAGAAATATCAAGTTGATTGCTATTATTTGAAGTTGAAGTTTTGAGAGCAAAATCAAGAAAAATCATGAAATCTTTCATTAATCTTGATGATCTATTTGGATAAATTACTGGGTTTTGTTTATTTCATGTTTTTAAGATTTATTGATGATTATTGAATGAAGTTTGAAGGCTGAAAGTAAGGATTTGAGTTTTTAAAGATTGAAGGAGAAATTCTATTTTTGGATGAGATGTTGTGATCTGTAATAATGAATTAAAATAGAATTTTGTATTAATGGATAGATTATTGCTGTGATTATTATAATCATTGGAAAGCATGTTGAATCTAGTAAGATGTGTGAGCCTATACTTACTGAGCTGTGGTTTGCTCATTCCCAGTTTATTTTTTCTTTACAGATGACTAAGTGATAAGTTTGGTTAGTCTTGTGTGAAGCTAGAAGATGAAATGAGAAAGATTACTTAGTCGTCAGAGAATATGTTGGCCAATGAGATTTTAAGAGGCAGTTTTGTATTTTATATGGTTTGTCTTTGGATATATAAAGATGTATCATCAGTTGGATTAAAGATATAAATTTTACTTGGTAGATTATTTTATTGAAAAATTTTAGAATATTTAAGAAAAAATGCTTCGTATTACTTTGAGATTTTCTTCAAAATAATATGACCGTGTTACATCTTGATCACGGGGCGTGACAACAACAGTTCATGAATCTTATGCTGTAAAGGACCTTCTCACATGGACATTCTGGACACCAAGGCAAATTTTCAACAAAAAGCATGTGCATATAATAGTAGAGCACATTACCAAGTACCATGGAATGTGAATTGTCATGGAATCTATTACTAAGAATAAGAAACAAAACCTATTCTCCAAACTTTCACAGATGCCTAAAATGTTGATCTAATTACAATGGAAACCGTCAAACTAATATGTTTTTAAAAGCCATAAAACTAAGAGGTTACCGTTGGTTTGATCAAGGAGGTGAGATTGTAGAGGCTTATGATGATCATGATCAAGCAGAGGTGGTAAAGAAGATGAAGAGATGCTTTGGGCTCGTCCCGACGTGATGTGAGACATGCGATTTAACCCTTTCCCTGAGATTCTCCTTCCCCTTTCATCTCCCTCGTCGCTCGCTGCCATATCTCTCTTCCTCTCCTGCTCTTTTCTTTGTTTGCGGCTTTCAAACAAGTCTGTTAGTTATTTTGTCAGCAATTCATAAAAAAAAAAAAAAAAAACCAAAAACGGTGTCGTTTTAACCTTCTCTCTTTTTTTTTTTTTTTTTTCCAACTCTTTTATCGATTCTAAGTTGAAAATAAATAATTTAATTGAATAAGGAAATACAAATAAAATAAAATAAATCAAATAGTCTTGCAAATAACGAAAGTAATTCAATTATTAAAAAATAAAATTTAAGAATTAGTGGTTAAAAATTTTTTTCACAGCGCGTCTCGAAGATCAATACAAAGAGTTTGTTTAGGCATAATGATATTCTTTAGTACAAAATTCTATCGTTATCAAGGGACAAAATTTGAAGTGTAGACATTTTTAACTTAGCCATTTTCCATTTGATCAATATAAACAAATGTTAATTAGTAACTTTTTTCTTAAGTGAAGGTGATTTCATTAAATCAAAAGGAGCATTTCGTGTATTACAATATCTTTAATATCTTCTAGATAGCCACCATTCCAGGTCAGGGACTCTAACCTATCTACTACAATTCTTGCCAGCCTATAGGCCGCACCATTAGTTTCGCGGCGAGTATGGGAACATGGCCATTCTACAAGATGGTTTAGCTCCAGCCTTGTGTCCATCACCCGGTTTCCTACTGCAGACTGGTTTCTTCCTTGATCATATGCAATTTGTGCGACAATCCCAAGTGCATCTCCTTCCAATATAATTTTCTGGAACCCCATCATGCATGCATATTCAGCTGCTCGTACCGCCGCCATCCCCTCTATAATTTCTGGGTCTTTAATCCCTGTTACAGTGTTGCACAACGTTCCCAGGACCTTTCCCTTGCTATTTCTCCCAATGACACCTATTCCAGCAAACTTTTTTTCTTTGTCCAATGCTCCATCGAAATTAATCTTCACCGTTTCTCCATTGGGTGCCTGCCACTTGCTTGTTCGCTTTGCCTTTACCACTAGTTGTCGTTCATGCGAACGAGAATAATCCTCCATATACAAGTTCACAAATTCCACTGTTTGCTGGGTTGGTCTTAGCACTTTTTTCTTCACAGCTTCACTCCTATTTCACCGTATTGCCCTGCGTAACATGGTGACTTTGCCAATGACTCCCTGCTGGTGCTGTTAGCCAGTAGTGACAATCATTCTATCGTAGTCTTTGCCTGTGCAGTCTGCCATGCTTCATTCTTGGTACCACACTTTCACACTTTGGATGTCAATCTTATCCGTACTTAATAAAAAATTTGACATTTTACTCTAATAGGAATGAAGATGTGCATTACATTATGAGTATGGAGATTAGATGAGAATAGATATGATTTTAAATTTTTTTTAACGAATAATATAGCATCTGCCTTATACTCATATCTTACATATATATTCATATATATTTAATAAATAAATTTTTTATTAAATAATATAAATAATTTTTTTAGATTAATTAAAATTAATATATTTTTATTCAAAAAAATATTAATATATATTTATAAAAAATTACATAAATATACAAAAAAAAATTAAAAAAACCTTAAAAAAATAAATTTTAGTTGTAAATTTTTTTTAAAAAATTACGATAAAAAAATTACTCGTACCCATTAAATACTTATAAGAAAAAAGATAGAGATATATTTGAAAAACTTACTGGTTATAAGTACGAGAATAAATATAATATACAAATTCAGTAATGGGAATGTGAATGTTCTACTCTCCCCATACTCTACACATTGTCATCCCTCTTTACGTATTAACACTTTTTTATGAACACTTTTTTATGGCATGCATAGTGGTTTCATTGTGCATGTTACATCGTGGGCATGTCGCTTGATCCATTATTTCCCTGTTTTTCAAGACATCAAACACTGGTAGTAATCGTGACACAGCCTTCAAGTGAAAATCTTTACCTTGCTTGGTACCACTAAATGCCATATCCGGTTCCAAACCATATTCAAACCATTGTCAGTTGACCCTTCAGTGCTTACGTTTCTCTAGTTATAGATGCGCTCCCTTGATACCAACAAATGACATCCTCTCGTGCCATTTCTACCCCTTGTATGTAGTTTGTGTTAGGTGTGGGCCTGAAGCTTCCATCTCTTGAAATCCATTTGTCTTGCCAGACCCGAATACTCTTTCTATTGCCCATGCGCCATCTCACCCCAAGCTCCAAGACCCTTTTCTCCGTCCATTTACTCCTCTAGGAATAGGATGATATTTTGCCAAGCTCAGCTTCAAGGAAATTAGATTTGGGGAAGTACTTTAAGTACCCTGTAAACTAATGACGAGGTGTTTTGTAATAAACGTCAACCTTTTTTAGTAATCATGGCTTTATTAAATAGCTCCATGTCTCTAAATCCCATGCCACCCTTCTTTTTTCTAGTGCTCATTCTTTTCCAAGCCTTCCAGCGGATCCCTCCTTTTTTCAATGACTGCTGCCACCAATATCTACTGATGATCTTATTAATTTCATGGCATAATCCTTTTGGGAACTTGAAACATTGCATTGCATACCAAGACATTTACTGGAGCACTGACTTTATGAATACCTCTTTGCTCTCTTGTGATAACCATCTGTAGCTTTACTGTTTGATTTTCTTTTCCATCTCTTCCACAATTCCTTTAAATGCTCTCTTTTTCTCTCTATCGACAAACATTGGAAGTCCAAGGTATTTTGCAACATTTTTTGTGGCTTGTACCCCTAAAGAGTTCTTGATTATCTCCACGACATTGGCACTTGAATTTTTTTATTAAAAGTATGCCCGATTTTTCGCAATTGATCTGCTACTTCGAACCTTGTTCGTATACTTCTAGCAAGTTTCTCACGTATTTGCATTCCTCTTGGTTTGCTTTGAAGAAAAGCAAACTGTCATCTGTAAAAAATAAATGAGTGATTTGCAAGCCTCTGACTCTTGCACGTACTCCATGTAACAAGCCATCCCGTTGGTATTTGGACAAGAGTGTTGATAGACCCTCTGTACATATCAAGAACAAGTATGGTGAAAGAGGGTCTCCTTAATGGAGACCTTCTCGTAGGAGAAATTTGTTAGTCACGTGTCCGTTAATAACCAACTTGTAGGTAACAGATATAATACAACTCATAATAATCAACCTCCATCTAGAACTGAAAACTAATATTTCTATGATGGCATTAAGACAATGCCACCCTACCCAATCATAGGCTTCACTCATGTCTAATTTAGGGGCTACCCAACCATCCATGTCCTTCCTCTTTCTATTCATGCTATGGATTAACTCATAAGCAATAATGGCATTATTAGAGATTAATCAGCCTGGAACAAATGCACTTTGATGTTCTATAATATAGACAGAAAGTGCATGTGTTATCCTATTAGCTAGGGTCTTGGCAATGATTTTATAGAGAACATTAAAAAGACTTATAGGAAGATATTGAGACATTCTCTTAGGGTTGCTGCTTTCAGGGATGAGTATAATGTGGGCATCATTGATATCATTCAAACAACCATTCCTATTGAGAACATGTAAGCAAAATGCAATAACATCCGATCCTACAATATGCCAAAATTTCTAGTAAAAGATGGCAGACATACCATCCGGTCCAGGAGCTTTATTCGGATGTATCATTTAACTACTTCATAGACTTCTTTGACTGTGAACTCTGAAAGGAGTTATTATTCATCTCATTTGTGATGCAAGGGGAGATTGTTTCCAGGATTTGATCAGTGACGGGTGATCCTTGTGATTAAACAAATTGTTAAAATAATTTACTGCTTGTTCTGCCACCTTTAATTCATCTTCATGCCAGACCCTATCATCATCCTCCACGCTTTAAATTCTGTTTATTCTTCTCCTTTTTGACGTTTGGCGTGAAAAAATCTTACATTACCATCCCAATCCTTAAGCCAACTAACCCGGACTCTCTACTTCCAAAACAATTTCTTTTGTCCTCATTCACGGTTTAGGCACGATTTTAGCTCCTTTTCTTTTGCCAGGTTGTCCTTATTCACCGCCTGTTATTGCACCTCATAAAGGTCATTTTTTTAGTTTTTCTATTTTGTTCCTCGTACCAAAAAATTTTCCGCTAGCCATATACACAATCTGTGACGTGTCTCTTGTAACTTTGCCTTCACATCTTTATATATTCCATCTACCCAACATGTTTCCACTATATATTTGCTTTTGCCTTCAGAGGCCTACATGGCTTCAAAGCTTTTCTTCTTTCTTTTAAGTAACCCACACCTTTCTATTTGGCCCTTTTAATATCAACCATGATTGGACAATGGTTCAAGACTGAGTAAGCCAAGTGTTTTACCAGAAAATTTGGAAACTCCACCTCCATGCTTTGTTTGCTACAGCTCTATCTAGCCTTTCTCCTATACTATTAGCCACATTCCTACCTCTCCCCTATGTAAACTGAGGTCCTACAAAGCCCACATTATGAAGTTTTGTTTCTTCCAAGATTGATCAAAATGCCTCTATTTGCCACGCCGGCCTTACACTCTTGCCCTTATTTTCGTTGTCTCACATTATCTCGTTAAAGTCACCGAGACAAAGCCAAGCATAATCACTACCCCTAACCAATCTGCATAACATCTCCCAAGCAACATGCCTTTCCCTTGTTAATGGTTCTCCATAGAAGCTCGTGATCCTCCATGTTTTCTTTGTTGAGTCCTTAACCCCCATATTAATATGATATTTTGAAAAGCTCCACAACTTCAGCGTTACTTCCTCCTTCCAGAGTAATGCTAGACCTCCGCTTCTACCATTTGCTTCGATCACAATCATACCTTCAAACTGACACAGCCTCCTTATTCAGTCAATTTTTGTTTTATTAAAGATAGTTTTCGATAGAAATACCACCTCAGGATCATCCCTCTTCAAAATGTTCTGAAGAGTTCGGATTGTACATGGCTTCCCAAGCCCACGGCAGTTCCAAGCTAAGTATTTCATTGATCTTAACAGGACTAGGATACCAGTCTTCGCCGTTTCCACAAATTTGTTCCCCTTATCATTTTTCTCATCCTATTTACTCCTCTTCCCTATGGTATCCATGTCCATTGTTGCTGTCTTGTCGATTCCCAATTTTCTTTTCCCCATGTTCACTTTTACAGATTTCGTTCCCTCCTTTGCAACCCTGGCTAATTTCTTCCATTTTTGATGTGATTGCATCCCTGGGTTAATTAACTATCCCAAGTCTCTTTTAACTTGCTCTTGGCTAATGAACCTATCATTTACCAACCCTTCTAACCCAGCCAGCTTTATTTTTTTCCTTGGTTCTATCTATTTGATCCATCATGCTATTGAAAATCGTCTTGCATGAGACCATGTGATTACTCTTAATATTTTGCTTATCATTTGGACCTTTTAACGCGGGCTTCATCATAATATTATTTTACGCAATATGTTGGGCCTTGATCCATCACCCCCTAATCGATGAACCCTATGACCGTCAGTTTAGAAATTTGACAATCCCTGCATTTTCACGCTAGAATTATGGGATTGTTCTTCCTTTTGTAATCGAATCATTATCCCTGTATCTTCAATATCCTGATTTAACAAATCTCGATTTTCATGCACGTAACTGCTATATTGATTTATCACTAGATTCAGCTTCTGAACAACTCCCTATCTGGCCACCGACATTAGTTGCTCGTTGTTATGACAGATTCCCTTCCCTTTGCCGTGCATTCCAATCCCTACATTTCCCTTCTCCCATGGCATAGGTTTGTTTTAAGTGGTGAGGCTCGAAGCCATCCCCCGTATTACTTTATTGGTGACGACTGAAATTGTTCCCTTTTCCCATTGCCACATTCGTCCTCAATATGCCCTAATCTTCTACAAACATAACAGAAGCTAGGTAACCGCTTGTAGCTTAATCTACCCCATATCTCCTTTACCTCAACTCCTGTGGTGAGTAACACAAGTACACAACCCTCCTTAATGGTCTTGTTATATCTACCTCAACTAACATAGAAACCAAGCCTTGCCTCTTGTTTCAGGGGTTGCATCAATTGATTTAAGGTTGCCTATCTTCTCTCCAATGTGATTTGCGATCTCTTGGTTTTGCATGCCCAATGGCAGTTCATACACCCTTACCCAAAAGAGCATTGTATTGAAGATACAATCCTCAGGCTTTAATCTACCATCGTATTCTATGAATAATATTAGTTGTTTATCAAAGCTCTAAGGTGAACCTTCTGTCACTCTTTTCATGTTTGCACAGGATGAGAACTTAAAGAGGAAAAAGTTGTGCTCTAGATCTACAATATCGACCTTTCTTGCTAGCCTCCAGATTAACTTCAGTGTGCTTTTCATCGCCTCTTCGTTATAGGATCGATTGGTTAGTAGTTTCCCATCCATCCATGCCTTGTTACCGTTGGCCTCTTGTCCTGATCCATTTGTTTGTGCTTCAATTCCATCTTTCTCCTCTTTTGTTAACTATAACTGTCTCCACAGAATATCAAGATTTTCCTCCATTCCCCAATCACAAATTGCCCACCATGATCTTCAACTACACCTCACACTATGATTCTCAAAGACCACCTAGCGACAATCTTGAGATAACTCCCTTGCACCCCAAACAAAACTTACTAAACCCCTAGAGAGATACAGGTCTCAAGAGACTTACTAAACCCTAAAGAAGACCACTTTGTTTTTTCATTTTTTTTTTATGTAAAAGAGATCGCAGCATAAAAGATTCAAAAAGAGATAAGAGAAATTGTAAGTATGGAAAATCGAATCCCAACTTTAAAAAAATTCCATCTCTTAAAAAAAAATAAATTAATCATTTGAATTAAGATCCAATTAGTTGCTATTATAATACCTAGTAATTTGCTAGTCCCTACTTGCCAAAAGTTAAATGTATGGATTTTGTGTAGTAATCTGGAAACTACCTAGTGATTTGCTAGTGCCTGTTTGCCTTCAAATGAGTTCTGACAAACGTAGGCAGTCAATAAAAGGAACGTTGTTATGCTGTCTCTAAAAGAGGACTGAACCTCATTTTTAGCATTCAACCTTTAAACAGTCCCGCATCGTTGAGTGAGGATAGTATAGCATAGTGCTGTATTATAAACATGAGGCAAGCTGCAGCCTTTTATCATACTTACTTGGACGAGGTCATCGGGTGATCAGGAAGACTCATGGCTTAGAGTAGTTGTTACGGGTCGAGATTTAAGCTCTGAATCCGTGTTAAGATTTAAGCTCTGAATTCGTGTTAAGAATTAAGCTTCAAACCCACGCGGCTCTGAAACTCGGGCATCCACTCATCCGACGTCCTGAATCAGTTTGACCACCACGGTTCACACCCTTTGTGAGGTATTGTCCGCTCTGGCCCCCTTTGGCCTCACGGTTTTGTCATACAAAAGGCGCCTCACAAGAAAGAGGTGGTGTGAACCCTTTTATACCCTAGTGACCCTTCTATTATGTTCGATGTGGGATTCAGGACTCTTCCTTAGGTCCGTGACTTCTCCCCCACCCAACCTCGTGATGCCCTCTTCATGGAGGCTGGCCACCTTGCCTACCTCCCTCGAGGCACTTTTTATAGGACAAAACCGTGAGGTCAAGAAGGCCAGAACGGATAATACCTCACAAAGGTATGAACCGTGACGGTTAAGTTGATCTGAGACGTCGGATGAGTGGATGCCCGAGTCTCGGAGTCGCGCAGGTTCGGAACTTAAGTGTCGACCCGTGACAAGTGATATTAGAGCCAGCCCTAAACAATTCGATTCATGCCAAGCCCCTTGAAGGAGGTAGGCAGGGTGGCCAGCTTCCGTGACAAGGACGTCACGAGGTTGGGTGGGAGAGAATATCACAAACCTAAAGAGGAGTCATGAATCTCACATCGAACATAATAGGAAGGTCACTGGGGTATATAAGGGTTCATACCATCTCTGCCTTGTGAAACACTTTTTGTAGGACAAAACCGTAAGGTCAAAGGGGTCAGAGCGGACAATACCTCACAAGGGTATAAACCATGACAATTAGGCTGATTTGAAACACCGGATAAGTGGATGCACGGGTTTCGGAGCTTAAATCTCGACCCGTGACATAGTGACTTTCATTGCACTTGGGAGGGGTGCTACTCTAAAGTCTCCCAAAGTGGGAGAGCCTACATCATAATTTGTGGCAGACAGGTCCTGCATTCGCGCTGCTCCTACCAAATTTAGCTTAAATCTTAACATATGTTTTAGTGTCTTTTGTCTAAGTTTAGACGTTAAAGTTTCATGTGCCAAATTCGTTCCTCGGTGATTATGCAGAAATCTGCCTAGGTCCTTTTCTCCTGATGCAGTTCGATGTTTTTTGAAGTCTAAAATTTTTTAATGACTTGGAATGAAAATAATTGAACTTTTCTCATCAGTTATGAAAATAGATGCCGATATCTGATATAGTTTCTTTTTCTTTTCACCTTTCCAAATTATGAAGCCGACGTAATTATGAATCGGAGCATATAAATCCTGGGTCATATGATCATCACTAGAACTTACCACCAAATGTGATCACATATAAGTTGTATGGTCATGAGCCTCTTTATTGCGAGTTCTAGTTCAAGGATCACTCGCACAAGCAAATTACTTTCTATCATGGATTTATGGCAATAGTGCCATGGTGCTGCTGCTGTTGTTTGGCTGAGTTATTTATCCCACATTGTGAACAACTTAAGGATGATTTACACCGTTTAATTGGAACTTTGGTGTTTCTACTTGGGTTCTCATGCGTCGCCCATGCGTTGCACTACTCCAAGGGCCTACCGCAGGTTCAATCAACTGGATAGCTTTGCAAGTCTTCCTAACCATTGTCAAAGGTTCAAAATTCTAGGTTCTACTGTAAGACGGGGCCATGAAACAATTATAAACACAAAGTGCACGATCCCCAGATGTGAAAGGATATCTATCCTTTGTAAGTGGTATTCTATTTTCAAATTGTTGTAATACAATGGTATTTTGTGTTGTTGATTTTGATTGAACATGAAAAACCTGATAAGAAGAACTTCAGCATTCAAATTCTTTTATTTTCTTCACCAAACAATATTTTAAAAACATTAATGTTTTAAACATGATCATCTATAATTTTAAAAATGTATTAAATATTTGCTACATGATGTTTTAAATCATTGGATTTGCTAGCAAAAATGCCACAAATTACTTGTTAAAATTTCAAACTAAAATGGAAAAGGAAATTAAAAGATCCATTATCAAAAGTGTCATGAGTCTAAGAGGTAATTTCTTTCAAAGAAGTGAAGAAATCGTTTGTCAGTGAAGAAGTATTAGGGAAAAATCTTGCTTTTAACATTCACAACCAGTTAAAACACTAAAAGCCCATATGCCACAAAAGCTACTCTCTCCAGAAATATGATATTTAAAATAGTTAGGTGATATGTTCAGATGTCTGAAAGTTAACCATAAAACTATTTGTGTAAGTAGAGTTGATTTAGCGTTTATCTGGTTGACTACGATTACATTGCTGTATTTGTGCCTTGTTTTAATTTCTTTATCAATCTCCTCACAATTCTGCTCAAGTTTATAAGAAAGAGCTTTCAATGGCAATTACTAGGGCATTGGCATCCATTACTGAGGAGATGACACTTATCAATTATGATAGATTAAATTGCATATTGCTCATTATATATGTAATTATTTTAGTTTCTTTTTTTCAGTTAGGGATAAAACACTAACTTTGAATTTCTGAATTACATAATTATTGAGCTTACGATTCCTAGTTTTGGAAGGTTTCATATCTATCCACTGCAAGTTCTGATCTATCTTTAGGCCTGGTTTGCGTTATTGGACTTCATTTTTCTTTCACATCAATATTTGTATGGGATGTGTTCGTCTTACTTTTCTAAATGCAAGATTTTGTTAATTTCTTTTTTGATGGGAGGAAAAATAATTCTTTGAATATAAATACATGCATGTTACTATCATTTTGGTGATTTTCTATAATTCTATTCTATATATACTATGATAATTCATTGTCTTTAGATATGATAATTCAATGTCTTGATTAAAAAAAAAAGGTCAAATTTTTATCAATATCATAATAATATTTCGCAAAAGATCAATTGAACAAGTGCATTTGAGTATAATTTAGCTTGCTAAATTGCTATTGAAAATGATAACTTTTAGCCATTTTAATTAATCTCAAGTTGACTCTTGGGATTAGCATAGAAAAGCCTTTATAAAAATGTGATGCATCTCTTCACTTGATTTTTGATTATATAATAGAAGAGTTCTCTTCAATCAATCTAATATAAAATCTCATCTCTTTTATTTTAAAAAGTGAATTGAAGACTTTTAAATTAAAATCTCAGCTTTTAAATGTCGAAAGATCTATTTAACTTGAAGACGATAGAATTATCATTTTACATTTTGAGAAAACTTGGACTCTAGATAATAATATGTACAATATCACTTGAATCCCACATCCCTATCATATCATAAACGAAATATAAGCGAGTTGTATAAGGTAGAATCATATCCCAACATTTGAACATACTTACCTGGACGAGGTCAATGGACGATCAAGATGATCCATGGCCTAGGGCAGTGACATCCATTGCACTTGGGAGGGGTGCTGCTCTAAGGTCTCCCCAAGTGGGAGAGCCTACGTCATAATTTGTGGCAGCGGGGGCGTGCGTTCGCGCGGCCCCTACCCAATTGTAGTCTTAAATGTTCGTCTCGTACTTCCCCGGAGCTTATTCCCATAAGCGTCTAACGCCACTCAAATGTTATTTAACGACTCTTTTAATCCTACAAATTTCAAAGCAACATTTTAATAAAATTTTGATGCGAATCCTCAAAATTTAATTTAAAAAAAAATTTCTAGGCCGATGTATATTCTGGATTTTGGAAACACTCTTGGTAATATCTAATTGTGTATTAAAGCTGCTTGAATCTAAGTATGACACTATTTGTGGGAATTGGAAGGCAAAATGGCATGCCGGAGACTTCCATCTCAGGTGCATTAAATGTTAGTACATTTTATATGCAGATCATATTTCTATATTAGAGAAAATGAAGACAGAATTGACTACAGAGGAAATTTATATAAAGCAAGAACAGCACTATCGGGAACAAGAAAGCTCTCTTGCCTCTTATCTACAACATGAATGAATGAAAATTGAGAAGGAAAAATAAATAGAAAAGAAACTGTCTTAATGATTTATCTATTACTTTCCAACATCTAAAGAACACGAGGAAAACAGATGTTCTGATCACAATCTGTGAATGCAAAATGGATTCTGTATTCTCACTTATAAGATGACAAAATAGCGGGAACTTTTAGAACTGTGTATGCCAAAAAAGAAAGACGACAGTGAAGTGGGGGAGGAAGTGTTCTGGTCAAGAAAAGAAAGGGATCGACGTGGACAATTTTGGGCCCTAAATCAATGTTAGGGAAAAAGCTGTTGAGACATTTCTTTCACAAGCCTCTAGACTAGAGCCATTTCGAAAATCTCTATAAATGGAGAGGGTTAGGAGATGCATGTCGAACCATTAAAACTAGGAATTGTAGGGCTTTACCCCTAAAGGAGCCCTTCCAGAAATTCTCGAAGGCCAGGGCTGAACCCAGGCCTACGAGGGGGTTTGGAAATAGTTTTCAACCAGCAATAGACGCGCATCTGTTAGAACCTCACTAGCAGCGTCATTGCCCCGAGCGCAAAGATGGTTGTTACTGTTTGCTGTCTGTATTTTATAGAACGAGGCGAAAGATTGCGATGTCTTCCTTGCCGATGTGGGTTAGTAAAGCAAAAAAGAGATTACAAATGTTGTCCTAATTGATCTGCAAAGGTGAAAGCAATTTACAGTAATAAGCTTACTCATCTCTCATATTCATGAAAAACTATACAAACAATTATATATTTATATATACGGGACAAGTTATGCGCTAAAATATTTGATCGAATTTATGTTAATAAATTGATATCCCGAAAGAATTTAGTAAAATTCATGTTATAATTCAATTGCCTTTCCCAGTGTATTATACTAAATAAATAACACAATAAGCTCAATTATGTAATTCATAAATACAAAGTTAGTGTCTTATCCCCAATTCAAAAAAAAAAAAAAACCTCTAAAATAATTACATATATATATATATATACATTGAGTAATATGCAGTCTAATCTAAGATATTATAAATGATAAGCTTTATGTCTTCAGTACTGGATGCCAATGCCTTAGTAATTGCCCTTGAAATAAAAACGTGTTTATGAATGTGCTTATGCCATAAATTTAAACCAAAATTTCATGGCTTATGGAAAGTTTTATCTTGTAAATTTGTGCAAAATTGTGAGGAGATTGACTAAGAAATTAAAGCAAGGCCTAGTAAACTCAACCTAATTACTTTATATATACACTGCAAATAAAGCAATAAATTGATTAGAATGAAATTATTTAGAAATTTATTACTACTCATATATACAATAATATGATCAAACAATTGAAAATAGTTCAAAAAGTACTATTGGGATTTGTTGGAATCACATTGGCCAAGAAGGAAACATCTTCATGATAGTTGCAAGTCTGCCTATTTTGAATAAAGCTATAAAAAATCACAAAAGCAAAATCTCAAATGATCACTACTACCAAAATTTTTCAACATATATCAAAGACAAAGAGGTTAAACCAACCTAATAATCTGCCTTTTTTTTTCTCTTTTCTACAACTATAGAGTCAAAAAAATCATGCCAAATACAAAAGATTTCAATAAAATCATGCTAAGCAGGACAAACACTCCTCACCCTCTACATTTACAACTTTCAGCTTTCTCAACTTGTTTTTAATAATCGACACATCTCGCAAAAGCCCCATTGTAGTACATAACTTCTCCCATTTTTTTTATAAATAAACATAACTTCAAATCATCAAACAAAATGAAAACTTGAAAGTAGGCAGAATAGGCTCATCATGGCTCATACTTTATTTTGTTTAAGTGGGATAATTTACTATCCTTTTCTCGCACATGCAAGAAAATAGAAGAAACAATAAAAAATCACCCTATCCTAAATCTATTAACTTTAAATATGTTTATCCTATTAAACATGTTCTATTTTCAAGTCCTCTTTAATGGAAAATTTAATAAACCACAAACAATAATCAAGATACAAACCACATAAAAAAACATCACACAACAAGTCAAACCTTGACTTCTTTGTACAACTTTTATTGAAAATTGAGGAGTAACGGTCATGGTAGTTTTCTTTTGAAATTGTATACAACTCATAATTATCACCAAAAATAAAATAACCTATTACACCTCAACTATTGTTCAAATTGCAATTTAATCTATCTAATGTTAACTCCTCCCTTGGCACTTACATTAGATGCAAAAAAATCAATGCATCTCACTCTACCACCACATTTATTAACAACAAAATTAATATTCATATTTAAAACATGGCTTGGACATTTTCTATACATATTAGCTCATAATTTTTTTTACCATCCTAACCATAAACAAAAGCAAATTTAAAATACAATATCAAAAAAGCAATAGCCACCATCAATTGCCATCAAAGCAACCAAGATGCAAAGTACGTACATGATGAAAAAAATCCAAAAATTATCATGATCATCATCTAAACACTTACCTCATCTAGCTACTAATTAATCGATAAGAACAAAAATTAGACACTAAAAACGTACATGCAAATGAACTTCATTTACTTTAACATTTTCCTTCTATAAGCATTGTAAAAAAATTCAACAATTTTTGCTTATTTCTCTCAACTTATTCCTGTTCCATTATTTTTTTTATTCTCTACAAGAAAAAATGGTGTTCAGCTCCTTAATTGAAATTTTGTAACCCTATTTTTATAACATAAAAGAATCAAATTTAGTTGAAAAAATATTTAAATATAAGAAATTAAGAGATCACCTATTATTGCTCCATTTAAAGAAGACATTTAATATCATAGTTAGTTAACAGCAATGGGTAGCAACAAATAACACATTAAAAATTATTATATATGAACATTCACTACTCTCTTACAAACTTATAGCTTGAAAGTTTAAAACAGTCCTTACATTATCATTTAAAGCAACTTTAATCAGAAACAAAATCAATTCTAGCTATCAAAATGATAATATAAAAGAAAAAAATGTGAGTATTAATCACAGTGCAATACCAACTAACAAAAGAAAGTTCAATGACATACTCATCATTTACATGAATCAAATCTAACATTGCTCTCATTCGGAGAGGCAATATGCATTAAATAATGTCAATATCTCTAAATAATATAGGATCTCATTATTCATACTTGTCGTAACGATTTCGGGACTAGCAAACGTAAAAAAATTTTAAATAGAGAAAAATAGGAAGAGTCACCACCAATTTTTTTTAGGGTGTGATTAGCTATCAAAAAGTTTATCTTTTTAATAAAACTATAAAAACGGATTCAAAGTTTATCAAAAACATAAATTTTGATATATGAAAAATCAGGTTGAGCTCGGGAGTTGGTTACGTGTGGAGAAAGATTAGCACCCCCACAATGCCCATATATTGGTACCATTTAATCATGCACTATTTTCGATGTTGGATGTAATAGTTTCAGTTTGAAATTTAATAATAATCCCTTTTTATTATTTTTTTAAAAAAATTAGTTTTATCAAAATTCTTTATTTAGGAATATCGAGAAAATCTTTAAGTTAAAGAATTATCTTATAATTCTCCAACATCTAGGTAGAACTTTAAAGATAACACTTTTAACTGATATTTACCATGACATCCCTTGAAAATGAAAACAACATTCTTTGGTAAAGATAATTATTGATAACTCTCTAACATTTGGTAAAGTACCAAGAATTATTCCCCTCGAGATGTTGTTTTTTTTTTTGTTTCACACTTTTAAATTAAACACATTTTTTATACAAAAATGTCAATTATGGTATTATTATACAACAAATGATAAGTAAAAGCATAAACATGCGAATTGAGTCCAATCAATAATAAATAGACGCATTAATAGATGTTATGCATAATGATAAAATGCAATTTTGAAATTGAATTCTTAAATATAATGAGACCACCTTAACTCTCCAACATCTAGGTAGAGCTTAGGTGCAACTATTTATATTTAAAATCTCATTTTATTATTATACTTTTTTATAAAACTTATCATTTTGAATTAAGGACTAGCATGAAAAACTTAATGAAATAAAGTTTCTTGAATACCTATCATCTAGGTGGCATTCGAGAACAAATTATTTTAAGTGAGATTTTCACATGTATTGTTAAGATTTTGGGATGGTCTTGATTAAAGCTTAGGTTGAGGTTTTAAAGGTTAGGGTTTCAAGATTTGGAATTTTGGATTTTAGGGTTTTGGTTTGAGTTTTAAGGGTTTAAGGATTGGTTTTAGGGTTTAAAAGGTTTAGAGATTCGATTTTAGGATTTGGGGTTTAAGGTTTTAGTTTTGGGGTTTAAGGGGTTTAGGATTTTATATTTACGGTTTAGAGGATTTAGGGTTTTGATTTTAGAGTTTGGAGGGTTTAGGGTTTTTATTTTAGGGTTTAGAAATTTAGGATTTAGAGGGTTTAGGATTTCAATTTTAGGGTTTGAGGTTTAGGGTTTCAATTTTAGGGCTTGGAGGTTTTAGGGCTTTGATTTTAGGGTATGAGGTTTGGAGTTTTGATTTTAGGATTTTAAGGATTTAAGGTTTAAAAATTTAGGATTTAGAGGGTTTAGGGTTTCGATTTTAGGGTTTGAGATTTGGGGTTTCAATTTTAGGGCTTGGAGGTTTTAGGGCTTTGATTTTAGAGTTTGAGGTTTGAGATTTTTATTGTAAGGTTTGAAGGGTTTAAGGTTTAGAGGGTTTAGGGTTTAGTTTTAGGGTTTAGAGGATTTAGGGTTTATTTTTAAAAGTTAGAGGATTAGGGTTTTGATTTTAGGGTTTAGAGGGTTTAGGGTTTAGTTTTAAGATTTAGAGGTTTTAGGATTTTGATTTTACGGTTTATAGGGTTTAGGGTTTTGATTTTAAGGTTTGGAGGGTTTAGGATTTAGTTTTAGGGGTTAAAGGATTTAGGGTTTGGAGGATTTAGGGTTTTGATTTTAGGGGTTAGAAGGTTTAGGGTTTTGATTGTAGAGTTTAGAGAAAACGTGAAATCTTTTAAAATTTCTAACATCTAAGCAAATTTTCGAAACAAGTTTGATTTTTATAGTTTTTGAAAATTAATTAAAATTTTTTCATATATCCTTTTTTTATGAAAATTTATTATTATTAATATTATTAATTAATTTTTTTATTTTTTATAATAATTCCCCAACCTCTATGTGGAATTATTATTATTTGAAACACAATTGTATTTCCTCTGACATCTAAGTGAGAAAATTTTCCTTATTACTAGTTCATTTTATAATTATTTTACATATTTTTATTATTATTATTTTTTATTATTTAACACTTAGGTTATTAAAAAATATTAAAAGGAATTAAAAGTTTTAAAATCATTATTATTATTGTTATTATTATCATTATTATTGTTATTATTATTAATCATTATTATGAAACAATAAATATTTATTCTAATAAATTCTAAAAGTTTTAAAACATGCATAAATAACAATAATAATAAAGTTAAAAGTGATATAAATAATATATATGAAAAAAAAAATTTTTACCTGAACCGGATCAGTCAATGTTGATTTGGTCCAATTTGACGATTCATGGTATAAGCGGTTCAAACCAGTTCAGTTGGATCGATCAGGGCCAAGGGTTCAGTTGGGTCAGGTCATCAGGTCGATTTGTACGGATCTCAAGTCGGGTCATGGGTACACGGGAATCTTTCCTTACCCAAACGATGTCGTTTTGCTGCTTTGGCTTCTATATAAATGTCAACTTTTTTTTTGTTCATTTTATCATTTCCTTCAGAAAAAAAAGTCTCAACCTCTAAAAATTCTCTATGGCTTACCCGAAGTCCGGTGCTGGACTGTCATGTCAATCGTCACCTGAGGTTATCATCGAAGGTTGCCAGTGATCAAAAAATGCCAAGCATCACCAAAAAATTTCTTTCAACTTTTTGAACTCAGATCTATCTTTCTTTTTGCAAGAAACAACATTGATCAACGTAGATCAGAGTTTGAAGTTTCAGTATTCTTTTTTTTTTTTTTTTTTTGAAAACCTAAACTGATGATCTCTTTTTTTACTGCAGGAAGGCTTTGGCGTTAAGGTTCTTTCCTACAAGAAAAACTGCTTGTTTTTTTTATGGTTTGTTTCGAGTTTTTAGCTTTTTGAGAGGTAAAGGTTTTTGGGTTTGATTAGTGTTGCCTGGGGATGAGGCTATAGGAAGGTCGAGCCATGGGTTCTTAGAGCTAGGTCTTTGGGGGCTGGAGGTATGCGATGGTATGCATCCGAGCCTTAGGGTTTCAAGATATGGTAGATTTGGGGTTTCTAGAGGTTTGAGGGCTTGGGTTTCAATGCATCCATCGAGTAAAGGGTTGGGACTCTAAGACTGGGGTGATTGCTTTAAGTGAATACTAGGTCTTTTGGGTGTGAGCGCTTGGGTACCAAGAGCCTCAGGGGTGTTTGTGCATGAGTGAAAGGAAAAGGGGGATTGGTGTTTAGGTTCCCTTTCTTAGAGAAGGGTATAAGGTTTTTAAGAGCTTCAAAGAGGAAGCAAGTGGTAGTTGTAGGGGTGATTGTATGGAATGGCTATAGGTATGGCTAGGGGTTGTAGGGGTGGCTAGTCTGGCTAGGGTAGGCTATAGGGGTGGCTCGTACCAAGCATCAACCCCCTACTTTTTGTTTTTTTTTTGTATTTTTTTTGTATTTGTTATTTTTTTTGTCTTTGTATTTTTTTAATGTTTAATTAATAAATGATATTTGATAAATAAAAACAAAAGTAAAAATGAAACAACAATAATGGGCTCGGGCCTAAAAAAAAAAATCGAGCTTTAACTCGTAAGCTTGATAAAACTAAAAAATTTAAATTGAAACCCGAAAAAATTTAGTGTCTACAACTACCCATTTTTTTTATTACTGAGAATTGGGAATAAAGCAAAGATAAAGACGCCAATTTTGTCCAAAAGCAAATCAAGGACTTTTCAAATTTTTTTTTTTTTTTTAGGGATTGAACCATAAGTCAAGTGATAAAAAAAAGATCGGGACAACACCGCGAGTCAAAAAATATATAACGACCGAGACAACATCGCGTGTCAAGAAATAAAGAATCGATCGAGATAGCATCGCAAGTCAAATAATGAAAAAAATGATCGGGATAACACCAAAAGTAAGAAATAAAGACTCGACTAGGATAACACTACAAGTCAAATAAAAAAGAATAACTGGGACAACACCATAAGTTAGAAGATAAAGAATCAACCGGGACAACACTGTAAGTTGAAATAAAAAAAAATGACTGCAACAACACTGCAAGTCGAAATTATATCCGGAGGTCTTGAAAATATACCCAGAAGTCTTGAAAATTATGCTCGAAGATCTTAGAGATTTTGCTTATAGGTCTTGAAAATTATGCCCAAAGGTCTTATAAATTTTGAAGTCTTTGAATGCTCTTCTTAATCAAAGGTAATGAAACTTTAAAATATTTTGTTCAGAGGTCTTGGAAATTATGTGCCTAAAGGTCTTAGAGATTATGTTCGAAGGTCTTATAAATCTCAATAATCTTTGAATGCTTCTCATAATAGAGGTAATGAAATTTTAAAATATTTTACTTGGAGGTCTTAAAAATTGCAAAATCTTTGAATGCTTATCTTAATCAGAGGTAATGAAACTTTAAAATATTTTACCCAGAGGTCTTAAAGATTATGCTCGGAGGTCTTACAAATTTCAAAGTCTTTGAATGCTCCTCCTGATTAGAGGCAATGAAACTTTAAAATATTTTGCCTGAAGGTCTTACAAATCTCAAAAATCTTTGAATGCTCTCCTCATAACAGAGGTAATGAAACTTTAAAATGTTTTGCTCAGAGGTCTTGAAAATTGCAAAATCTTTGAATGCTCCTTTCAATTAGAGGCAATGAAACTTTAAAATGTTTTGCCTAGAGGTCTTGAAAATTGTGCCCAGAGATTTTAGAGATTATGCCGAAGGTTTTACAAATTTCAAAGTCTTTGAATGCTCCTCCTACTAAGAGGCAATAAAACTTTAAAATGTTTTGCTTAGAGGTCTTGAAAATTATGCCATGAGGTATTGAAGATTATGCTCGAATATATTACAAATCTTAAAAATCTTTGAATGCTCCTCATAATAGAGGTAATGAAACTTTAAAATGTTTTGCTCAGAGGTTTTGAAAATTACAAAATCTTTGAATGCTCCATTCAATCAAAGGCAATAAAATTTTAAAATGTTTTGCCCAGAAGTCTTGAAAATTATGCCCGGAGGTCTTACAAATTTTGAAATCTTCAAATTCTCCTCCCAATCAGAGGTAATGAAACTTTAAAATATTTTAAAAAAATCTTTTTGAAAATGGCTTTCACCTTAGCAAAGCTTTTTTAGACTCTAAAAGTCTTATTTGAAGAAGGTTCCTCCCAAATAGAGGCTTCGAAATCTTGATTTAAAAATTGTTCTCCTTAAATCGAGGCTTTGAAATTTCAAAATCTTGTTTTTCTCTCTTTTTTTTTTTTATATTTCTTTTCCCTTTTTTATTAATACTTGCAAAGTTGATAAATGCAATCATGATACAAATGTCTATTCTCATCAAATGATGCTAATGGAAATGTCGATGCAAATGCAAGAATGCGAATGCTTAGTGCAAATATAATTGACTTTTTCATAATGCAAATGATAATGTTTTCTTCATATAAATGCCCCTATAAATACCTTTTTTTAAAATACGGATGCCATGATGCAAATGCAAATTTTTTTTATGGTACGAATGCAAATGTCTCATACAAATGCAAATGCAAATGATGGAAATGCGAATGTCTTTCTTATGATGCAAATGCAAATATCCCTTTCATGATGCACAGGGAAGTGATGCAACTACAAAATGTCTTTTTCTTTTTTTTTTTTTTCATTTGCAGGTCAAATGTCTTTCCCATAATGCAAGCGATATAAATGCAAAGACTATTTTTACCCTTTTTTTTAATCTTTATTCAAATTTTCAATGTCTAATTTTTACCAAAAAAATGATCTTAATGTTATGTCTAAAGTGCTCAAATAATCTTTAAACTTTTCAAAAGTGATCACAAAATTGCCCACATAAAGTATCTTCACAATCAATGAGAAAATTTAAAACTCAAAACTTCCAAATCTCTTAGAAATTGATGATTACTATTTAAAATACTTGTGGATATGGGGTAATTGACAATTCAATTCTTTGCACTAGTAGGCATATCTCGTGAAAGCTAGATGAGGGTTACAAGGATTTCTCTTAAACTCACGAAAAGATAACTTTTCTAAAACATTTTTTTTAAAACGTGATACTTCAATGTGTGTCAAAACTAGCCATTACTTTCTGAATAAGATTTGAGAAGAAGACAAAGCTGGCTTTTTTTGTTTTTGATGAAATGCAAAGTCTTTCATAGGTATTGATTTTTCAAAAGGTTTTGCATCGAGATTTTTTTTTTGTTTTGGATAAAACCTTGAAACTCTAAAATTCATTTTGGGACCTCAAGAATAACTTTAACTCTAAACTGCCCTCTTGGGGTTTTCACCTTAGAGCTATATTTTCTATCAATGAAGAACTTGGTGGAATCTTGCCAAATACCAACAAGTATATACAAATTTTCAAGGACATTGCTCTTCAATTCAAATGTCCACATTTGATTAAAATAGACTTTTCAAAGTATATAATATAGGTCAAGGTTAGGGGTTCTGAAAAAATGGATAAATAGGCTCAAAATAATGTTATTCAAGGTAGTTAGGCTAAGGATCTTGAGGAGCATTATCTGGCTTTCTTTTTTTGCTTTTCTTTTTCCTTTTCTTTAAAACATCAAGCTTTAATTTCAGCAACTTTATTCACTTTTTTTGCCTTGAATTATCATTTTTGAGGTACATGCTTTCTTTTTTTTTTTGGGATTGTATCTGAAGCTTCAAATTTTTATCCCCATGGTTTCTTTGCTCTTCCTTGGAAATGCCTAACTTTATTTTTAGCTGTTTAATCTCTTGAATTCTTGGGATTCCAATTGAAGCCTTATTTCACTTTTTGCCCTAAACTCTTATCTTCATAGGACATGTTAGATGCTTTCAATATCAAACACTTTCATTTAAGTTAGTCTCTTGAAGGTATCCTTATTTTGCCCCTAATGTAAAAGATGATCATTGGTCGAGGTTTATTTTGGAATAAAAATTTAATAGATTTAAATGGACAATAAGTGGATAATTTTTATGTACGAGAAGGATAGAGAAAGATGGTCATTCATCATTTCAAACATGATCACTTGGTTAAAAGAGTAAATAATTGAAGATGTTTTTTTTTTATTTTGTTTTGTTTTTATCTTTCTTTTTTTTGTGATGCCCCATCTTATTTTCCATTTAAGTTTCTAATGATGATCAAGATGTATAAAATCGATCGCACAGTTCAAAAAGGCTCTTTGGGCTCTAATTTTTTTTTTATTTTCTTGGTCAAAAGAAAAAAAAAGTATAAAGGTATGAAACAAATTGTCTTAAACAAAAAGGGATTCTGTTTTTTTAATCAATGTGCCTTAAGACATGAAACAATGGCTACTTAAGAGAAAAGGTTCAAGCATTTTTATGTCTATGGTCATGGCAAAATTTTGATACACATTGAATTACCACTTGAAAATTTGAAAAAGCATTTTAATTGATTTTTTTTAAAAAAAAGTTTAAAATAAATTTTCAAAATTGACCTCTTTCGCTCATTGTCAAAAAAAAATTATCACCCCTTTAAAGTATGAATTCAAACTTATATTCCCTAAGAGATTATGGTTGATGAGTCAAATCATTTGAATGATTAGGGGCATGAAAGTATTCAAAAAGTTGTTGAGGTATTTGATGAACCTTTTTCTAATAGTAATCATCATTTCTTTCAATAATCCTTCCATCTTTATTACAAAAAAAAAAACTTTTTTTTTTATTTTTTATCTTGAAAGTTACTTATGTGGGACTTTTATTCAAGCAAATGCATAATGAGAAAATTTTATAGAAAAGATCCAAAGTATTCAATTCTTCTAAAATAAGTTAGATAACTCTTAGGGACACCATGTGTATGTCATACATAAATAGTGAAAAGATTGAAAAAAAATCATCTTATCTTGATTTTTCTGAACTCGAGACCTTTTTTTTCATCTCAACTCCTCACATTTGGTAACTGGATGGAGTTAACTTTTATTTTTCTATCACTTCTGGAATCAGAATACCATTCTTAATAAAATCTTCAACCATCTCTTTTAACTGTCTGCATTTTTCAATTGAGTGACCAATTGCTCCTATATGATAATTACACTTGCTATTGGGATCATAACTCATTGTCGATGGATTTAGTGTTGTTTTTAGAGGCACAGGAGTGAGACACTAACCTTTTATTAGTAAAGGTAAAAGGTGAAAAATAAGGATTGACAGTTTTTCTTGATCATTCATTGGTCTCTTTCGATTATTTATTGGTCGGATGGTAGGTTCAAGTATAGGGACAAGATCATGAATGGTCATTTGAGGATGGGAATTTACTGAAAAGCTCAAATACTGGCTTAGTTGGCAAAGATATAAGTTTTGAGAGATATGGCTTGTGATAAGGTAACTAGGTTGATGAACAGGATAAGGATTGTATGGGATGAAACTCTTTAGTAAATGCCCATCTATTGTGACTCTTGCACTTCCTCTTTATTCCTTTCTGATGTACTTTCCTCTTCAACTTTCGTCACATCTTTCAATTTAATCCTACCATTCTTAATTACATTTTTTATAATCTCACCGAAAATCACCATGTCAAAAAAGTTTTTGGAGACATTCCCGATCATTCTTTCATAATAGGGAGTGTTCAAGGAATTGACAGATAGAATAATGATTTCTTTCTTTGACAAGGGTGGTTGCACTGGGGGTTACTATGTCTCTCCCTCTGTGTGTATATTCTTTGAAAGTTTTAGTTAACTTTTTTTTCATGTTCTGTAGAGACAACCTATCTGGCACCATATCTTTAACATGCTTGTATTATGCTAGAAAGGCCCTAGCCAAATCATTTCAAGAGTAAATCTTATTTTGGTTTAACTGAGCATACCATCTTTTTGCAGACCCAATGAGACTATCTTGAAAGTAATAGATTAATAACTTATCATCATGAGTATGACTTGTCATATTTCGACAGTACACGGTAATGTGTGTTGAAGAGCATTTTGTTCCATCATACTTCTCAAAATTTGGGGCTTTGAATTTTGATGAAATAACAAGATCAGGTAATAAACTAAGCTTGTTGGCATCAACACTTTCATATATATCATGACCTTCAACTACTTTCAGTCTCTCTTCCAACAGATCATATTTATCTTTCATCACTTATCTCTTGATGGATCTAACACCTTTTTTAATTTTTTTAATTCTTTAGGATCATCCATATTAGACACAACAGTGAAGTAGTAAGAAGTATGCTCGAGATTGACATTTGTCTGAATTGAGGGCAACTTGGTAGAAGTATCAGTATAAGGTTGATGAGTTGTTGAAAGTGTATATAGCATATGGGGGTCTTGAACATATGTGAACCTAGATTGATACAATGGTATCTCAATAGCTATTTCCTCATTTATCTTATGCGTTTTAACAATTCTTTTTCCTTTTGTCAACTCTACTAATATCTGTTTTAATTTTACCAACTGTCTATTCATGTTCTGTTGCATTTCTGTAACTATTTTTTTAATCTCTTCTTGGGCTTTTTCTGTTCTATCCATCTTACTTGCATCTTTATTTTCCATAATTTTGGTACCGACTCGAGTGCTATAAGTGCACAGACTTAACTGATCTCATTTTCTAAGATAGCTATCCTTGAACCTTTTATTAATTATCAAAAGTCAGAAATGCATGACATGAATTTTATTATAAAAAATCTTTTGGCTTTGAAGGTTTAACAAAAGCAAATTCACAATCATCATTTTTTTATCCTTAACTAGCATGAAAAATAATGAATTTAAATAGATGATGCATGATGTGTAAGTTAAATTTTATTATTATTAAGAAATGGAAACTTGAGTTCCATCCTATATTCTGGTTGGTTATCTAAAGACATTCTTTCCTCCTCCAAAGTTCAATGAAAGCATGATCACAACTATCACTTTTTTTTTCACAAGCTCCTTTAGACATACAATTATTAAAAGTGGACAAAAGCATTAATTCATAGAAAATTCAGGCCAAAAGAAGTTTTCATTTATTTTCAAAAGTATCAAGTTTACACATCATGAACCATTCTAGGGCTAGGGCTAAAAAAAGCTAGATCTGCTCTCATTCCCTTTGTTTTACCTAAGAAATCCAAAAATAATTGACTATGATTGCTAGAGAGGACAACCCTTTGCTTTAAAAGCTTATACTTTTTATTTATCATCTTGGCCAACCTTACTGTTAACCACAGCACTGCGTGCTATCTCAGCATGGATCAATGAAAGATTTTTGTGAACAACTGGTTTCATTTTGGCATCAAAACCCAGATATCTAGCTTTCATCAGTCCATATACCCTATGTTTCAAAGCCATACAATCTTTCAGAGAATGACCCGTAACACTAAGATAGCATTCACACCGGGTATTAAGGTTATACCATTTGGGGAAAGGTGGTTTGCGAAGTTCAATAGGGATAGGGGCATTGAGGTAGTTTTCTAGGAGCAATGGGTATAACTCTGCGTAAGACATGGATATTTGATCAATAAAGGCTTTTTCTTTGGTGTTGCCAGAGTTTTTTTGTTCTACGATTGGTTTGTCTTACTGAAAAGATAGTGGTATAGTTGGTCTTAAAGTGAATTAAGAAACTCTGGGTCAAAGATTAGGCTGAGAAAGTGGTGATAGGATGGCATGCTAAACAAGTGATTGTGAAATGTGAGATGGTGGATATGGATTCAGGTGTAAAATTCTTAGAGGTTGCATGAAATTTAGAGAGTTAATCCTAAGTGCTTGGAAAGGAGGTTGGAAATAGTCATGAGAAAGACTTAGGCGTAAGTTTGGACTCGAAATAGTTGGTGATGGTTGTTTGAAGCCAGGTGACTCTTGTTTGAAAATCAAACTTTTGAACTCAGTCATTTGTATGGCTAGTTCACCCATTCTTCTCTTTAGCTCACTCAAACTTTGATCACTATTTGAATCACCCAATGCCTTAGTATGCTTGAAAAAGGTATTGAAACCAACAAGAGTCAGTTGATTTTGATTTGATGGAATCGCAAGTGACAATGATCCTTGAGGAGCAACAATCTTAACCATACCACTACTTTTAACCATTTCTATCAATTAAGCAATTTGTTGTTTCATCTTTTGAAGCTCGAGCCAAAATTTCTCTTGATTCAAGTCCAATGCATTAATTCTTGCTTCCAATTGATCTCTCATTTTCGTCATTTTGATTCCTACCAAGACAAACACTTTATTTCGGGACTTAGGCCAAAATTTTATATTATTACCCTTATTAAATGTATGCCACAAAAATAATTTCTAACTTATTGGGCATACATATCATGTTCATGAATGTGACAATGATGCCTAATGAATGTCATGAAATGCATATATACCTAAGACAATGGATTTTATGCGTACAAGCTCTAAATAGTAAAAGTTTCGTCATCCATAAATGTGTATGCAACAAATGTAATGTTATGTTGATAGTGGGATATGAAATGCATTGCATGTTCCATAAAACCCTACCATTCATGAATCCATATGCGTGAAATGCTATATGAGTCATGAAATATATACCTATAATTAATGCAACATACTTGTATAGAATGCATAAACCTATCAAGTGTATGTTATATTTCTACATGAAACGCAATGCTTGTGTTATCTCAACCTAATGAATTGGCACTACCTTAAAATATGTAATAAAATGGAGTGTGCACATTACCTATTAAAATGCGTATAAAAGGCATGTATCATTTATCAACATGTGCATAACATCGATGCATGCACTATTCATTAACATGGATAAGATACAATGCATGTATTATCTTATTATGATTAGAATGGAATGGAGTACATTAAAGATTAAATGAAAATATGAAAGATAAAACAATATTCAAAAAAAATTTAAAAGGAAAAAACACTTTTTTATCACACAGAATACCTAGGACTTGAAAATTAATCTTTATTTGGCCAATAAACAAAGAATTTAAGAAAAACCTTTAATTTTTAAAATTTTTGTTTTCTTTTTTTGCTTGTTGGATAATGTTGAAAAAATATTTTATGAAAATGCAAGTTTTGGACAATTACCAAATGAATGAACTACATGTTCAAAGAAAGAAAAAAATATTTCTAAGATAATGATTCTTTTTATTATCTATTTTTTAAAATTAATACATATTTGGGTTATTTCTATAAAAAGGTCGGCAAGGCTCTAACCTAGGTAAGCTTCCTATGGCCCACATATGCTGGGTTAGGATTTATATATCTAAGATTCTCAGACTATTCTTACATCATCGTCTATCATAGACTAGCAAGGTTCTCCAACCTTCACCCATTACAGGCTACTAATGAAAAGGGTTCAATCTGAGTGAAAGTATTTCGCTAGCTAATGCGGAGGTTATCACCTCATAAGAATGTAACTATTTTACTTCTTCCTAAAAAGAATAGAGCCATGGTCTAGAGCTTATACATGCAAGTGAATATGCAGAGTGTGTGTAAAGTGACATATTAATCAAAATATGATAAATAAATCGTAAGCACAAAATCAAAACAAAATAATAATTAGCATACAATTCATTTTATTTATTAACTTGTATATATATTTTTTGAAAAATTAAAATAAAGGGAATTAAATTGAATATCAAATAAAACCAATTAAATCCAACAATTATTAATAGCGCATAATTAAAATTTTTGGTTTGATTCTCAAAGGTCCCCAATGGAGTCGTCAAGCTGTTATAATGGTTTTGAGACTGCCAAATGTAAAGAATTTTAAAATAAAAAAAAATAGGATGAGTCACCACAAATCTTTTTTAGGGTGTGATTGTCACCTAAAAGTTTTTCTTTTTAATAAAACTCTAAAAATAGGTCTAAAGTTTATCAAAAAAATAAATTTCGGTCTACAAAAAATTAGGTTGGGCTCAAGAGTCGATTACGTGTAGGAAAAGATTAGCACTCCCACAACGCCCATAGATTGGTACCATTTAATCATGCGCTATTTTCAGTGTTGGATGTAATGGTTTTGGTTTGAAATTTAATAATAATCACTTTTATTATTTAAAAAAAATTAATTTTATCAAAATTCTTTATTTAGGAATATCGAGGAAATCTTTAAGTTAAAGAATTATCTTATAATTTTCAACATCTAGGTAAAATTTTAAAGATAATGCTTTTAACTGATATTTACCATGACATACCTTGAAAACGAAAACAACATTCTTTGTGAAAGATAATTATTGATAATTCTACAACATCTAGGCAGAGTATTAAGAATTATTCCCCTCAAGATTTTATTTTTTTTTATTCCACATTTTTAAATTAAACACATTTTTTATGCGAAAATGCTAGTTATGGTATTATTAGACAACAGACGATAAGTAAAAGCATAAACATGCGAATTGAGTGCAATCAATAATAAATAGATGCATTAATAGATGTTGTGCGTAATGATGAAATGCAATTTTGAAATTAGATTTTTAAATATAATGAAACCACATTGACTCTCAAACATCTAGACAGAGCTTAGGTGTGACTATTTATATTTAAGAACCCATTTTATTATTATACTTTTTTTATTAAAGCTTATCATTTTGAATTATAGACTGGCATGAAAAACTTAATCAAATAAAGTTTCTTGAATACCCTATCATCTAAGCCGCATTTGAGAATAAATTATTTCAGGTGAGATTTTCACATTTGTCCTTAAGATTTTTGGATGGTCTTAGTTAAAGCTTAGGTCGAGGTTTTAAAGGTTACGGTTTCAAGATTTGGGGTTTTGAATTTTAGGGTTTTGATTTGAGTTTTAAGGGTTTAAGATTGGTTTTAAGGTTTAAAAGGTGTAGGGTTTCGATTTTAGGATTGGTGTTTAGGGTTTTAGTTTTGAGGTTTAAAAGGTTTAGGGTTTTAGATTTATAGTTTGGAGGATTTAAGGTTTTAATTTTAGGGTTTGGAGGGTTTAGGGTTTTGATTTTAGGGTTTGAGGTTTAAGGTTTTGATTTTAGGGTTTTAAGGATTTAAGGTTTAAAAATTTAAGATTTAGAGGGTTTAGGGTTTCGATTTTAGGGTTTGAGGTTTGGGGTTTTGATTTTAGGGCTTTTAGATTTTAGGGCTTTTGATTTAAAGGTCTGAGGTTTGGGGTTTAGATTTTAGAGTTTTAAGGATTTAGGGTTTTGAAATTTAAGATTTAGAAGGTTTAGGGTTTTGATTTTACGGTTTAAGGTTTGGGGTTTCGATTTTAAGGCTTAGAGGTTTTAGGGCTTTGCTTTTAGGATTTGAGGTTTGAGATTTTGATTTTGGGTTTTGGAGGATTTAGGGTTTTAATTTTATGGTTTGAAGGGTTCAGGGTTTAGTTTTAGGGTTTAAAGGTTTTAGGGTTTAATTTTTAGGTTTGGAAGGTTTAGGGTTTATAGGGTTTAGGGCTTAGTTTTAGGGTTTAGAGGATTTAGGGTTTAGTTTTAGGAGTTAGAGGATTTAGGGTTTTGATTTTAAGGTTTGGAGGGTTTAGAGTTTAGTTTTAAGGTTTGGAGGATTTAGGGTTTTGATTTTATAGATTAAAGGGTTGAGGGTTTTGATTTTAGGGTTTGGAGGGTTTAGGGTTTAGTTTTAGTGTTTGGAGGATTTAGGGTTTAGTTTTAATGGTTAGAGAATTTAAGGTTTTGATTTTAGGGTTTGGAGGGTTTAAGGGTTTAGTTTTAAGGTTTAGAGGATTTAGGGTCTTGATTTTAGGGGTTAGAAATTTTAGGGTTTGATTTTAGGGTTTAGAGAAAACGTGAACATATTTGAAAATCTCCAACATCTAGGCGGATTTTCGAAGCAAGTTCAGTTTTTTATCATTTTTTAAAATTAATTAAAAATTTTCATATATCTCTTTTTTATGGAAATTTATTATTAATAATATTATTAATTTTTTATTAATTTTTTTATAATAATTCCTCAATATCTAAGTGGAATTATTATTATTTGAAAATAATTGTATTCCTTCAACATCTTAGTAGAAAATTTTTCCTTATTATCAGTTCATTTTCTAATTTTTTTTACATATTTTTGTTATTTTTTTTGTATTTAACACTTAGGTTATTAAAAAATATTAAAAGGAATTAAAAGTTTTTAAATCATTTTTATTATTGTTATTATTATCATTATTATTGTTGTTATTATTAATCATTAGTATGAAACGATAAATATTTATTCTAATGAATTCTAAAAGTTTTAAAACATGCATGAAAAACAATAATAATAAAGTTAAAAGTGATATAAATAATATATATAAAAAAATTTAAAAAAATTTTACTTGAATCAGACCGATCAACGGTCTAGTCAATGCTGGTTTGGTCCGGTCTGACGATTCAGGGCAAAAATGGTTCAAACCAGTTCAATTGGATTGATCAGGGCCAAAGACTGAGGGGGGTCGGGTCATCGGGTCAATTTGTGCGAATCCCAAGTCGAGTCACTGGTACGCGCAGATCTTCCAATGCCCAAACGACATTGTTTTGCTGCTTTGGCTTCTATATAAAAGTCTACTTTTTTTTTGTTCATTTCATCATTTTCTTCAAAAAAAAAAAAGTCCTAGCCTCCAAAAATTCTCTCTAGCTTAGCTGGAGTCTAGTGCCGAACCGCCGCCTAAGGTCACCGTCGATGGTTATCGTCGATGGTCACCGGTGATCGAAAAATGCCAAACATCACCAAAAAATTTCGTTTGACCTTCGGAGCTTAGATTCATCTTTCTTTTTACGAGAAACAGCCACAATCAGCGTAGATCAGGATTTGAAGTTTGGTTTTTTTTTTTTTTTGAAAACCTAAACTGACGATCTCTTTTTTTACTACAAGAAGGCTTTGGCACTAAGGTTCATTCCTGCGAAAAGGACTGCTTTGTTTCTTTTTTTTGTTTTCTTTTTTATGGTTTGTTTTCGGTTTTTAGTTTTTAATAGGTGAAGGTTTTTGGGTTTGATTAGTGTCACCTGGGGATGAGGCTGTAAAGAGGTCGAGCTGTGGGTTCTCGGAGCTAGGTCTTTGGGGGCTAGAGGTGTGCGATGGTATGCATCCAAGCCTTAGGGTTTCAGGGTATGGTAGATTTAAGGTTTTTGAAGGTTTGAGGGCTTGGGTTTCAGTGCATCCGTTGAGTAAGGGGTTGGGACTTTAAGACTAGGGTGATTGGTTTGAGTGAGTACTAGGTCTTTTTTGTGTGGGAGCTTTGGTGCCAAAAGCCTCAAGAGTGTTTGTGTGCAAGTGAAGGGAAAAGAGGGATCAATGCTTAGGTCCATTTTCATAGAGAAGGGTATGAGATTTTTAGAAGCTTCAAAAAGAGAACAGGTGGTGGCTATAAGGGTGGTTGTAGGGAGTGGCTATAGGTATGGTTAGGGGCTGTAAGGGTGGCTAATCTGGCTAGGGTAATCTGTAAATGGTGGCTGACCTAGTGGCTGCAGGGATGGCTCGTGCCAGGCATCAACCCCCATGCTTTTTGCATTTTTTTTGTATTTTTATTTTTTTAATGTTTTATTAATAAATGATATTTGATAAATAAAACAAAAGTAAAAATGAAACAACAACAATGGGCTCAGGCCCGAAAAAGAAATCGAGCTTTAACTCGTAAGCTCGATAAAACCTAAAAAATTATGCCCGATAAAATTCAAAAACTTAAATCGAGACCCGGATAAATTTGGTGTCTACAATACTTTGTTTTACTTAGGTGAAATAATTTATTACATAAAAAGTTATTCCTCATTCATGCATATAATAAAATAAAAACAAAAAAAAAAAACATCTTTATCTAACTCCAAAGTCCGGTGGCAAAAAAAAAAAAAAAACTCCTAAGTCTTAAGTCTTAAGTCTTATATCCTTCCTCATCGAAAATTATCCTTCATGCATGCAAGATCAAATGTGTCAATGTCTCTTTTTACATTTTTTAAAATTTTATTATTTTATATTTTTTGTAAGTATGCAATACCATCAAGTTTTTGATTGATTGTCAAACAAAAATGTACATATCCAACCATGCAACTTATTTAAAATTTTATATCAATATTTTTCAATTTAACTCAAATAAAAAAAGCCTAGGTAAAAAATTGTCATCTAAGACATCATTTATGAGAAAATATTTGGACATGTGAAGGTAAAAAAATATAGAAATTAATAAATATCGACTTTGAAGCTTTGCATTGACAATAAAGATATCTTAAACAATTTTATAAAGTCACCTTCACAATCCAAATATATAATGCACATCTAATTTTAATAAGAGCAAACCAACATTGAAAACAATAATAAAATCCTACATAAAAAAAAATGAAACATCTAAAAGAAATGGTAAAAAGGAAAGTTTTAAATCAATTCAAACTTAAATTTATAAAATGAAAATTTGATAATGCTTTATTTTATCAACTTGGCCAACTGATACCCTCAATAAAAACTTAGCCAAATATATAGATGAATTAAACTAAATAAGTTCTTTAACATTTAACTTTAAATATGAAAAATATTCATATAAAAAAAAAAGAAAAATAAAATACAAACAATTAAAGTAATATGACTAAAATATATACTTGCATTAAATTATAACCCAACCTGCATTAAACATTAGTTTACTTTCAACTAATCAAAAACTCAACAAAATTGTCATCATTACTATCATTAAAATCAAATTAAATCAACCATTACCTAAAATTAACAATTCCATCAAAAATCAAGATCAATGAACAAAAATTAAAATTTTAAAAGAAAATTCAGGAATCTAATCTAACCTCTTAGCAAGTGAACACCAACAACATCTACAAACCTAACAAATTCCCTCATAGTAAGTGTTAAAACATCCCAATGGACAAAAACTAATCCAAAAACTCATCCAACAATATAAAGAAACAAAAATGAAAAATAAATAATATTTCATTTTATCAATTTAGGCAACTAATATACAAAAAATTAACTTAGCCAACTATATAGATGAATTAAATTAAATACTCCTTTTAAAGGTTATCTTAAAATGTGAAAATAGCCAAATGAAAAAAAACAAATACAAAAAAATAATAAAAAAGAGAAAGAAGAAAGATAATTGTCCTTTTAAGTGTAGCTGTCATAGGTGATTATAGAAGCTTCTCTATCTTTCTTTTCCTTCCTCTCTGTGTGAATCTCTTTTTTGTCTTTTCATTTTTTTCACCAACAATTATTTTTTTCAAAGTAATGGCTTATATCAATTACTATTTCTTTTCAAAATAATGGCTTACACTAGCTTTTTTTTTTTCTTTTTAAAACAAATAGTAACATTTTTTACCAACTTCCCTTTCCTTTTTAAAAGAATAATAACATCCACCAACTAATTTTTTTCTATTCAAAAAAATTATCTTTTCAAACAAATTTTCAATAAGATGAATAAATTAAAAAAAATTAATGTATGAATAATTTAAAAAATAAATTACTTATTTTCTTCGTTCAATAATTGGATTTTCATAAAAATTTTAAAAATAATAATCTAATTTAATCTAATTATATTCTATTTTTATTTAAACAATCTTGAAATTGTGACACATATTACTTTTTTTTAAAGCTTGCCTTTTAAGTTTCAATTTTCATGCATGTTTTCTAATAAAAAATTATTGTTAAATAAATTTATTTAAATTGCAAGGTAAAGTTTTTTTTTTAAATTCATGTCTCATTTTTTTTGTTTTAAAATTTTTCTCTCTTTTATTTTTATGAATACATTGAATCAAAGATGAAACTATTTGTTTTAACATTTAAGAAATTATCAAACCCCTTTTAGATGTAACATGTCTAAGCAAAAAAATGTTCATTTGACTTCGCAAATTTTATCATGAACATTTTGGTAACAATGTTCTTAAGCTATTTTTTAAAATTCCTACCATAATCATTCTATGTTAGATCTAAAAAGCTTTCTAATCAAAAAGTAAGAAAAAAATCATAACCTCAAAAAAAATCATAACCTCATAAAGAAACAATAAGTCCAATAACAATGCTTTGTCATTAATACAACTTGAGATAGCCTAAACAAATTTACATCATTCCTTCTCCATTTTTGCTCCCCATTTTCACCCTATCACTTTGTCTTTTTTAGATTTTTTCCCTATGCCCCTTCACTATCCCAAAGCATCAGATCCATTTCTTTAACTTAAATTTTAAAAAAATCAATCGATAAAGATAAAGAAAATTATTTATTTTTAGAGAAGAAGGGGAGAAGGTTAGAGAAAAGATGGGTCAATTTTTTTAGATAAAGGGGAGAAGGTTATAAAGAAAAGGGATTTGGTTTTGGGAAAACCAATAAACGGTTAGAGAGCTGAAAAATACAAAATTAAAATAAGAGTCAACAAATATTTTAAACTTAAAAAAAAAAAAAGGCTTTTGGTCTTGTTAAAATACTTCTTAATATCAAAATCAAGAAAAAAAAATTAGACTCAACATCATACATATAGAAACCTTTCTTTACTCCAATTCAATAGCCAACATTTCATATCCCTAATTTTTTTTTGGATCTCAGCTAAAATTTTTCTAAAAAAAATTTAAAATGAAAAATTAAAATAGGAGTAACAAAAAATGTGAAAAATTAAATTTTTATATTTTATTTTTTTCCTTCCCCTTCTCTATTTTTTTTTCTTTTCACTCTCTCTTCACTAATTTTTTTTTTTTAAATCACATGGGTATCAACAAAGCCATAAAATCCCAAGTAAAAAACTAACGTTATGTTTGGATAAATATTAATAAAGGAAAGAAAAATAAAGGAAAAGAAAATTTTTTAAAGGAAAGAAAATGATACACATACCCCTTGTTTGGATAATTAAAATTAGTAAAGGAAAGGAAAGAAATTCTAATAACCATTGTTTGGATAAAGAGTGAAAAAGAAAAGAAATGATTCATTATAATAATTTTTTCAATTATAACATTTCATTACTTATGATTTTAGAGCACTCTTAGATCATGATATATTTACTATTTTATCTAACTTCACAATTGCTACGATATCAGTGATTTTTAATTAAGCAAAACAAGAAGATATTTTACAAACATGCATTAATGGATTTTTTAGCTATTGTCAAAATTTCAGCACACTATCATTTTGGCAATATATTCATATAAAAGCTGTTAAATATAAAAAAAAAAAAAACAATCACATAAAAACATTACATATGAGCGAATTATATGTCCTTTTTGTACCAAACAAAAAGTAATAATATATCACCATATAGTTGTCCAACATAAATTTATTTTACCAAAATAAAAAATAAATATTTCCATCCTAAGAAAAATAAACCTATATAAATGAATTAAAAACATATGTAGCAAAGAAATTTTTGACATCTTTAATGACTAGATGAACCAAACACTAACCTTTCAACAACCTCCTTTCTTTTATCCTATGGGCATTCAAGTATTACTCTTACTTTCTTAAGATTATCAATAAAATATAAGCAGTAGTGATTCATTGTGAGTAAATTCCCTTACATACATACTACTAGTAATAATACTAATATTTATAAATTACTTACATAAATTAATTGTTATAATACTAATATTTACCAATTAAGTTTGTGTGGAAAGCATACTAATATGTTTATAATCATAGCTAAGTTAATTATGTTTCAATGAAACATCTACCTTTTCCTACTCTTCTTTCTATAATGTCCCAGAATTACCGACATCTCAAATCATAATATATTACATATAAAAATAAAAAATTTTGAGTTAGTTTGACATCTCATAAATCTAAAAAATATGTTTATTCATATTCAGTCATTCATCAAAATCAAATCATCAAAAAATTATAAAAAAATTTTTATATTAGAAGAGACATGTGAAACTTACTTGAAAAAAGAGATGATTTTGAAAAAATTATAGGGAGATTGTGATGTGGTTAGATTTGTTTGACTAGGCTTTTAGCATTAATAAAAAGATGGATATAATAGTCTTTTTATAAAAATAAAATTTTTTTAACTTTCTTTTCTTTAGCATTTCCCCCAAATTGGGGTATTAAAAAAGTGAAGACTATAGGTGAAACCAAGGGTTATTGAGTTCCCACATATTTCCTTTCCTTTGTAGTGTATTTGGATTGAAATGAGAGGAAGGAAAAGAAAGTAAAGGAAACAAAACTCCATTCCTTTGTTTGGATAAATATTTAATTTAAAGAAAGGAAAAAAGGTGGAAACCAAATAACCTTTGGTTTCCCTTATAAACCCAATTTTTTTAATACCCCAATTTGGAGGAAAAGTTAGGGAAAGGAAAGTTGAAAAAAAAATTTATAAAAAGACTATTATGTCCATCTTTTTATTAATACTAAAAACCTAAGCAAATCATAATCATCCTGTAATTTTTTTCAAGCCATCTCTTTTTTTCAAGTAAGTTTCATATATATCTTACAATATAAAAATTTTTTGTAATTTTTTAGTGATTTGATTTTGATGAATGGTTGAATATAAATAAATATATTTTTTTAGTTTATGAGATGTCAAACTAGCTCAAAACTCATCAATGCATATTTGTAAAATATCTTCCTATTTCACTTAACTAAAAACCATTGATATAGCAGCAATTGTGAGGTCAGATAAGATAGCAAGCATATCATAGTCTAAAAGTGCTCTAAAATTACAAGTAATGAAAGGTTATAATTGAAAATTTTTATTATAATGAATAATTTTCTTTCTTTTTCAGTCTTTATCCAAACAATGGTTGTTAGAATTCTTTTCCTTTCCTTTCTTTTATTAATTTTAATTATCCAAACAAAGGTTACATGTATTCTTTCCTTTCCTTTAAAAAACTTTTTTTCTTTATTAATATTTATTCAAACATAGCGTTAAAAGTTTATCCAAACAAAGAAAGAGTTTTTCTGTTTCCATTATTTTCCTTTGATTTGAGCCCAAACCCTAAAATACTGAGTTTTTGAGGAACATAATAAAATTTCAAGTTGAGATCAAATCTCAACAAATTTTTTTAGAAATTAAAAATCTCATTTGAAAATCTCATTGTTAAAATTTTAAAAAGCTAAAAAAATTGAACAAAAAAAATGCATGGCTTTGGAAATCGTCAATACTTGATGAAAGCTTTCAGAATTATTTCTTTGTTTCAGCCAAAAGCAATGAAGTGTAAAAAATAAATATCATGAGAACAGAAAATAGGGAAAGAAGAAAGAAAAGTAAGCCCATAGGCTTTCACGTGGGTATAGGAAGAAGTGGGAAAGAAATGGAAGGGAAAAAAAAGCAATAAAGAGATGCCACGTGATGATTTTAGAAGAAGTCAAGCTAAGTCAAAATAAGCAAAATTTATCATATAAATGGATTTGTAGTGTTTTACTCAAGGGTGTAATCGATTAAGTTTGAATTAATACAGTATTAAGCTTGAGTTTAAATTTGATTTGAAATTTGAGATTCGAAATTTGACTCGAATTCGATCAAGTTTTATTTTTTTAACTCGTGTTCGACTCAAGATAGAAATTGAGTTACTTGAATTCACTCGATTAGGCTTGATTAATATGTAAAAATAAGTTCGATTCTTATATTCGATAAAAACTTGATTATTTGTGCTCGAACTCAAATTCAAAATATTTTATTAATTAAAATAATAAAAATATATTTAAATATAAAAACTCGATTAGGTTTACGAGCTACTCAAGTCAGATATAAAAATACTCGAACTCGATTAAATCGATGAGTCGAGTTATTCAAGCTCGAGCTCGACTCGATAATAATCAAGCCGAATTCGAGTTTTATTCAAATCGAACTCAAATAACTTACGAGTATTAATGTATCATTTACATCTCTAATTTTACTTGATAGCAACTCCAATTATTTAAAACATTATATAGCAAATATTTAAAACATTCTCAATATTATAGAAAACCATGTTTAAAACATTAGTGTTTTTAAAATATTGTTTGGTGAAGTAAATAAAAGAATTTGAATGCTGAAGTTATCATTGCTCCGTCTGTCTTATTTTTTTTTTGTCCTTTTTTTTTTAGTGTCTCAAAATTATGTTTTTTTTTTAATCTAAAATTCTTATTTTTTATATTGTAAAATTATTTTATATAATTTTTTTACTTTTTGATATTAAAAATTATGAAATTTTAATTTTATAAAAAAATTTAATTTTAATATTAAATACATTAAAATCAGTTTTTTTTTTTAACTCCCAGAAGGAATATCAAGCTTTTTCATGTTTAATCAAAATCGACAAAACAAAGAAACCATTGTATTACAACAATTTGAAAACCGAAACTACTCTTACAGAAGGATAGCTACTGGGGATCATACTACAAGTCTATAATTGTTTCATGGCCCTGTCAAATAGTAGAACCTAGAGCTTTGAACCTTTGGCAATGATTGGTGGGGCTTGCAAAGCTATCCTGCTGTTTGAATCCTGATACTATTTCATTAAAATTGAAAGAGTGCACCAGACCTGTGCAGTAGTGCAACGCATGAGCGACACTTGAAACCCAAGCAGCAAGCTACCGTGATGGGATCTCTCCTAAAAAAATTAATTTAATATCATATGAATCAATTAGCCAAAAGGCCGAAAAAAGTATGCTTTAACTCAGGCCTCGACTTCTGTTTTTACTGATTTCTTTCGAATACTGATGTGTTTTCTCAGTGTGGTAAGGGAACTCAAGCCAAGCAGCTGTCATGAAACTGAGCATATGATTATATATCCAAGTCCAACACATCCTTTGCTTGTGCAGATGTTGCACATCATTTATTAATCATTGTTTTATAATATCTGTGGTTTGTTTCTAGTGTCGTTTTATACTTCTTTTCCCTCTTTGTTTTGGGGTTAAATGCAGTAAGTTATTCTAGCTAAAACAAATAGCTCACATACAATCCAAACGTCTGATGGCTATACAATCTCTAGCTCCAATCTGCAAAGATAACTATTTTCTTTTGAAAGTTGGAATGCTCGAGCTAATTGTTTTTTTTTTCCTCTTTTAGCTTTACTAGTTTCTTCTCACTTTGGCAAACTGATCTGGTTCTTTAAATTTGTTTCCAAATGCCAACAGTCAGCTTTTGAAGAATTAAAAACCTCAGCCCCTCAATCAGAGAAGCACCAAAGTTCCAATTAAACCGTGTAAACCCTCCTTAAGTTGTTCACAATGTTGGATAGAGAACTCGGTCAAGCACCACCACCACCACCATGGCATCGTTGCCATGAATCCATGCGAGAAAGTAATTCGCTTGTGCCAGTGATCCTTGAGCTAAAACTCACAATAGAGAAGGTCATGATTAATGAGTCATGACCATACAAACTTATATCTGATCATATTAGGTGGTAAGTTCTGGTGACAACCATATGGCCAGGATTCATATACTCCGGTTCATAATTAAGTTGGCTTCATAATTTGGAAAAGGTGAAAAGAAAAGACAACTATCATCAAAGACATTGCCATCTATGTTCATAACTGATGAGAAAATTCCAATTTTTTTCACTCTAAGTCGTAGAAAAATTCTACAGGCTTTGCAAAGGAGAAAGAAGGACCTAGTCAGAATTCTACAAAAGGCTCATATTCCAAGCTGAATCACCTAATGTTGATTCTACGTTAAACTATTTTAGCCAAGGGCAAACATTGGAAAATCATCCAGAACACATTCAAAGCTTGAGACTAAATCTTAAAGAGGCCGCCCCCGCTGTCATAAATTATGACGTAGGCTCTCCCACTTAGGGAGACCTTAGAGCAGCACCTCTCCCAAGTGCAATGGAGGTCACTACCCTAAGCCATGGGTCTTCTTGATCGCCCATTGACTCCGTCCAGGTAAGTATGATACAATATTGGGATATGCTTCTTCGTTATACACCTCTCTTATATATCTTTTATGATACGATAAGGATGTGGGATTCAAGCTGATATTATGGATTATTTTCTAAAGTCCAAACATTTCTCCAAAAAAGAAAAAAATAAAAAATACATTTTTAAAAGTTGACCAAACAATAATGGCAATTCCAGCGTTTAAAGGGATCTCTCGAGGCTGATATTTCAATTTGAAAGGATTCTATTCAAATCTTAAAATAAAAGAGATTAGATTTGTATTAGATTGATTGATGAGGTCTCTTCCATTATAAAAAGAAAAAAAAAATTTTCTTTCCCAATCCGATTCGATTCTTTTATTTATTTATTTTTTCTTACGATACAACAATTTTGATTATCAGATTTTTTGAATAAAGCATCAGTCTACGTTTATAACCTAAAATAAGGTAGCGTGGACTCGAGGTTTAGTCCAACAAGGATAAAGTTATCATTTTCGCACTATTTTCAGGAGCAATTCTGCAAGCTGAATTATACTTAAATGCACTTGTTCAAGTGAAAGTTTCGCTAAATATTGAAAGAAAATTATGAGATTGATCACAATTGACATTTTTCTAATCAAGACATTAATGAATTATCACAGCATATTCTATCAAGACAATGAAATATCATAGTATATATATAGAATAGAATTATAGAAAATCCAATAGTCGCATGCATGTATTCTATATTCAAAGAATTATGTTCGAATTGTTTTTCCTCCGTAAGACTGGACACATCCCATACATCGATGTGGCATATAAAAAATGAGTCCAATGGCTTCCAACTTTTGTTAGTATCTGTTTCGAAAACAGAAATAACTACATAAAACCATCAAAAAACTTTTCAACTACAATTGGTGGGGTGCGCCTGGCCGTGCAGTAGTGCAACGCATGAGCAACGCTAGAGAAACCCGATAGCAAGCTACTGTGATGAGATCTCTCCCAAAAACAATTAATATAATATCATGTGAATCATTATCAGATATTAAACTGATAAAAATAAATATTACACCTGATCTCGGTTTTTCTTTTATAACACACTTTACATCACCCTTCGGCCTGCGCTCTTGAAATGGGATACGAACTTATTCAATACAACTTTTAGTATGTATTCTTACGCTGGACAAAGTTATTTGATGTCTTTATGAAACACAAACTTGAAAAGGTAATAGAACTGGTTGAGTAGCACGTCCATATAGGCAAGTTTAAGAAATTAAGCATTTTTTTTTTACTGCTTCTAGGCAGAGGAATTAGATTCATTATTACCAATTGGCCAACTGGAAAAAATCTAAAATCAATTCTCGCAAAAAGGAATTGTGGGAGACTGTCAGACAACCTTTGTGACCATCCCAGGCTGGTTCAGTAACACCATACAATCTTTTCCATCTGCCTAAGCATTTTCAGTACAGGATCAACAGCCCACACCTATGTATATTTTCATATTTTAAGTACTATCTTTTCTAATAGAAACTATAAATTTTGATTTATATCATACTGAATTTTCAAAATAATTTTTTTATAAGAGTATATGGTAAACATTATACTTACATACCATATCTAATTAACCATTGGTTGTATGGTAATGGATCAATTAATTCTTTTTCTAGAGATGCTTTTTCTTTGTCAATGGGATAGAAAAAGACTTAAAAGAAGAAAAAAAAATTGAAATTGTATTTGAATATCTGCTTCTAAAAAATTCAAGATAAGAATGAAGAAGTCATTTTTTGATAGACAATTAAGAAGTCATTTTGAAACTGTAAATTGACAATTAAGAAGTCGTTTTGAAACTGTAAATTTAAGGCCTAAATTCAATGGTCAAAACAAATAACTTCAAACATTAATATGAGAGAAGAAAACTCTCTCAAATCAATGCAAATTTGTGAGGTTCTTTCCAAATTAAAGCAAACTATAAATCTTGATTCCACCCTCATTTCCCATATTTTTTGGTTTCTACGTACTTTCCATAAAATCAGCCTAAATAAATTACAATCTGCCCTCAGTAGTCAGTAAGTCTTCCATTATTTAATAGCTTGCCTTTTTTACCAAATTCCCATGAAAGAAGGTAAATTTTCAAAACGTTCGTAATTTCTCTATTACATTGTGAATATTATTTATAAATAAACCACCCTAAATGTCTTTCTCTATTGTTTTATAGACTTTGATAAACCTATCGAAAGTAAACAAAGAGTTTGAAAAAAGAAAAATAATGTCCAAGAAGCTTCAAAAATCTCTCCAGGATTATCTCTCCAAGATCAAAAAACCCTCCCCAAATTTTCAGTTCCCTTCAGACTCATTCTCTTCTTCCAAAAAATGGATCCTGAAAGGCTGCAAACAACCCAAAACCCTTTCTTTTGCTGTCGATCGCTACATAAATCATGATCATCAAGCAACCAGCGACGACAATAATGATGATGCGGCGACGCTTTCTGATGTTGATCGTTTTCTTTTTGAGAATTTTAAGTCTTTGTATATCAATGACGATGAAGAGATTAATGAAAGGAGAGGTAACGTTAGAGAAGATCACGAAGATCATCATGATCATCAAGTGAAAAGCCCTGGTGGGATTTTGTTTGAATCCCCAAGGTTTGTTGATCCTCCGCCAGACCTTTGCGGGTCCAACACGTTCTTCGTGGCTACAGGGTTGTCGAGTTCTCTTATGGAGGAAGCTCGGAGTAGTGCCGTGACTAACACCACCGTGTCAATGTCAGAGGACATGGGTTCAAACTCGACCTCAACTTCAACCAACAACAACACTGCCAACAATTCCAACAGCTATGGCGACGGCGGCGTCGATCATGTCAAGTCTCCAAGTATTCCTAACGAGTGCATCGCGGTGTTAACGTACTCTCCGAACCCGTACGATGATTTTCGACGTTCCATGCAAGAAATGGTGGAAGTAAGGCTGCAATATCACTCGACGATAGATTGGGATTTCATGGAAGAACTTCTGTTTTGTTACTTGAACTTGAACGACAAGAAGTCATACAAGTTCATCTTAAGTGCTTTCGTCGACCTGATCGTGGTTCATCGTCAAAACGATAGAAAGATTCCAGCGAGTTCTCGAAATTCTAAGGTTAATGTAAGAGACAAGAGATCAAGGAGAACGAGGCACAAAATAACGTAAGGATTTGGCAATTGTGGCCCTCTTTTTTTGGAATGGAAAAAAAAGAGGCGTGATAACGGGGCGGCTTTTGGGTTCGAGAAATGTTGATGTAAAACTGATTCATGTTTTTGTTAATTTGGAATTTGTTGTTTTTAATATACCAATGTTGGTGATTGTGATATTCTTTTTATTGCTGAATATTTTTAAAAGATTTGAAAAAGTAATTTTTCATAAAATTATTAAAATGAACTTAAATAAATTTGAGATATAATGAGTAAATATTAAGAATTTTATACGACTCAATAAAAAATACAGAATATGCGTCATTTTATTTGAGTGATTTTCAAGAATCACTTTATTTATAATTTAGGTTATTGGATGGTAGTGGTTTTTGGTAAGATTTGGTGGATATTTGTGTTGAACTTGACCATTGCTTGTTCCCCCGTGATTAATTGTGCAAGAAATGAGACAGCTCTTGGAATAATAATCCAATAAATAATATTTTCAGCATTAATTTAGGTATCCAATCACAAGTCTGGACTTAGCTAATACATGTAGTAATTAAAGATGAAACATATAAGATACCCACCCATTTACAAATAAAATCATTTTTTATTCTACAAAAATAAAAGCAAAGTTAATTTGTTAAAAGTGGAAAATTTTGCCACTTTGCCCTATTAGAGGAAAAAGAAATAGATGAGAAGGCACCATTCAAAAGATCAACATCATTTTATGCCTGACTTTGACCTAACATATAATGCCCATTTTCATTTCATATTTGGCCAATAACTTGTTAACTAGTAATTTTTTGGGCGGTTGGCTGTACCCAAAAAATGTCCATAGCATATGCCATTGTCTAATTTAATATCACATGTACCAAAAAAAATTAAAATAGTAACTAGTGGTGCTGTGAATGTAGTAATATTATTGAAATCACATAACCTTAATTATATCCAAAAAAAATTTTCAGAACCTTAACATGGTAGCATAACGGCGGATGCAAATGTCACGTGATCACTATTTTCTTCTTGCAAAATTGATTTATTGGGACATGTAGTGTCAATGTTTATATTTCTAATGATCTTCCCTTCCTATCTGGTATAGGATTGAAACATTTGATCTACTCTTTTAGAATGTTTAACCTGACAATCTCTTTCATTCAATCTCATGACGTTCTCATCACAACTATCATTTTATCTGCTTTCTTTTGAATTGTTTAGTGTGACCAAATTTTGTCACCGTACTTTATTTCAATACTTTATTAAGTGATCAGATTAATTCACTTACTTTTATTATGGCACCTTATTAAGTGGTCAAACTGACCCATCCTGCCTATCCTTGCTGGGGCCATTAGATTTTACTATTATGCCTTACCCCAGCATTTTATTAAATGGTCGGATTGGCTTATACTGTTTACCTTTGTTGGAGCATTTGATATGAAATCAGATAAATCAAGAATTGATTCTGATATTATTTATCATGTGATCATTATTTTTTTCTTATAAAATCAACTTATTAAAATATGTAACGTCAAAATTTATATATCCAGTAAGCTTTTCTTCTTATTCAATTTGAGATTGAAACATTCAAAATGCTTGACATGATACAAATATACTGCAAAAATTAAAAAACAAATACTTTGAAGAAAATTACTTATTTTTCATTTTTTTGTTAAACATTTTTAAAATTTCTTTATCTTTTATATTAATAAAATTAATAAATACGTCATCAATTTACATACATACATATATATATATATATATATATATTATAAATGATCAATCCGAAAAGCAGCAATAGATCTGTCATTGAAAACGATGTGATGGGACCGGTGGGAATCACTCCCCACCAGCCATCCATATGAAACATAGGAGTGATCACTTTGGTAATACGCACTGTTGACTGCCTACTTATATCTCTATCATTGAAATAGACAAATACCATAAAACATAAAACCAAAAACAGCAATGATACTCGAGAGTAAATAATTTAAGCAGGTTCACAAGCCACTGGAACTGAAACTGAACAAAGGACAACTTTTGTAACTACAATACTAATGGTAAGAAGCAATTATGGGCGCCTCATATCCTTTTCATCAAATGGACCTCATTCCTTTTGCATCAGATTCTATATATTTTAATATCTACACATGAATACCATAATTACGGTAGCTACTGTCATTTCCAAAAACTATTCTATATTAAATCAACCCTTTTTTTTTTTTGTTCAACTATATAAATCAACCATTGTATTGACAAAGGTGATCACTTTGTAGGCTCTTACCTCTTTGTGAAGCATTGACAACTGTCAAGGCTATACAAATCAGGAAGCAAAAGTTTAGGCTCATCCCCTCAACAACTTCACTTAATTTCGGTCGGCTTGATTTTGTTTTCCACAAAAAGTCAGCTGTGACCAAGTCTAGTCCTTCGTAATCTCAGTAGTAGTAGCCCCAAATCATAATAGGGGAAGACAGCTTGCAAAGTGCAGCATCGCCCTCATGTTGAGAAAGTACTTTCCTCCAGAAATGAATGAACAAATTAGTTGCTTGGTTACACAGGCAAATAATTTTGATAGTTGTGAAAATGCAATATGCTTCACACATAACCTCCACAATGTTTATCATAATTCTTCTCTCTTCTGACACTCCAAGAGATCATTGCTCTAGAAAACATCAAGCATCCAAGTTTCAAACCTTCACTTCCACCCAGACCAATCATTAAATTGAGAAATAGCATCCCCTAGTAACTGGTAGGACAAGATAAGTTTACTTCCTTTGATTGTTCGGCATTTCTCTACTTGTTTCCAGGTACTACTCATATAAAGAATGATACTTCGCAGGCACAAAATCCTTGAATCTGTTACAAATGACAACAGTATAAGATCCAGTAAAATTATCAGATAATAGTTACATGCTAACAAGGAAAAAAAAACTTTCGGGAAATGAATGATACGCTAAAGAATATCAGGTACCTAATAAACCAACACCAGTAATCTACATATCGTATAATAGCAAAGTGTTCATGCAAATTGTTTCTTGGATGAGTGTTGCAAACAGGTAGCCCTCGTAAGTTATGAGACCTCTGAGGCCCCCTCTAAGGCTCTTAACATATTTAATTGTTCTCACATAATGTTGGATTATGCTTAAGACATTTTGGAGGTTTTTGCAGAGGAGTAAGCATAAACGGAGGTGTCAGTAAGTATGGAGAATGGTAGTCCCTTTTCAGCATGTGAGGGAGCTGTGGAAAGAAAGAGTATCGAGTACTCAACACAATGGAGCATTTTATGGCTAATTTGCTACACTTAAAGCACTTTCTGGTTATTTTCCTCCTGGTGCATGGTTTATGCTAGAAATGATTTCAGTTATTCCTCCTGAGTTTATTAACAGCTTTGGTTTTATCATTTTCTGCACTCACATTTTTCCCTTTCTTCTGTTTTAAGCGGCTACATGCTTCTTCCTTTTTTCCCCCATATTCTTTGATGCTTCCCAAATATACTTCGACGTACTTAGGCTTTGAACATTCTCATACCAAGAATAGGAAATTAATTTTGCCACACTTCCAATGATATCCTAAAAGTGCACAACTCTGGTTTGAATCATCATCACATTAACCAGACAACGAGTTCCAGAAATCTCAGCCCAAGGTATACTAAAGGTGAAGCAAACGTATACTAAATTATTTTTGAACATGCCTAACTTACAATGGAATTTATATTGCTCACATAATGGAAGATCAATCATACCAGAAACATGAAAAACAAAAAGCATCATGAAGAAATTCCGACCTTCAAATTTAATGCTATCATTAAGGTGACAGCCATTTTAGAGTAGATGGATACCTTTCCTGAAGAGGAAGCATCTCTGGTCCTGAAAATAATCCCACAATGCATTGCAGAACATTACCAATCTTCATCACTTTGGACTTCATTGCCTTCATAAACCCCAAAAATTCTTTATATTCTGCAGGATTAAGTTTCTCTTTAACCTGAAAGGCAAGGGAATTGATAGAAAAAATCTCTAATCCAAAGCAGTTAGATAAATGCTATGAGGAAAGTGAAACAAATGAGGAAAAGTTTGATTGGTTTTGTGAATTTCAAGAGAAAATAGCAAAGTACAAATTAACAAAAATCATTCCAAGGAAGCCAGTTCCGACCATAAAACCAGGAACGAATCCATGTGATACCATGGGTAGCCTTTTGAATTTAATTTCTCCAGAGGCTCCTAAGATAAGTTTCTGAACTCCTAACATAATTCCAAAATTTACAAAAGAACATTATGACATGTTTTAAAATAATATTTCATTCCTACTCCACTCCTACATCCAATAAAGTTAAAGAAAAAGCCAGTCACTTAAGCCACTTAAAGTGCCTGCTTTCTCCTAAGTGAAAAAGCAGCAGTATGTAATAACCAAAAGATACTGTTGCAGTCACTCCAAGAAAGAGCGTCACTAAACCTTGTCAGCTACCAGCACATACCTCAAACAAATAGATCATAAAATTTTAAAGATTCAGAGTGGAGTGCATGAACGAAGTTAAGCATAGGACCTGGTCTAGGCAACAAAGACAGACTTTGTTTTCCAACCTTCACTCCAATGATAGAAGCATTCACATTAATTTCATGATTTTTAATTCAATGTCCTAATCCATTTCTTCGAGTTCCCAAAATTTTGAATACACCTGGAGGTTTTTTTCTCAATCAGCGTTCTCTGTTTTTGTCTCATATTGTACTTATAGTCCTGGATTTTTGCTCCGTCAGTTTCACATTATGCCTTCCCTTTCTAATTCAGTACTCGATTCCAACATCACACAGCTTTTTCTAAGGAGGTTTTACTTCTTCTATAGTCATGATCTATAAGATAGTTGTAAGATGCAAATACAATATCAACAACCTTGTGGAGCTCTAGTGATACATGGTATGGACGCCTGCAAGAAAAAACATTGTATAAATTAGCAAGCAAATATTGTTAGCAATACTAACGTTACCAGTGGGGCTTTAGAACAAGACATGTATAATGTATTTCAAAAGAACAACCATATGAAGTATGGAAAGACAACACTACTGCAGAAACCTACGGTCCAAATTTTCTTCCAATATTCACGAAATCCTCTATGTCAAGAGGTTCATCTCCACTATGAGGGTTGTTCTTCATATAATCTACAAAAAAGACACAACATTAGTGAACACCAGATGCACCTCAAATATGTCTAAATGAAAACTTCAAAAAAGAAATTAGAGAGATAGTTGCTTAATTCACTGGAAACAATATGAAAAGTGTAGTCTAGAACACGAATACAACAATATCCCAATTCTTCCCTATTGTTCATATCAACCCAGAATCACCACCATCTAGTAAATAATTCGAAGGACTAAACAATCAGAAACGTAAACCATTTCAGCATTACCAAGATGAATCAACTGACAGGCATTTCTTACTTTCTTCTTGGGGATTGGATAACAATCCAATGTGAAACAAAACTTTAACAGCATCATGAAATCATACACAGCATTCCATAATAATTAGTACAAACTCTAAAGCCTCAATCAAAATCCACCTCCTCCCGTTTTAGTTTTTGTTTTTTTCAGAATTACTTTATAAGCCTCTTTAGTAGAAGATAATTGCTGCCAGTCTATATAAGATAAAAGTTGAAATCAATTCAAGAGTTAAAGTTGAAATTAAACAGAAAATTGTATAGATGCTGATACATTCCGTGCACTGGCCTGTGCATGTCTGATGAAATCTATGCTGAAAAGTATAGTACACTTACCAGCAACACGAGGAAAATGAGTGCAATAAAGCTTCTAACGCTTTCTGCAAAGGAAACACAGGCATTTGTCTAAGCTTTTCCTCAAAGTAAACTCACTTCATTATGTATGCACAATTGCTTCCGAGATCCCAAAACTACCATCTTGAGCCAAAATATTGAGCTTACAAAAATATCAACAAGATAAATGTCTACTGCTAGCTCTGAATTTTTTTATGGAACAATCATTTAATTCTCATGCTTAAGAACATATTGCAACAACAATGATTGACAACAAGACTCAAAGTTCCATCATGTATGATATATCAAAGCAAAAGGTCTAGAAATCTGAAGTATCTTCACCTTTCTCTTTCTTTAGATAAAAAGGAAATTAAATTTTATGGCATATTAAAGGAAATTAAAATTGAAATGGTGTTATACCTTCATTTTTTGTCTTTAAGACTTAATGTTTCCAGACAAGCAATTTTTCATATAAATACTGATCAGGGAAAAAAAAAAAACCCTTACCAGTTAGGCAACAAGCAAAATGAGATAAATTTAACAATGATTCAAGTTGAAACATAAAGTGAAAGATTTCCTAGAAATACAGCAGGTTTTTATATACTCCAGATCAAAAAGCGATTGAAATCAGGCTGCAAATTAATCAAAACAGTTCACAAACAGCTACAACTTGGCTTAATAATTAAACAAAGCTCAAGCTGCAATGGGAAACTCATTTGTTAAACAAGCCAAGCGTCAAGAAATTTATCCCCAACTTGAAGGAGCTAGTCAACACATGGCTTAATGGATTTTCATGATTGCTCAGCTCCAAAGCATCTTATATCATCTCAAGGTTCCACTTCTTTTCTTATCGAAACAGATATAAGATAACAATCCTGCATCCATAAAATATTATTTTAAAAGGGAAAAAAAAGCAAGAAGTAGTTATCAGCTCATAATCATTCTTCCTAGGCTCTGACTTTTAGAATAAGACAAAGGCCTTCCAGGAGAATGGAATTTTTGCCAAAATCAGACATGTTTTATAAGGCAGTCAACAGACTTTAGTCTACCTCATTCACAAGCAACATAGATAAATTAAAGAAAAAGTACTCTTCTTCTTCACAACCCAATGCATCTACTATTGAAGAAAAGCAAAGATTATCATGCTTGGACTCGTGTGGATGTCAAACATGAGTATGTGCCAACATATGCACTTTCAATTTTTCCTAACTTTGGAGCGTCATACCGTCATATCGTGCTAACTTTGAGGTGTCAGATATGAATCCAACATGGGCAATGACAAGACCGAGCAATATCAACTCAGGTGCGAATGTCAAACATGGCTATGTGACACAATACATGCACTTTCAAAGTTTCCATAAATTTGAGGTGTCAGATATGAATCCAACTCTAACATGGGTAATTACAAAGAGTAAGCAAGATCAAATAAATCTAACATAATGTAATAAACAACTAACTAGTGATGATGTTAATATTTCTCATAAGACATATTAATCGACCCCACTACAGCAAAATCACGCATCACAAAACTGGAATGATAAGCCAGCAGCAAAGAAAACTAAATTATTTATTAACCTACAATGAAACAATCAACACTGACCTGTAGTTGCTTCTTCTCAACTCTTGAAAGACTTGAAGGAGTTGACTGTGAGTTTGTGAGGTATATATAATGGTTGGAAGGTTGCTGGCCTGAGATTGGGATGATCCCACATCAGATTGGCTCCCTGAAAATTGACTCTTTCTTTGACCACTCCCAGTTGAAAAACCACCCAAACTTTTCCTCCAGGCCAATGTGGCACAGAGAAGACGTAAAGTTTTGCAAGTTCCAGTATGATTCTCCAAAAGTGCATTACACCTCTGCTACATAAAACAACAAATATAATGCCCTTTGAATAAACAAAATTCATGCCACTCATCTCTTAGTATTAGAAAAATGAAACTCAGAGCAGGAATTTATAATCACCCTACATCAACATCCAACTCAATTATACTAAAAATATAAGCAACAATTACCAAAGCGCCCTTCAATTGCATACCCATGTTTCAATGCGGCATCAAATTTTCTTTTCTTTTAACACATTTCTTTTAAAAAAAAAAAAAAAACTGAACAATTTATTAATTTCAATAAACTAAAAATATGGTTTTATGCTTTTAGAAAAAAAAATTGAAGAAAATTACCCACGTAATCACTGTTCATTAAATTCAACACCATTACCCAAATTAATTCTGTATCAATAAAATGAAAAAAAAAAAAAAAAAAAACAAGAAAAAACAAAATTTAAGGAGACAGACCTTTTGGAGAGCTTCAATAACTTTCTCCATGTAAACAAGTTGGCAATCGTAGGCCTCGAATGGAAAATCAACATCGATTCCCCGTAATTTGTATGTTGGCGTCTTATTTTTTTTTCTCTGTTTGGATTCCGAGAAAGTGGATGAAAGAAAATGATCGGGTTTTACCTTCGTTCTCTCGTTTATATATGAGAAACAGGAACGTTGAGTATAAACCCTGGGGAACAAATGTGAGTTGGATTTTCCCGCCATTGTGCTACCTATCAGTACATGGCCTTTTTCAAGAAACGCTGTCGTTGGACAAGCATCAGGTTACTTCAGGGTTTTCAGTCAGGTACTCTAGTTATAGCACCCTGCCATTTTCTGCTATTGTTACACAGGTTAGTTGAGTTTCTTATAACCATAAACTTCAATGCCTTATCTAAAACTCCAATTTCCATGTCTTTTCTATTCAATTAAAGATGGGAAGCTCATTCAAGTAAGTCTTGTTGGTTGGGCACTGAAGGCAAAGAAAAACGAAGCCTTATTAAAAGCTGCTACCGAGGGTGCAGCTCCTTCTGTTGCAATTCAGTTGGGGAGAGTATGGCGCAATGCATCTTCTCCCGATGAGCAGAGATGATGGGGCAACAGAGATTGCATATCTCATATTTAAAGGCTTGCAATTTTAGATGATACTATGAACTATTGTCTAATTATCCATGACATTGCATATCTCAGATTCACAGCAAAAATATATATTTTTGATAGAGATTCAGAGAAAATATTTAAAATAAGAAGCAAATCAGAGCATATTATTGAAATTGAACTTTCATCCGAAGCAAGAATTGAAGTTTACATAAAAGAAAATATGATCTTCTTGATCTTCTTCTCCAAGAACTCTGTCAGGTCTTCTTCAAAAATAGTTTCGCTTGTCTATTCTGAAAGACATGAGAATTGGATATATGTTCTCAAATGCCTTTAAAATATCCTCTCTCTTCCCTCCAGCAATAGCAATCTTTCCCGAAGCAAAAACCATGACCTTAATTTGGGGTTGTTATATCCAATAAATGAATCCTGGAAACAACTCTGGCTCGTATATTGAAACCTCGCTATGAGAATTCCCAAGGCGTGTAAGATTTAAAGGGTATGTAAAATCATAAGAGGCAACCATGTTTTGAATCTTGAAATCCTTAAACTTAACATCAAAACCAAGTTTTTGGATGATCCGAGCATGCTTACGGGCGGCCAAGTGGGATTGTTGCTCGGTTTTGGCTCCAGTGCAAACCATCTTTCCAGAAGAGAATATGAGAGCAGTGGTATTGGTTGACCTTATCCTCATCATCACCGCAGCAAACTTTTGCGGTTTGTGTTCAGTATTTCGAGAATGAAGGGCAATGGCTTTGAGGTCCAGCTTGCAACCCAAGTTCACAGTCGACACCACATTCTCAATAGTAGGAACAATGCCAGACCCAGAACCAGAATGGAGACAGCCGAGAGGGTGCCTGGGACTAGAAGAACGCGAAACTTGGGTACTGGCTAACTCTATATCAGCCGCCATTAAGAACAACTCTCTCTTGAAACTAATCTTGGAATGAAAAGAATGCAGGGCTTAATGATCAAAAAGAATTTGCAGAATTGGAGAAAAGGAAATTATGAAACTGATTAATTGTATTTTGCCTAAGAATCAGAAGAGAAGAGGCGGCAAAGAAATCTCTATTTCAATTGGGATTAGATAATTTGATAAGTAACTTGGTACTTGTGGCTCAAGTCTAACTATAAAGAAATCCCCATTCCAATTGGGATTACGTAATTTGATAAAGAAATCCCTAATCATATCCCAATATTGGGATTAGGAAATTTGATAAAGAAATTCCATTTTATATATATTATTATTTCCCCATTGTTTTTATGTTTGTCTTAGTAAGGGATAATATTAATATTTTTATTATTTTTATTGTTATAAATAAAATGTAGATATTTTTAATTGAACAAGATAAAAGTAAATTTTAAAGTTCTTCACATATTTTTTATAGGAATAGTTTGTCTTTATTTAAATTTTGAGACAATGTTAAAACTACATCTTATGTAAAATATAATATTTTTAATTCGGTTCAATAATATTAACATGAATTTATATTACAAAATAGGCGAATGAATTTTATAACTTGTGATTTTTGCTTTTTTGGTGAATATGATTTTTTATGAAAGGTGAATATGAATTATTGATATTAAATATTAAGTCATATGATTGTTGGTTTGTTCCATCATGTATGGCATGGAAAATATTTATAATACATTTATATGACAATTCTTGGTGATATGTTGAGTATTTAGTTACTTAATGAACACTAATCAAATTAATTACAAAATATAAAAAAATAATATCAAAGTCTCAAAAGAAAAACAATTAAAGCTATTTTTTGTCAAACATGTTTTTAGTATTTGTTTTTTATTCATTTTTAAATTTTATTTCTTGATTTTTTCTATTTTAATTATTTTGCATTTGTGACCAAATATCACTAGCATCACATCTAATAGGCGTGTCATTGCTGTTGAATTGGGTTGAAGAAATAATGAGAGGGAAGAAGAAAAAAAAATGAAGATGACATGGAAAAAAAAAAGGTTTGGGTGATATGGGCTGGCATGCCAATTCAAATAAATATTTTCATGTCGATGTCTTGTCATCACATTAATGGTGATTAAGTAAAAATTCTGATGGAAATATTAACTGAATATTTATATTTAAAATTTTAATAGAAATAATATATTAAATATACTTCTTTTTAAATAATATTTTAAACAATGAATATAATCGAATCATTCTATTAATTGCATAATTGTTTTTACAAAATTTAATTATTAAAAGATGTTGTATTATTAAGGTTATGTGTAGGAGTGAGCATTAATCGATTTAAATCAATAATTGATAATTTAAGTAATTTGGATTCATTTTTTTTAGTTATTAGGTTTTACTATTTAAGGTTCAATTTAGATGATTTAATCTTTGGTTTTAAATTTTATAAATTAAATCGATAAAAAAAATTGATCTTTATAATTAAATATTTAATAAAATACCTATTAACCCTTACTCAACTCATAATATAAAATTTACTCGTATACTGTAAACATTACTTTTTTCTTAGCTTACGATTAAGAGAATAATTGAGTCGAGTCGAGTTGATACAGTAAAAAGTTTGAGCTCGACTCTCAACTCGTGATTCGATATTTAACTCGAACTCAATCGAATTTTATTTTTTTAATTCGAGTTCGATTCATGATCGAACTCGAACTACTTAAACTCGTTCAATTAAGCTCGATTAATATATAAAAATAAAAAAAATAAATTAAAAATCCCCCGGACAAAATAGCTCTGAATTTGTCATTTTCCTTTATAGAGCCTTCTGTAGCTCAGGGATTAAAGTTTGACACAACAATTATTGCATGGATTGCTACTAAACTCATCTAAGCACATGGACGACTTGATAACTTGATAGACTTACTACTTGCATTGAAACAAATTTGGTCATTCTCACAAAAAGCAATTCTGGACTATTCCAGACAACGAGAATGGCTATTCCAACAATAGAAAACATAAATTAAAAAAGAAAACAAAAAAAAAGCGGGATAACCCATGAACTATGCTTTGGATGATATATATGTGATAACTGCCTTTTCCCTAACTCTCAACCACAAAGATATCTGGTTCTTGGCCGAATGGTAAGTGCATGTACGAAATTACATGGATGACTACATAATCAGACACAAGAAAGAATCATGGCTACATCTATAAAATTCACTTATCATGAAAAAATCTTTTGTAGTTATGCAGAAAGGTAGCAACTTGCTCTAACTTTGATTTATCTTGGATTTTCCAACTTTGATTTGTCTTGGATCTTAGTTGACTCTGGAAACTAGCTTCGAAATATTGAAAGAGAGTGAAAAAAAAGGGCGTTGCATGAGATGAGAGAGACAAGGAGAAAGGGAGAAAAGAAAGAAGGAAAGAAGAAAATAAAATTTTAGGAGTTTTTAAGTTAAAAGTAAGATAGTAGTTTTATAAATAAAATAATAAAAAATATATATAATAAAAAAGTTCGATTAAGCTCGTGAGTTATTCGAGTTAGATATTAATATGCTCGAACTCGACTCGTTCGATAACTCGAGCAACTCGAACTTGAATCGATAATTATCGAATCGAATTTAAATTTTAATCAAATCGAATTCAAGTAGTTTACAAGTACTAATGTATTATTTACACTTCTTCTCACGACATGACTACTTCATTTTTTCTTTAAATCCTTTTATTATTTTATGTTTTGTAACTTTTCTATTAAATGTTATAGTTTTGTCTTTTACTTTTCCATTTTTTTTCGTTTTTTATTTTTTTATGGTGGGTCTCACTTTTTTTTCTTTTGTTTCTATTTTTTCGTTTTTCATATTAAAAAAATTTTAATTTTTATATATTTTATTTTATTATTTCAATGGGACCCATTAATTTTTATGGTGCTTAGTGGTCAAATTTGTTTTTAACTTTTTTGTATATATTTTATATTTTATATTTTTATTTAATTTTTTTAAAAGTGGTACCAGTTATTTTTTGTTTTTAGTCTTTTTTTTTTCAAATTTTTTATATTTTTATGTATTTTTTCAAAGGGATTCACTATTTTTATAAGATATATTTTTTCTGTTTGTTTTAGTTCTTTAATTTTTAAATGATAATTTTTTTAAGGTGAGATTGACTTTATTGTTATATTCTTCGTGAGATCTGCTTTTTCTATTGCTTTTTTTGCTAATTTTCATTTTATGGCACATGTCTTTTTTTTATTTATCATTTAAAAATGTTTAATATATATTTTTAATTTTTTTGAAATCACTTTATACCAATTTTTCCTTTAACAAAAAACATAATTAATCTTTGTTATTTTTTGTTAGACTTACTTAATACTAAAGGTACTATTTTTTTTCTTCAATTTTTAAATTTTTTTCATTTTTAATTTTTGTATATATTTAATAAATAATTTTTTAAATTTCATTTTTTAGTGACTTGTTTAATATCAAAGGTGTGTCACATGTCAAATAATTTAATTCCTTTTTTGCCTTTGATTTTTATTTTTTTATTTACAATTTTTTATTTAATAAATATTTTAAAATATTTTTATCTTTTTAATATTGTGCCCATTTGATATTATTATTAAAAACATATTTTTTTAGTTACGTTTTTATTTGATAATTATTTTTAAAATAATATTAATGAAGGTGCCAATGTCATAGCTTAATTTTTTTTTTTCGTTCTTTCTTTTTAGTCTTTTCTTTTGTTTTTTTAAATCTATGATACAAATTTTTCAAAAATAAAATGATTATTGCTGATGTAATGTGTCAATTCAATTTTTTTCTCTTTTTTTTTATTTTTTGTTGTTTTTCCTTTTTCTTAAAGTTTTCTCTTCCTTTCTTTTTTTTTATTTTTTTTCTTAAAGTTTTCACTACCTATTATGTTATTAAAATTAAAAATTTGACAACCATTAAAAAACCAAAATAAAAAGATCTTCATTTTTATAATATTAAAAATAAACTAGTTTATTACGAAATATATATAATTAAAAAAAACCATTACACAAAAACTACATTTTTTTAAGTGGAAACGTGATTTTTAATTGAAAAAAATTTGTTATATGAAGGCTATGTTTTTTAAAGTGAAAACATAGTTTTTAATTGAAAAAAAAACATTATTGTATAAAAACTACATTTTATAAAATGGAAGCATCATCTTTAAATATTGTACAAAGACTATATTTTTTAAACTGAAAACTTGATCTTTAATTGAATAAAAAATTATTGTACAAAAACTACGTTTATTAAAATGAAAACGTGGTATTTAATTGAAAAAAAAATTATTGTACAGAAACTACATTTCTTAAAGTGAAAACATGGTTTTTAATTATACAAAATCTACATTTTGAAAGCAAAAAAACATAGTCTTTTATCTCATAAAAAAATTAGTTGATTAAAAATAATTTTCAGAAAATATTTTTTGTATTTTTAGGTGTTTGTTTGACAAAAAACTATTTAGTCAATGAAAAATTACTTATTGGTCAATGAAAAATGAGGTAATTTTTCTAGAAATTATCTTATTCTTTTCAAAAAGGGAAGATAATTTCTGAAAAGAAGCTGTTTATGAGTAAAACTACTTATCAATGTGTTTGATCATAATTTTACTCAAGTCAAACCTTGTACATGTTTTTTAAGCTCAAATTTAATTTAACTTGATCCAAAATATTATTATATTAATAAATAGCATTTTTATTTAATTTTACTTAAAAATTAAAATATTAATATTAAAAGTCTTTTAATATTTTAATTTTAAATATTTTTATAATTATAATGAAGTAAGACTTTGAACATAATATTTTAAGCTCGAACTTGATTTGATTCAACTTAAAATATTATTATATGAATAAAAATATTTTATTTAATTTTAATTAAAAAATCAAAATATTAGCTTTAAAAGTCTTTTGATATTTTAATTTTAAATATTTTAATTTTTATATTATTAAACATGAATATTTTTAAAATTTCAATAATAAATAGTATTATATTATTATTTTAATAATAAATAATAACATATATAATAATATTATTATTTTAATAATTAATGTTAAATAATATAATAATATTTTTTGTCATAATGTCTAGATCGTAAACCTACCACTAGACATAGATTAAAATAGTCATCACCAATCTTTTTTATTTAGTTGTAATTGGTCACCTGACAAAATCTGTCTCATTTAAAGATGAGTTATAAGAATGACTTAGGTATTTTTAAATAGTAAATTTTAATCTATGAAATCAAGTTTTAGGTTTGAAAGTGTGATTACGCGTGAGGAAAGTTATAGCACATTCACAATGCCTATAAAAAAAATGGTACCAGTTTAATTTCAAATTATCCAAGTCTTAAAATATTCTTATAATTTTACCAAATTATATAATTATTGAAAACTAATCTTAAATTTACTCCAATAGTTTGGTAGTAATTTAAGATAATTTCTTTATATCATAAGTATTCATGGAGACTAGTGTCCCACTTTGAAGAGACTTTATTGTCGGGTTCATTAATATATTTTTATTCAAGAAAAAAATTAGTAAAATCTTTTAATAATTTGGTAAGAATTACTTTAACGCAAATCTACCAATAGTTTGGTGAGAATTTCTTGTAAATTTATTTTTCAAAAATGTATTAAATCTTTCAATAATTTGGTAAGATTTAATTTAAGATATAAATCCTCCAATAGTTTAGTAGGATCACAAAATATTTTATTAGTAATAATTGATTTATGAGATTCTCTCTTGGTAGAATTCATAAAATATTTAAATTCATGAAAATCTTCTAATAATTTAGTAAGATTCATGAGTTTATTTTAAAAATATTTTTTTGGTTATTATTTTTAAATAAATAAATAAAACAAAATTCATAAAAGTATTTTTAAAAAATAAATAATAAAACTTTCAATTTAAAGTAATGAATAAAATAATGATTAAAGATGAAAATTATAATAATAAGTAAAAATCTAAAAATTTAAAAATAAAATAAAATAAAAATAAAATAGAAAAGTAAAATCAAATCAAATCAAATCAGAAAATAGGATGAAAGAAAAAAAAATCCTACGATCAGGTTGAGCTTGAAGTGCAAATATTCACACAGGTCATCAGGTTCACGTAAAACTTCAAACTTTAACCGGAATGTTCATTCTAAACCCAAAAAAATTTAGAAAAGTTTTCAAATTCTTGAAAACCCAACAGAAATCTCAGAATCAAAAGCTAATAGAAAATCCTAGCAAAAATTTTAGAAACTCAACAAAATATGAAATCAAACTCAAAAATTAAAACCCAAATTTAGAAAATTCAAAAGTAAATCAAATCAAACTTAGAACAAAATAAAATCACAGAACCCAAAGAAAAAAAATCTCAGAATTTACTTGAATGATTCCTCCTCAAAATTAAAAAAAACTAAAAACTAAAATTCCTAGAATTTTTCTTTTTTCTTCCTCTCCATTTTTTTTTTTTATGTGTAATTGATTAATATTTATATAGAGTCTTATGTTAGGAATTTTAGGGATTTACATTGAATGAAAAGGATTACAAATCTGATTATGCACTGAATTGATTTTTTCTTGATTCTCTTTAAAACTTATTTAATTAATATATGAAATTATCTTGATTTTCTTTAATTTTTAGAATCCTTCAAAAAATTTCAAATTAAATCTAACTTTGATTTCCCTATTTAATTTCTTTTCAACATTCTTTTGATATTTGTTAGCTTTATAGGTGAGATAGTGATAAAAAAGTGAGGTGAATTGAGTTTTTCTAAATTCTTCTCAAATAAATGATTTTAATATAATTGAATAGAAATTAAAATAATAAGCACTTTTGATGAAAATATGCTGTAAAAAATAGCAAATAGTGAACCTAAAATCAAATATAAACAAACAATAAATTGTAAGGAGATAGGGATAGAGAAATCAAACATAATGATTTATAGAGGTTCGATCATTCTTCACAAGGCACCTACGTCCTCTTTCTTGATTATTCAAACCAAAAATTTAATCCACTAATTAAAGAAGAACTCTTATAAGATACAAATTTATATTGTACTAAATCTTTATCTTTTCCTCAAAGCTTAGATAGCAACCTCTACTTTTACAATATCAAAATGATACCTCACCTTTTGTTTACAAGATAACCCAAATAATTTTTGCAAACTAAAATACCTCTTATAGTTGAGTGTTTGCCTAATGAAGTACAAAAAAAAATAACGAATGATACACAACAATATTTTGGATACAAGAAATACAAAAGATATTGAATTTAAGATCTAAAAATCTTGATTTCTTTGAGAGAATAAAAATATGACTTGTTTGATCTTACTCTCTTTATTCATCAACCTTCTTGGTGTGTTCGAGTGGCCAATATATAGAGAAATTGAAAAATTATCCGTTGGGGAAAGTTTGGAAGAAGAAATGCCCATTGGAAGCATGAAAAACTAGCTGTTAGAGAGTTTCTGCCTAGACCCAATCAATCTTTTTTATAAGGGGATCGATTAGTTCAAGTTTTGTGCCATCTTCCACTTGAAAAACATGACCCGATCAATCAAATAAAAGGCCTAATCGATTCGTTCAACTAAGGGATCGATCTTATAACCCAAGGGATCAATCCGGTCGAGCTGTTCTGTTGTATCCTATTTTGCACTATACTCACTAATTTGATCATATCTTGAGTTATACAAATCCAAATCACAAACCTTTTAAATATTTAGCAACTAGACTTAAAAAGCTTTCTATCCATATAAAATTCATCACCTAATTCATTGTATACAAATTATAGTGAACTTTCAAAATTACCCCTTATATAGTTTTTAGACAACTACAAAGTATCTAGTAAAAATTCAAAATCTTTTCTTAGAAAATTTGGATTTTGATTTTGTTTATCTATTAGAAAGTAGACTTAAAGATCTTTCCAACCATATAAAATTCAAATACTAAAACTTTGTGAATTAATACAGAAAAATAAAACAAGTTCAATGTTGAAAAATTTTATTTTTGTAAAATAACTTTCTTAAGTTAATCTATTTCTCAAAACCAATATTATCAAAATTGTATTAAGTCTAACATGAATAAGTTTACTTTGAAAACAACAATCGGACTTTCATTTAAGCTCAAATAAATAATCTTTAAAAGATAGATTTAGTTTGAGGAATATGAAAATAAAGAAAGGTTTATTTACACTTTGAAAAATATATTATTTATTTAGTACCAAAATATAAAACTTAAGAACATATACTAAATCTTTTTCAAAATCTTGATCAAGCTTATTTACGTTAATGTTTCATCATTTCAAAATAAGGATCAATTCAAGGCTAACAATCTCCCCCTTTTTGATATGACAAAACTTAAAGATAAATTTGCTTGATAAAAAATTTTCTTTGAAACATTTAAGGTTTTGAAAAACTCCCTCTTAAATAATCCATGGCAAAACTCTTCCTTAATTTATGCATCCTATTCTAACACAACTCAACAAATATATGTTAGTCAAATATATGAAATAAGCACAATCAAACATATGCATATGAAGCACAAACAAATTTATCTATAAAATATTTCTCTCCCTTTTTGTCATAGCAAAAAGGCATAAGCATATTAATGAGTAAATAAACACAAAGAGGTATCATTAACAAATATATTCATGAAACATTTTTTTTGTTTATACTCTTTATATCAAATGTTTAAGCTCCTATATCAATTACTATAAGCATACAAAAAAATCCATAAATTCTCACCCCATTTTTGTCATTCCAAAATAAAGAGAGATCAATTCAAGGTATAAGACAAAATGCTTGATACCAATAATATCAAGAGTATTTGAAATGCATGTAATCAAGTATAATAAGCATAATGAAGTTCATATACATGTATTCAAGCATAAAAGCATAAGTGTATCCAATTTTAGCATTTTAACACAAGTCATCAAATTTACTACATGAAATTTATGAGCAAAGCATAATAAATGATATACAATCTACTCATAAATCATGTTAGGATAAGATGTGCTTAGAACCTAAAACATCAATAGCAATTAAGCATAAATTCAAGCACATGCATACAAGCTCATACCAATTGTTATGGATACCAATTATTAAAGATATCGCAAAGCATATCAATTGTTATCACAAAATAAATCAAGCAAAATTGTATTCTAATATTTTTTTATTTTTAAAATAAGGATTAATCAACTTAAGATACACACAATTTTGCATAAAAGGTACAAGTTATATCAAGGACAAGCACATAAATAAGTGTACATGAAAATTAAAAAATTATTTAGCAATTTTGATACCAATTGTTACCATTTGTTAGCAATTTTATTTAACAACTTTCATAGATCACACATACTTCAAGCATATAAAAAATTCATTCAATACATGCATAAATGATAATAGTAATCTTTCATAAGCTATCATATCCAAACAAAAACCAAAAACTCATATGTATATAATAAATCATAAATACTAATGAGCAATGAGGTTTAGTCATCATGTCCTAACAAAGATCATAGAAGCATGATTTTTCAAACATGATAAGCACATATACTATAACAAAGAAATAATAAAAGCATAATTATTCAATTATAATCCAAATTATTTCAATGCAAAGCAATATTGCTAATCCAAACATATGCCAGTATTCAATCATATATTTCAATCAAAATCATACAAGCATATGCAAAATACATAAGCAATATACCTAATTAAAAAAATATGCAAGCATTTAGGCATAATTGGGTACTTGCCATCTCAATGATCTCAATCAATGAACATGTATATAAATTTTAAATTTATAATTCCTAATCTATGAGTCATATCAATTTAAAAATCAAGAAATCAATATAGCTAACTCATAGTCATGTTCAAAGATTCAAATGAATATTCATGCTATAAAAACTATTAATTAAAGTAATCAAGAACTAAGCATGAATATTAATCAATCCAAGCATTTAACAAAGTTAAGATACATTTTATCAAGTAGCTTGGTGATTAATTTGTGCAAAGTGTTCACAATTCAAATATAATATCTCATTTTTGCACGTATGAAAGCAAGCATTTATCAAATCATGCATTAAATATTACAAATCATAGGCACATAGCATAGATTCAATATAATTACTTCCATCCTTATCAAGCTATGTTGTTGTGCTCATTGTAGTTGAGTGAGGCTTTGAATCCTCACATCATTTGAGCTAGTCTTTAATGTACTTGGGCTTGAATGATGAAGATGACTTACTTTGCTTGTTCCACTTAAAATCTCAAAAATGTAAGTTCATTCATGCTCATTTTAAGATCTCTTACATAGACTTAGAAAAATATTTTGACAAGTGATTTTCATTAAAATCATCAAGAAAATCAATTGATAAAAATTATACCAATTGTTAGAAAATAATTTCATATTCTAAGTCATTATAGATAAAAAAAATTTATTCATTAAGCACAAGTTACCAATTACAAGGGAGATACATATTTAAGCTAGAAGCCATATATCAATTTAAACATCAAATAGCACAAGAATGGCATTAAAGCAAAAGTTCTAATGTAATGTGCAAAAATCAAACTTTTTAGATCATTCATGAATACAAAATAGACATATTCAATATTCATATATATTCAATAAATTACCAAAGAATATGTCAAAATAAATTCTAGGCCATATGAAAACTAAAAACTCAAGGAATACATATTTATCATCAAAAACATATTCAAAAAAATTTTAGCACAAAAGCATAAATATATCTAAACAAATTATAGGCCATAATTAACAATGACTTAAGCTAAACATAAACATTATAAGAAATTCATCTACTTAAGCTATGTTGCAAGCATGTCAAGTAAAAATAGATAATATTTATCACATAAGTATACACTTAAAAAGAACAATAGATGAACTAACAACATATTTTATTTACAAACAAATAGTTCATCATATTCAAAATCATAAACTAAAATATATATCAATTGAGCACAAAGATCCAAAATATTTCATAAAATTAATAAAACATTTAAGTATAAAAATAAGCATATTTCGCAAAATATCTTTCACAATCAATAGTAAACGATTCAAGCATTTTAAACCATAAACATTAAAGTCAAATTGAATCAATCATTATATGAGCACATATCTTGACCAAAAACATAAATGAACAAATAATTAATATATATCTTTTAAACACATAAAGTTCATCAATTCATTAACACAAGAGAAGAAATAAATCTTGAATTAATAAGGATAAAGAATTAAATCATATTTCAAGATTATTTCATAAGAAGTCAAGAGATGAACAATCAAACATCAATATATATGATTTAAGCATAAGATGATCATCAATTTCTAAAATCATAAATCAAAAGTTAAAACAATTGAGAATAAAATAATAAAGTTTAAAAAATATTTCACAATATCCAAGTATTATAACAAGTTATGCAATTTTAAACAACATGATCATATAGGTATGTTCAATAATCATAAATCAATATGCAAAAAAATCACAAAATCATTTTCATCATGCCAAAATCATTCAAACAAATATATTTATGCAAAATACTATAAGATAAATCATTCAAAGCTTAATATGTCTAGGATTTTTATTTTTGTACTTTAAAACTCATTTTTGCTTGAAAAATACCTTAATAAATCTCAAAACTAATCAAGCTCATCTTTAACTAACTTGAACCATTCCAAAAAATTTCAAATGACAAAACAAAATTGTTCAAGTGATCATTTGGCATTAGAAACAAGGAAATCAAAGAGTCAACTCTTAAACCTATATTTCTTTTAAAAAGGCAATTAAAGTAGGTAAATATGTTTAAACACACATTTAAGCTCTTCAAAACCATTTAGAAAAGTTTTATATCACAATTTGAAATTGTCTAAATGGTTTTTATGCCTAAGAATGTTCAAAAACAAGATTTGATCTTTTAAGCTTCAAAATCCTTTGAAACTTGAATGTAATACTATGAAAAATTAAAACAAATGCAAGTTATCAAGTTTTTTTATTTAAGCAAGTTTAAATCATTAAATTCAAGATATTCAAATTCATTTTACAATTAAAAGCTTGCTAAAATAAAATTTCATATTTTAAAGCTTGACTTTAACAAAATTTATTTTCAAAGCAAAACATAAAGTCTCAAAATTATTAAGCTTGGAATACTCTCCCTAAGTTTATGCATAAATATGAAAACAATTAAGCACATAAATAATCACATCAAACACCAACAAAAAATTCATCAACAAAATTATGCTCAAGCAATTTAACACCATAATCAATTTCAACAAGCATCTCAAACATATTTAAGAGCAAAATAAATGTATATTCAATTCAAGCTCACATTTTTTTCAATATTATGCAACATATGTCTTGTAATCAATGTCAACCAAATTTTGCATAATCAATCAAGCATTCATAAATTTCATCAAGAATAGGTAACTAAATTCAAATACTCTTCAAATAAAAGTTTAGAGGTTACCCATCTCTATTGTGTGTTTAGAGTATTCAATCTTCAATCTCGCATTGTAGCTCTTTACTCTAGCACACCTATAAGAGACATTCTCATTTGATTTTTGGTACCCAAGTTACTTTGGGTCCTTATGAGTTAGTGACCAAGTCTCTTGTCTCTTTAGGAACCCATGCTTGCCTAATTCTAAATGAAAATTTTCTTTTAATAGGACAAGTATGTATAGTATGACCATAAAAATTATAAAAATTACATTTAATCATTTTAGCACTTAAACTCTTATCTAAAAACTCTTGTTTTTCAATCATTAAAACATCAAATTTCTTTTTCAAATTAAAATTTTCTTTTTCTAAAATTTCATACTATTTTGAAAGGTTTCAAAATCTATTTTCAATTTTTCATTTTTTTTTTGTCTAAAACATTTTTTGCATTCATTAAAAACTCATTCTCTATATTCAACTTTGAAATCATTTTCTTATATTTCCTCTTCATTGATTCACATTCAATATATAACTTCATTATAAGTATCTTACAATTTATCAAAAGCATATGAATTTGAATTAATAAAATTAGAAGTTACCTTCGAATTTTCAAGATCCATGAGACATAATGCATTTTGATTGGATTGTTGTCTTTCATGTATTTCATCCAACTTCTCGCATATCTCATTTGATGTTGGACATTTTGATACCAAGTTAAATTTATGAGAGTCAAGAGCTCCATATAGTAAGCACTTGACCTTGCATCATTCATCACTTGCCTCATGTAGTTTACAACATTTGAAGGAATTCTAAGCCCTTTTTCAACCAAATTTCAGACTCTAAAATCTTGGACCATTATGAACATCTTCATCATTCTTTGACTTCTTCACCATCTTGAAACAAAAATTAAGTCATAAGATATTTACTCAATGTGATTAAACCTACAATAAGAGACCAAAGCTCTGATACTAATTGTTAGCTTTATAAGTGAAATGATGATCCAAGAGGGAGGTAAATTAGATTTCTCTAAATTCTTCTTAAACAAATGATTTCAATATAATTGAATGGAAATTAAAACAATAAGCACTTTTGATGAAAATATAATGTAAACAATAACAATTAATGAACTTAAAATCAAATATAAATAACAATAACTTGTAAGCAGATAGGGATAGAGAAATCAAACATATTAATTTATAGAGGTTCGATTCTTCTTCACAAAGTACCTACGTCCTCTGTCTTGGTTGTTCAAACTAAGGTTTCAATCCAATAATTGAAGAAAAACTCTTACAAGATACAAACTTATCTTATACTAAATCTCTATATTTTTCTTAAGGCTTAGATAGCAACCTCTACTCTTATAATATCAAAAAGATACCTCACTTCTTGCTTACAAGATAACCCAAATAATTTTGGTAAACTAAAATACCTCTTAAGGTTGAGTGTTTACTTAATGAAGTACAAAAAAAATGATAAATGATACACAACAATATTTTGGATATAAGAAATATAAAGGATATTGAATTTAAGTTTTAAAACTCTTGATTTCTTTGAGAGAATGAAAGTATGACTTGTTGATCTTGTTCTCTTTGTTCATCAATCTTCTTGGTGTGTTGGAGTTGTCAATATACAGAAAAATTGAAGAGCTAGCCACTAGGGAAAGTTTGGAATAAGAAATGCCCGTTGGAAGCATGAAAAACTACTCGTTAAAGAATTTCTACCCAGACTCGATCGATCCCTTTTATGAGGGGATTGATTGGTTCAAGTTTTGTGCTATTTTCACTTGAAAAACATGATCCGATTAATTAGGTAAGGGACCCGATCGATTGGTTCAACTAGGGGATCAATCTTATAACCCATAGGATCAATCCGGTCGAGCTACTTTGTTGTATCTTACTTTACATTCTACTCACTAATTTAATCATATCTTAAGTTATACAAATACAAATCACAAACTGTTTGAAGATTTGAAACTAGACTTAAAAAAGTTTCTATCCATATAAAATTCATCACCTAATTCATTATATACGAATTATAGTGAATTTTCAAAACTACCATTTCTATAGTCTTTGGACAACTACAGAGTGTCTAGTAAAAATTCAAAATCTTTTCTTAAAAAATTTTTGATTTTGATTTTGTTTGATCCATTAGAAAGTAGACTAAAAAAGCTTTCTAACCATATAAAATTCAAATATTAAAATTTCGTGAATTAGTACAGAAAAATAAAACAAGTTTAATACTAAAAACTTTATTCTTGTAAAAAAACTTTTTTAAGTTAATCTATTTCTCAAAACCAGTATTATCAAAATTATATTAAGTCCAAAATGGATACGTCATTTGAAAACAACAATTAGACCTTTGTTTAAGCTCAAATAAATAATCTTTAAAAGATAAATTTAGTTTGAGAAATATGAAAACAAAGAAAAGTTTGTTTACACTTTAAAAAAATATATTATTTATTTAGTACCAAAATATAAAACTTAAGAACATGTACTAAATAAAAATTTTTCAAAATCTTAATCAAGCTTATTTAACTTAAATTTTGTCATTTCAAAATAAAGATCAATTCAAGGTTAACAATATTTGAAGAGACATGTTTTAATTTTAATTATCAAGATCATCTTTGATTAGTGCTCAAATTACTTCATAAATTTCATTGACATGATTTATGATAAAAATTTAAAATCAAATAAAAGACTAAAACATAAAAAAAGATAAATAAATAAATAAATAAGACAAACAAGATATATATAAAAAAATGTAAGAAATTAGACAATTGAGCTTGGTTTGAGCCCTGGACTAAATATGGTGTCCACAAATTTCTTAATATTAATATTTTAAATAAATTATTATTTTTTTTAGTTTAAAATATATAATTTTATATTTTATTTATATTACTATTATGGTATTTATATTACTATTTTAATAATAAATATAAATAAAAAATATTTTTGATATCATTTAATAATAGATACTTTCAATATAAAATATAAATATTTTAACAGTATAAATATTATAATAATAAATATTATTATTTTAATATTAATAAAAACAATATTTTAAAATTAGTAAAAATATTTTAAATATTTTAAAATATTAATATAAAGAATAATAAATAGTTTTATTTTAAGTATTTTATATTAATACAATATTTTAATATTAAATATTATTATTAAAATATAATTATTCTTGAATATTAATAATTTTAATAATAAATAATTTCAATATACTTTAATAATAAATAAAATTTAATATTTTAATAGTTATATTAATATTATTTGAAAAAAGAAACAACGAAAATTTTTACTTTTTCAAAAATATAAATATTTTTCAAAAATTATTTTTTAAAATTCAATTTCTGAAAAACAAACAAAGCCCTAAATTAACGTGAACTAACCCATTTTTTTTACAATGAAATTTTTATTAAATTTTCAACATTCATGATAAGATGGAATTTGATTTGATTGTCTTGTAGGATTATTATTTTCATTAATATTTATTCTAAGAGATAAATTAACACAATTTATGACAAAATATTAGATGGAGATAAAGTGTGGTTTTCGACAAGATTGCTTTTAACGGAGCCAACCACTCTTTGTTTAGTACAAAATCCAACTAAATATTTTATTTTTATTAATTATAAATTCTGTCTATACTTTCTGTTATAAAAGTCTCACTAATAGATTAGATAAGAATGAGTGAATCGAGAATCTAATTATTCATTTTTGGTAACTAATTTGGTTTGTGTTGCATAATTTGATTATATTCCCCCAGTAAAATGAAGATTCATAAGTATTCAACTACTTAGAAATATTATCATTATTATTGTTTTTTTGTTTGAATTGACTTTAAATGTCTTTAGTTTGAATTATTGCCCACCACTTTGGAAAAGAAATATGAGGGAATTGTAATAGTTTTTGGACATTAGAATTGTAGATTTGCTTGCTTTCATTGATGATTGCAAATTGAATTTATTAGGCTTTGTGGTTTATATATTTGTTATTAATATAAAATTAAAAAAAAAATTATATTATCATCATACATCTGTATTCCCGCAACAGTGCGTAGATATTATGCTAGTAACCCTAAAATCTAAAATCCCTATCCTGTTAGCCTCTCAACTTTAGTCTTTTACTCATTCAATCTCTCTTGATCTCACAAACTTATACCTCTCTTGAATCTCGCTGCCACTCGCACTTCCATCATGCTTTCTAGTCTCTCACACGTTTATTGTTTCTCACGGCTGTTATCTTTCATTGTTAGACTAAGCAGCCTTTTATTCTTTCATCCAAGTGGGCTTTCATCATTTCCTTCCTCTTTTGCCAAGCTCCTTTAATCCTTTTCTTCACTCAAAATTTGATGTGTTACAAATTATTTTAGTTTTTTTTTTTTTTGCTTATTTCTAGTATAATTTAAGAATTTTGTTTACACATGTAGTTTTGTAGAGGATTAGGCATTACTTGTTTTGATTGATTGATAAAGGTTTGATATATACTATAAAGTGTTTGTCTTGTGAATTTTGCTTGATGGCTTTGCTGAGATAAGGAGGAAACTTAAATGATCATTAAGCTGAATAGGTTTTGATCATCATCAGATCAACTATGGCTTTTTTGGTAACTTTTGTAAATAGGCTTGTGGCATATGGATTGTAGGTATGAGTAACTACTATATTTGAGACAATATGTGAGAATTAAAATCGAAAAAACCTACTAAATTGATGGCATTAAGTCAGTTTGATTTATTATCGATTTTTAAGTCATTGATCGATTGGCTCAATTTTTATGTAGATTAAATTTGTTAAGTTGATTTTTTTTTTTTTTACAATATGAATGGACCATTTGCTCCCCCTAAATTATGTATGATAGGTTTTTTGTTTTTAATTTTTAATTTTAAATTTTATATTTGTTTATTTTGATTTTTACTTTTTATTATTTATTTTTATAAAAAATAAAAACATTTATCAGACGAAACATAACATGATCAATAATCTCATGATTAGTACCTTTTACAATGTCATGACTTATCAAATATATATTCTATATTGTTCTCATTTACGAATGATATTTTATTGATAAACAAAACTATAATTGATATTTTAAGTAACAAACGTTTATAAACTTATGACTTTATAAGTATATACTACTAGCTACTGATTAATGAAGATGTTAATCACATTTTTTGGAGTTGATTTTAACAAATATCATAACAAAATTTTCTTGTTCTTTTAATCCAAATACCATAAAAAATTAGAAAAAAAAATAAAAAAGGATTAGCAGACCAGGTTCATTATAAAGAGGCTCAACTTCTCAAGTCCATTTCTTCTTGAAAGAATTTGAAAACCCGATTAAAAGCCCAAAACCCGATAACCCAACCAATGGACCCACCAACAACCCGGCTCTTAAACCTAAAAAGGTTAACCTAAAGAATTCCAAAGGCTTTTCTGTCTGTCGATCTTTCTAGAAGCGATGTTATCTCTAGACAACTCTCGGACCAATCTACCCCAGCGACTCCCCCAAAACTATATAAAAAGGGCAAAAGAGCAACAAAATTTTTTAAAAAAAATCACCGAGTATTAATTAAAAAAAGAAAGGTCTAAAAAGAAATCGAAAATTCCACACAAAGCCTCCTTAATAAAAACCCATCAAACTCTAATTCTAGGTGTTTTTGAATAGAAATTTCCAGAACCTGTTTGGTCCCCAATCTTCCCTCTCTCTTTCTCTTTCGTTCGTCAAAGGTACGATCGCAGCCTTCGTTCTTTGCAATTTCGTCTCTTGATTTTTGTTGTTGCCTTTATTTCTCTGCCTGGAATTTTGTAGATCTGCTTAGTTTTTGCTTTAGATTCGGTGCATCAGTGGATTTTTTTTTGCTCGATGCTTTTCGCATTGACTTTTATTTCTATTAAGATTTGGCTGTTTCTATTGATTCAGGTGGAAATGGTTTTCTTTTTTATTTCTAATTTTCGATTCTTTTATGTGTAAAATTAGCTTATTTTAAGGTTTTTTGTTGTATTTTTTTGCATATGTTCTTTGAATTCAACTTTTTTTTTCTCCTTGGAGACTTATTTGAGAATTAAAACGAAGTTAAAATTGGTTATTTTAGGTTGATTTAAATGTGATTTTTATTTGTCATTGCAGGGAGTTTGCTTTTCTGATCAATTTTAGTTTAAGGAGTGTTGCTTTTGAGTTGGAATCTGATTGTAAAAGTTTTTAGGATTTGTTTCTAATTTTTTGATTCGTGTGTGAAACTTGAAGGTTTTTTTTAATAAACTGTTTCATTAATTTTAAGTGTATTTGTGTCTCTGCATGCACCTGGTAAGCATATGCCTCTGAACGTTATGTGTTTTTTGTTCAAGTGTGAATGATCAACTCAACAAGAGGCTTTAAATGAGAGCAAAGGGTAAATGTTGATTGAATCTTGTTATGGTTATTAGTGTATTAATTAAAGAGTAATGATCCTATGAGCTCAAGTCCATGGAAGTTACCAAGGAAGCTTGAGCCACAATTTGTTGCTTATAATAAATGAGAATATATTTATATCACCATGATTGATATTAATTTGATAATTTGTTACATATTAGACCTCTGATTATGGTGATGCCATGTCTAGATTTCTAGAATCGTGATGATGATTTTTAGCCTTTCTTGTTTTAATATTTATATATAATCATATTACTTTTTTTTTGTCAGATCCATTTTTCTTTATAAAATCAATTGGTGTAATTGCTACTGAAAATGAGCGTTGTTGGGTTTGATTTTGGCAATGAGAGCTGCATTGTTGCTGTTGCAAGACAGAGAGGGATTGATGTTGTGCTTAATGAGGAATCAAAGCGTGAAACTCCAGCCATTGTATGCTTTGGGGAGAAGCAGAGATTCATTGGTACTGCAGGGGCAGCATCTTCTACTATGAACCCTAAAAATTCAATTTCTCAGATAAAGCGGTTGATTGGCCGTCAGTTCTCAGATCCTGAGTTGCAAAGGGATCTTAAGTTGCTACCATTCAATGTCACTGAGGGTCCTGATGGATATCCTTTGATTCATGCTCGTTATTTAGGTGAAACGAGAACTTTTACTCCAACCCAAGTCTTGGGAATGGTTTTGTCAAATTTGAAAAGCATAGCTGAGCAGAATCTAAATTCAGCAGTGGTTGATTGCTGCATTGGTATTCCTGTATATTTCACCGATCTTCAAAGAAGGGCAGTTTTAGATGCAGCTACAATTGCAGGCTTGCACCCTCTCCGCTTGATTCATGAAACTACAGCAACAGCATTGGCTTACGGCATCTATAAGACTGATTTATCTGAAAATGACCAATTAAATGTTGCCTTTGTTGATATTGGACATGCTAGCATGCAAGTTTGTATTGCTGGCTTCAAGAAGGGGCAACTCAAGATATTGGCTCATTCATTTGACCACTCTCTGGGTGGTAGAGATTTTGATGAAGTTCTATTTTGGCATTTTGCTGCAAAATTTAAAGAGGAATACAAGATTGATGTCTTCCAGAATGCAAGGGCATGTATTAGGCTTCGGGCTGCTTGTGAGAAGCTAAAGAAGGTACTTAGCGCAAATCCTGAGGCGCCTTTAAATATTGAGTGCTTAATGGATGAGAAGGATGTTAGGGGCTTCATTAAGAGAGAGGAGTTTGAGCTGATCAGTGCTCCAATTTTGCAACGTGTGAAGAGGCCGTTGGAGAAGGTACTTGCTGATGCTGGTCTTGCAGTTGAGGATGTTCACATGGTTGAGGTTGTTGGTTCAGCATCTCGTATTCCTGCTTTGATAAAAATCCTCATAGAGTTCTTTGGTAAAGAGCCTAGGCGCACAATGAATGCTAGTGAATGTGTTGCAAGGGGTTGTGCTTTGCAATGTGCAATTCTTAGTCCCACATTCAAAGTTCGGGAGTTTCAGGTAATTTTCTGCCTGTAATTAATTTACTGTTATAAGTTTTCTGTTTCTGTCGAGTGTTATCTCAGCTGTGTAGTTATCATTCATTACTTGGAGGCTTTCTTATGCGACTTAAGTAGTTAATTTTTTTGGAGAAACATGCAGTATGATTTCTCTCTGTACTTTCTTCATTGTCCTGAAGATGAAAATGATGCAAGATCTTGCCTTGGACCTCTTCCATACTTTACTTTCTTCATTGTTGATGTTGCATGCCTTACCGTCATTTTTGTTTACTTTTCTTTTATTTCTTGCCATATTTCAAAATTTTGCCTTGGACCTCTTCCATACTTTACTTTCTCCATTGTTGATGCTGCATGCCCTACTGTTATTTTTGTTTACTCTTCTTTTATTTCTTGCTGTATTTCAAAAATAGCTCACCACTGAATTTGTATGATTGGAAGGTCAATGAGAGCTTCCCTTTTCCAATTTCACTATCATGGAAAGGATCTTCTCCAGATGCTCAGAATGGAGGAGCAGAACAACAGCAACTGGTTTTTCCAAAGGGAAATCCGATACCCAGTGTCAAGGCTGTGACATTCCACAAAACGAGTACTTTCAGTGTTGATGTTCAATATTCTGACATAAGTGATTTGCAGGCCCCTGCAAAGATCAGTACATACACGGTAATTTATCCCAAAACCTTGATCAAACTCATAAGTTTTTTTTTTTAGTTTTTTACTTCTCCTTAAGAATCACTTGTTCAGTACAAAAATTTCTTTTTCAACCTTCTGATTTGTGAAATAATTTGTGGCATTTGTTAAATGGCAGATTGGTCCTTTTCCAACAATAAGAAGTGAACGACCAAAACTGAAGGTCAAAGTTCGTTTGAATTTGCATGGAATTGTGTCCCTTGAGTCAGCAACAGTAAGTATTTGCGAATCAACATTTTAAGCTTTAATTATAGTTGAAAGGTAAAATTTTGTGCTCTTTCCTGACTACTTTCATGTGTTTTTAGCTCTTGGAAGAGGAAGAAGTTGAAGTTCCAGTTTCAAAAGAGCAGGCAAAAGAAGATACTAAGATGGAGACTGATGAAGCACCTAGTGATACTACTGCCCCCAGTGCCAATGAGACAGATATTAACATGCAAGATGCCAAGGGTACAGCTGATGTAGCAGGGGTTGAAAATGGTGTTCCCGAGTCAGGGGACAAGCCTGTCCAAATGGATACCGATACCAAAGTAAGTGACTTTTGTCTGCATGCTATATACATGAATTGCCAGAATTGTGCTGTAGCCTTTAAGGCAGGTTACTGTCAAGTTTTTAGTATGCTTGTTTCTTATATGGAATAACTTTGGAGCCTTTTTCTCAGGTTTTTTTATGTGTTTGGTTTGTTGTTTACATTTTTACTTCTGCCTGTCGTATAGGTTGAGGCTCCCAAGAAGAAGGTGAAGAAAACAAATGTCCCAGTGGCAGAGTTGGTGTATGGTGCAATGTCACCTGCTGATGTTCAAAATGCTGTAGAGAAGGAGTTTGAAATGGCTTTGCAAGATAGGGTTATGGAAGAAACAAAGGATAAAAAAAATGCTGTTGAGGCCTATGTCTATGACATGAGGAATAAGGTAAATTGTAGTCTACTAATTTGCTAGAGTTGTTACTTGGCTGTTATAATTTAAAAACTAATCATACTTTGTGTCTTCAGCTTAGTGATAAATACCATGATTTTGTCACTGCTTCGGAGAAGGAAGAGTTTATTGCTAAGCTTCAGGAAACAGAGGATTGGCTATATGAAGATGGGGAGGATGAAACAAAGGGTGTTTATGTTGCCAAGCTTGAAGAGCTTAAGAAGGTAACTCTTGTTCTTGTGATTTCTCAAGTTGACTGTATAAACTCATATCTGACTGATGATGTCTTAATTTTGCAGCAAGGGGATCCTATTGAAGAACGTTACAGAGAGTATACCGAGAGGGGAACTGTCATCGATCAGCTTGCTTACTGTATTAATAGTTACAGGGAGGCGGCCATGTCAAATGATCCCAAATTTGATCACATTGAACTTGCTGAAAAGCAAAAGGTAATGGCTCCTTCTCTCTCTCCCTCTCTCCCTCTCTCCACTCCTTTTATTGCTGAGATCTAATCCTTTTGGTGCATTGTAGGTCTTAAATGAGTGTGTGGAAGCTGAAGCCTGGCTAAGGGAGAAAAAACAGCAGCAGGATCAACTTCCTAAGTATGCCACTCCTGTTCTCTTGTCAGCTGATGTGAGAAAGAAGGCTGAAGCACTAGACAGGTCTCCACTATTTCACCTGCTTTAGGTTTTGTATCCAGCATGTAGATTTTTTATTTGTTCTAAGATTTCTGTATCCTGCACAAAGTAATGATAGTTAATGCTGAGATTCGATATTTGTCTTAAACAGGTTTTGCAGGCCAATAATGACAAAACCTAAACCAGCTAAACCAGCCACGCCTGAAAAACCAGCAACCCCACCTCAACCACAGGGTGCAGATGCCAGTGCCAACCCGAATGCAAGCCCTAACCACAACACTGACCCCAGTGAAAATGTGCAGGCAGGCAATGGTGAGGAACCTCCAGCATCTGCAGAACCAATGGAAACTGACAAATCGGAGACTACTTCAAGTAGTGCATAAATTATTAGCCTGGTGATCTTTTTTGGATTTATGTGGCCAAAATTTGTTCCGCATGTGTGAGCATTATTTTCACAAGAGCCTGAGACCGACTCTTTGGGTAAGCAGTTAAGAGAGGCTGTGTTGATCAGGTTGTTGTTTTCAATCTGTAAAGCCTTCTCGTTGCAATGTCTGCCAAGATTTGTTATTATTAAGAGTGAGTCTTTAGAATCGGTTTTTTTTTTTTTTTTTTCCGTAAGTTAAAGACTGCTATTGAGCTTTCTTGCTAACATTTTTCTGTTAGTGGGAGGCTAAAATTTACTCCTTTTAAAGGATTTCACGTGTTAATCCTTATGTCTGTAGGATTTGCTTTGGGATTAGTAATCACTTAAATTCTGGGTATTGTTTCTTGATTTTTTTGACTACATACACATATATAACTGGACCATTTTCTTCTTCCTGTTGCAACATTTGAAGTCTCGCTTTGAATGTTGGTATCAGTGATTCTTTCGATTGTCACTTCCTAGTTTATTTATACGGTAACCCCAAAAGAAATGTTTGGAGTATTCCGTTACTCCTGATATTTTAGTTTGTGTACGGCGAGTATATAACCACAGATCACAAATTCGGGGATGGCTTTGGTGCTGGCGATTCACAAAACATTGGTCGAAGTCGGTTTTGCCGTAGCAGTACAGTGGAATGTGAATTTGTTTGGTTTAGAATTGTTGTGCAAAACACTTACAGAATAAAATAAATTCAGGATTCGATTATTGGTGAAAATTGTCTGGAAAGAAAATTAGGTGTAAACAAAGCTTGCAACACTAAAATCGTATTATAAAACAATTATAATAATATTAAAATGCCTGTTGATTTAGTGTCCAAATTTAAAGCGTTATGAACAATGATAGATAAAATAATATGATAATCGATTGATATTATATTTGATTTATATCTAATTGAAAGAGATAAGATTATAAAAAAAATTATTATTTTTTTAATATAAGATAATTTAATCTTTCTAAAGTGAAAATTAAAGTAAATAAATTGATAAAAAAATTAATACAATCATTTTAAAAATTAAAAAGACATACATATAAAGAAATTGTTTGATATTTTCTCAATAATTTTTTTTTTAATTTCACAAGCATAGATATTAACCATCATACATATACCACTGCTTTTTACAATTACATTTTTTTTTTATTTTTTAAATAAATTAACGGGTATGTATCGGTCCAGCTGAATTGTGTCTGAAATTTTGAGAATATCGAGCAAGGCTAAGACGGTGAACAAGGCAGTCGTTAGCCAACAAATACTTAGAACACTGTAATCTTGATGTTGATGCAAGAAGGGCTCCATGAAAAAGTCCATGAGATCCATAGTGAGATGTGTAATGATGGTGAAAGTTTACCAGATAAAGTAACCTAGAGTGCACTTGTATCCAGTTTCAGTAAGCGACGTCGTCATGATTCTTTGAGGAGATGAAGGAGAACGGATTACAGCCTATCTCAATGATTTATACAAACATTAATTGAAAGCAATTTTAAGCTAGGTAAGACTGAGAAAGCTTTAGGTGTAGTCCAGGACATGACCCAATCATGAGATCTACTTACCGTCTCAATCAACACCTGTTCCAGGTTCAAAAATCTAACCCCCAGCCTTTCTTATCGGCCTCTGTTTTTCTTTTTCTTTTGACATGTAAAACACCGAAAGGGCAAGTTTTGCAGGTACTGTTTTCTAGTGTCTATCTAGCAAAAAATGGACTAAAGGGCAATTTCTGCGGTTGAAAAAGTCAGATCACTCCATTACATCTTATGTTTACACTTAACATAACCAGACAACTTATGTTCACCAGCACAAGCAAGAGAGAAACAACAAAGCACTTGCCTGTAAAAATGATGTTATCTAACACAATCCACGTTTTCAAGCTTGATCAATGGTGAAGAGCAATTTTGTAGAGGAAAAATGGATCACCTGGAACTACCACATTAATGGGGTACAGGCGATAATGAGAGTAATGATCTTCTCTAAATTCAGTAAAAATTTCTACTTGCCTGATACAGCATGTCTAGTGTTATTATTGTTGCTCACAATAGCATTTGGCAAAAGGATCCAATATATTATACAACAACATTTAGCAGTCGACATCTAATCAATGTTATGGAGATAACTGAGGTTTGCATGCATTACCCACTAGCATTCTCAGCGGAGACATCGTTCTCCTCATCATCACCCTGCTGCATTTTTGCAATTTCAGCCTGCACTCTCTTCATGATCTGCCTCTTCTCCATTTCCAACTCTCTATGAAAATCCATTCTCATCTTCTCTAATTCCAACATCTGCTGCCTTTTACTATTCTCAATCTTTTCATATATATCGCTAAATTTATGAATAGAATCAGCAAGCAATCTGAACGAAGAACCCTCATGACCTTGCCTCCCAAATTTTCTCTTTTTAGGTGGCAGGCCATCTGAGATATCCTCCTCACCATCAGCAGATTCTGAATTTGCTGGACTATCCCTCATTTCATCCAAGCCATTTGCACGGCTAGAATAAAAGGTAGGGTTCATTAACACATACTCACCTGAGTCCAATCCACAAGAAAGCCCACCCTGCTGTGGAGGAGTTGACATTAACATATCCATTTTCTTGAAATAAACCCAGTTGCTAGCAGTAGCACCAGTCTCTGCAAGCATAACTTTCTCCTTCTTATACTTCTTCTTCAATGTATCCAATCGATTTCGACACTGGGTGTCAGTCCTTTCAATCTTTGAAACCTCTGAAACCTTCTCTGCAACTTCTTGCCATTCCTCAGATCGAAGACTCTTCCTCCCACATTGCAAAAACTGGTCACCCCACGCATCTAGCAAAACAAATGTCTCATGCTCAGTCCAATCTGTAAGAGAATTCCTCCCACCATGTGAAGGTCTAGGCACTGATGGACCTGCAAGTGCTGGTGCTAGTACTCGAGGAGCAAATTCATAACTTGACACCAAACTCTTCAATTTCCTCTTTTTTGGTTGCCTCTCCAAGTCAGCATCATCATTCTTTCGATTAAAACCTTTCTGCTTATCACCACCTTCATCATCATCATCATCCAGCTCGTCATCGTCATCATTGTCATCATCATCATCTATATCTTTTCCTACATACCGAACACCATTATTTTGATAATGATTTTCCTCTTCCTCTGCCAGATCTTCCTCATCTGCTTCCTCCTCCTCATCTTCATTATCATCAACATATTGATTCCCAATCCGTCTAGAATCTGGAACATTTCTAACAGGAAGCTTTTGGCTATTCGAAGAACCATAACCCTGCTGGTGACTAACACCATAAGCATTTGAAGGGTATCTAGCATCATCCTCAATCTCATCCATAAGACCAAAAAAACTCAGCTCAACAATGAGAAACCCCAAAAGTATCCCTAAAAATCCAAGCCTACTTCTAAAAAAAATTAAAATAAAATAAAAAACAACAAAAACGTACTTCCCTTGCACCTTAATATTTCAAATCCCAAATTTCCTCTACCCCATCCAGAACAATACAACAACCAGTTATTCTTTTTCCCCCAAAAACAATCCCACTAATTCTCATCAGCACTCGTACTCTTTGAAAAGAAAAAACCTAAGTCCTAAAACCCTTGTATCTTTTCTCTTCATAAAAGAAAATAATTGCAAAATCAGGCTTCCTCCTTCATTATTGAATCAAATAACAAAACCCATAAAAAATTACTAAAAAAAACAACCTTTTCAACGCTAAATCACAGAATTCTCAATCTTTCAACACCCAAGTTAACAAAACCAAACCCCCTCCACCAAATAAAAACCAATAAATTTTAAGTTCCTTTTTCTTTTTTCGCTTATCCTTTTTACTGTCCAGCTACTGATCATTGATTTATCCTTTCCCCAAAAATCAAATTCCCATTAACCCCGTCCTCCTCAACATAAATAAAAACCCTAATGTTTAATCAAATCAGAATCCAATTAAAAAAAACAACAAAAACCCATCAAGACTTACCTGTAAAAGCGCTCAAAATTCTCAAACTTGTCTTCAACATCAAACTGTAATTGAAGCTCTAAGAAGCCACTCAAAAGTTCATAGGTAATTCAAAAGTTTCATTTTTTGTTTTCTTGGAAGAAAATTAAACACGGAAGGTAACAAAAAAGTATTGTGATTGTGTAGAGAGTAACTACGAAAAAAAAAATGGGGGATAAAAGGAGGATTGCTGCTATTTTCCGTTTTGTGGTTAGCTTTTTTGGAAAACAAACCGTGACATTTACATGCCCATTGGGTCGTTGTTAAATGGTCTTCAAAGGTTATTTTGGCTTGAGATTGCGTATTATTTTTTTAATCTAGTGAAATCAAAGTAATAAATAAATTTTTTCAAAAAAAAAAAAAAAAAAAAGGAATAATTATCCAATAAAAAATGATCTAAATGTATCTCGTGGGATTGGTTCAGTGGTAAGTCTCTTCTTCCGGTCCATGAAAATCTCAAATTCGAAACACCATTTATGCGACAACGATGTATCAACGTGTTAAAGCAGTCTCACCCAAAATTTAATATGGTAATAGGTTGGAATGATATGAGTTTTTACGCGTTATTCACATTTAATTTTAGAAAAATATTAATTAATTTCGTATCTAATTTTTAATTTTAAAAAATTTAATTCTATCAAATTAAAATAAATTAAAATTCGTAAAATATAAATTATTTAATCATTTATATTCAAATGAATCATAAGCTTTTGGCAGTGACATAAGTGTATTAAAAAATATCAAGATGGAAGAGAAGGGTAAAAAAAATTTTTTTATATACTTAAATTTGTTAGCAAATACGTAACACATTATCAATGAATAGCTTAAATAGAAGTGAAATGTTCGTGTTGAGAGTTAATCTACAAAAATATCTCCATTTTAAGTAAAAAAAAAAAAAAAGAATTAAAGCATGAAATGTTTTTATTACATGGTCTATTAATTAATTTTATTATTTAAACTCACTCAACTATGTTACATAAATTCAATTTATTTATAGAGTTTTTAAATACATCATTGGGGCCTAAGATAATAGAAAAATATCCCCTAAAATATTAAGCTATTTAAATTTAATTATGAATTATTTTATTAAGTAGCATTTGCATTTGGAGTTTGAGATTAATAATAATGGTTATATTTTAGTGCCCAATTTAGTAGGATTCAGGTGTCATATAATCAATGTTGACTTACGACTTTAAGATAAATAGCCATTTGTCAAGTTAAATTATATCATCGTTTATAAATTATAGAAAAGGAGAATAAATTAGAATGTAACATTTTTTTTTACTTCACACTTTTTTCTATTCTCTGTTTCTTCCTTTATTTCTTATCTCCTCTTCAAAATTTTGACTGATTTGGATGGTCCAACACACCTCAAAATATATTCTTTCTGATTTCCTTATATTTTTTTATGAAAAGTCTAACATACTTTTCACCTCATCTTCCAACAAACCCTTTCATCACTTAATCAAAAATTACATCAACAAAAATATAAAAAAAAAATTTGCATTATAGGATATCCTTAGTTTTTTTTTTTTTTTTTTAATCACATCCTCTTTATGTTAAATTTTTATTATTAAGCTTTCAACTCAAAATCAATTTAATACAAATATTCTCTAAATGAATTGATGGACGCCTCAAAAATAAGAAAATAAAGAAATTTAAAGGATAATTTTTTTTTGGACATTTTTAAAAATTGAAAAAATTTTGTTTTAAAATTTCGTCTGAACACCCCAAAATATTTTCTGAATATCTTTTTTATTGATAAAATTAATAAATTTATTTACAATATTTCATATATATATTTATTATAAATGAATATCTTAACAAAATATTATTCCTTAAAAAATAAGATGTCCCAATCTAGGGCCACACAAAGAAACAAAAGAATCCTGGCACTTCAACATATGCACGACACGTGTGGTGGGCCTCACTTACTGTAAGTCATGTTTGAGCCGTCAGATCATCTGACTTTTACCGGAGAATCTTTCATTACTCAGCCGTTGGATTGCACGAGGTTTGCACGGCAGAAGCGAACACGTGTGGACCCATTTGTATTTATTTTTTATTATAACTATTTATTACACACCTTTCAGTTAATTAGATTTTCTTTTTTTAAAAGGCTGAGTCAAGCTAAACGACAAAATGAACTGTAAAACAAAGAGTTCTGTAAAGGAATCATTACTCCGAGAGAGCCTTCTCTAGTGGGGTCCACTTTTTTGGTCCCACTAATCATAGAGTTTGATGGCCAGATTTGACGCCGTTTAACTCATTGATTGGGTCCCACATTAATGATGTGGCATAGTGAATTTACTACTTTACCACATTCCTCAAAGAGTATTCACAATTTTATAATTATCCATCCACCTCAATTTTTATTCAAAAAAATATATATATTTTTAGAAGCAAGAATCAAACTCCAAAAAAAATGAAATAGATTAAATTTTTTTATTATTTATGTTATTTTTATTACATTTTTATCACATTATTTTAAAATTAAAATTTTTGAATACAAAAATAATTTAACCCATTTAATAATGGATATGATAAAAAATTATTCTTGAGTTATGCTACTTGTTTTAATCTTATATGAAAATATTTGTGATTTCTTTTTAACTTTACATATCATATACATTTTTAATTTATATAGGATTGTGTTTTAAATTGTTGTTAGATATGAAAAAGTTTTTTGAATAAAGAATTAATCAAATAAAGTCACATTAATAATAATATTATAAATAATCCTTGAAATGATCAATGTAATATTTGAATTAAAAAAATTTTTAATGTATTGCTTGAATCATAAATTTATTAATTAATGTAGCATTTATTTCAAAAATTATTAATTTCAAATGATGATATATGACACATAAATAATTTTTTAAAAGTCACATTAATTAACAATTAATATATCACATTATAATTTTTTTATGTTCAAATATACATTAAATATTTCACTATAATTTATAAATCATTTATAGCATTAACTCATTCACATTATATATCATAATGTTCATTTAAAGTAAAATCTTTGTAAAAAATATTTTTAAATTAAAATTTTAAATGCATCATATTAATATAAGTGTATGCATTTTTAAGATTATTCGAAGAATTTAATAGCCCTAATTATATTATCAAAAAAATTTTATAACATTTTAAACTATGAACAAAAACCTATAACAATGTTCTTAGGGCGTGAGGTTTAAGTCGTTTAGAAAAATTAAAATTTTTGATATATAAGAGATTGTAATTTATAAATAAAAGAAAAAATACATATACTAAAATTTAAATCTGGTCATTTTAATGCACATTAAAAGGGCAGTTTGGTCATATAAATATTAGGGCCACATCAGTACTTTCGTGACCAGCAAGAAAGTGCACCGCGTTTGGATCAATTCCCAACAATGCTTGGTTTTGTCTCTAAGTCTTTTAACTCAGTTCAAACACCGACGGGGGAATAATACGTTTCGGAAAACTGAAGCAAACAAGTTCTTGGGTTCCTAGTGCTTTATCGGTTAACGGTGTTAAACGCAACAAAATACGTTGTCGTTAATAGACGTTTTTGGTGAGTTGAGCGTTGAGCCCACCACTCTTGTTTTGTCTTTTTGGGCTCACTAACCATACGGGCAAACAATATATACTCTTTCAAAAAGCATTGATCTTTATACAACTGGAATTTTTAATGTCTATCTTCAATGGACCATTTTATGGTCTGAATACAATTTTTTTTCCCGCAAATTATTCCATTTGTCATTTACATTTTATCACCCAAAAAAAAAAAAATCATTGGTTTCAATTTTTATGGCATATAATTTGAGATATGGATATTCGATTTAATAACAGATGATTGTATTATTGTAAATAAATATGTTTGTAATTAGGTATAGAACCAAATTTAAAATTTTTTTATCGATAAAAAAAAAAACAGATGCACATATTATTACTTAAAAAGTCAAATTAAAAAAGTTGAACTTAGAGATTATATATTTTTTTAAATGCATTAAAAAAGGAACTAAGTCAAGTTTTTAGTTGAAAATAAGATGTAGCTATGGTTGAAAAGTGAAACTAATGTTCAACAATCAAAGATTTGAAGTTTTGATGTTATTAAAAAAATAAATAAATTATTTATTTTTTAAAAAATATATTGCTTTAAGTAGAGATGTCAATGTCATATTAATATAATGCTTCAAAGTAGGTAAAATTCATAGTATTTTAGTTCTTGTTGAGCACATCGAAACTAACACATTAAAAAAAACTTATACTAGAAGCCAAAATTTTGTACCAAAAGAAAATCATGCAGTCAACTAGCGCGTAGCTTGAATGGCCTAACGTTGGTAGCCTTTGAGAGATTATTTAGGTTCGAAACATAATGTTTTGACTCTTTTCATGAAAATAAAATAAATCATTAATTAACGAATAATTAATTTAAATGATAAAAATAATATTTTTATTATTTAAATTTAAATTTTATAAAATTATATAATATAATTTTTCATAAATTCATTAAATTCGCATGAAAATAAATTTATTTGGATCAATTCTGAAGGAATATGTAATTCAAAAGTTTTTTGTTGTTAAATTAAAAATATATATATATTGTAAATAGAAACGAGGTTAGAAATAGGTAGAATTTTTTTTTTAAAAAAAAAGGAAATCATACATCATTAAAACCTAACTAAAATCTTAATTTTTTAATTGATAATTGTTTAATTTTGTTTATCCATTAGATAAGAGATAAGGATGGTAGAATTCAAAATCTAATCTTATATATTTTTCTAAGCTTTCTTAATCTCTTAATTGGCAATAATTAATTTACATAAAAATGGTAATAACTAATTAGATTATGATAAATGATGTAATTTTTATTTTTGAAAATTTCTTGTTATTCTTACATCAAATCTTTTTACAAAATCTTTATCTCTACTTAAAAACTATTAGATATTAGCAGAAAAAAAAAATAGATACTATCAAGTTATTTGATGATCGATTTTTTTTTAAAATGTTTAGAAAATCATTTTATTTTTTTATCAAAATAAAACTTGATAAGAGATTTAAATTAACTCTGTTAAACTCGAGTGTACGGTGATTTTTTTTTCTTAAGAAAATGTAAGCTCTTTATATTTATTTGTTATTTTAAGATATATTTATTATAAAATAATTTAAAATTTTAAAAATTTAATTTATTTGTTTCATGTCGTTACTTTTAAAAATAATTTAAAAAAATCAAATTTAAAATTTAAAATTAATTGTTTTATCCCATATTGCATTTAAAAAAATGATAATAAAGATAAAAGAATAAAAAAATAGAATTGAAAATAAAAAGTTGATGATCAAGGAGGACAGTTAAAAGCGAAATCGTGGGGCAAATCAAGTGGACAAGATTTGCAGTGTACAGCAAGCGTGACTCCTTCACACAAAAGAAACTCTTTTTTCTTTTTGTCTTCAACTCCAAAACCAGGAATATACACTGTTTTCTACAATTCCGTATAAAAATACGTATTTCTTTCTTAATAATGAGAGAGAGAGAGAGAAGAGAGAGAGAGAGAGAGAAGAGAGAGAAGTATATCAGAAGCCTAAGTGGTTCACTGTTTCTCTGATTTTGATGCATTGCAGAAGCAAAAAAAATAGTAACTAAAAAGTTTTAATAGAAAAAAACAAAAAAAATGGCGGAAAAAAATTATATAGAGATAGATCATGTTTTTGCTAAGCCAAAGTAGAATCTCTACCTCTTCTGCATTTTGGGATTTTCTTTTGTTCTCTCTCACCTTTCAAGTTTTAACAGAGGAAAACCAGGTGCGTTTTTTTTTTTAATTTTTGCTATTTTGTAATTATTTTAGCTCTTCTTTTTTAAAATTTTTTTTTTTTTTATCAATCTGCGTTTTTCAGCATCTGGGATATCAAAAAGGTTGGAGCTTTGTTTTAAACCAGTTTGGTTTTCAATTTTTTTTATGATTCAACTTTAACTTTTGATGTTGTCTAAGGTAGTTTTGATGCATGCATGGGTCTATTTTTTTATTAAATGTTGATGCGTTAGCCCGTTTCTTGAGTACCCATTTGATGCGTTTGAAGTAAATTTTGGTTCATGATAATCTGGGTTTTGGTTCATGTTGATCACCAAAATCTATTCCAGCCCTATGTCTACTTGCTTCTTATTAGAGTTAAATTTAGATTACTGATCAGCCTTGTATGTTCATATAGTTCTTTGTTGCACATAAGCTGTTTAAAAGGATTGCTCTTGTTGTTGATCTGGATTTACTTATAGAGGATTTGTTTCTTTCCATTGTTTGTTCATTGATGCTCAAAAATGTTTTTTTGAAGAGGTTTTTTATAGCTCTATTAAGATTTTCCTGTATTTTTGCTCCTCGTATTGCATTGTTGATATGATTTAACGATCTTGTCCAAACTTTTGTTCTTAAAGTGAAATTGTTATGGTATTAGCCCTGTTATTGCATTGTAGCTTCCAAAATGCTCTTTTGTGGGGCTTTGAACATAATATGATGATCTGTGCATTTATTTTTCTTTTGCACCTACCTGGATATTCAACTTCTATCACAGTTGAATGTTGTCATTCGGGGTAGCTAAATCAAATTGCCATACATGGGCTTTGGTCATTTTGTTTGTTGATTTTAGTATAAAACGTATTTTTTTTATATTGATGAATTCTTCATTCTAATACAGTAAGGAATTGCTGGTTTTCTTGCTAGAAGATTTAGGTTTATAGATAATGCAGTGTAAGACAACATACTTCATAGGCAAGTACAATGGATGATAATCTGATGGCTGACCCTAATTCGGAGTCCTTTTTTCAGCCTGATACATTGGGTTTAAGGCATATTGGCAGCTCACTTTTCAATATTCCTGGTTTCCTTGTTGGATTTAGCACTAAGGGTTCTTCAGATTCTGATATGGTATGGAGCCCTACATCTCCTCTTGATTTGAGAGTTTTTACAAATTTTAGCAACCCATTTAGTGTTAGGTCTCCTAGATCATCATCCCAAAGTGGTTATCTGAAGAAGTGGGATTGCGATAAGATAGGTTTGGGCATTGTGAATTTGCTGGCTGATGAAATTAAACCAGATGGTGATGATCTTGATTCTCCAAAGAGGAAGAATATAATATTTGGACCACAGGTGAAGACTAAATTTCCATATTCTTCAAGGTATTCCCATGAATTCCTCAGTAATTCTATGAAATCCAATTCTTTGCCTAGGAATTATATAATTTCACCACTTTTCCAAGCCAGAAAACCCAACACCAAATCAGAGTATTCTAGTCTTGTCATTGGAAATGAGGAAGAGCTATTAGAACAGAAACCAGATTCCCAGCTTTCCCCTTCTTTTATTGCCTCTACCCGAAATTCCAATTTGAGTTCCAGAAGTTTTTGTTCAGAAAATGGAACCATCAGCATTAATAGTTCACCTCTGCCAATTGGCAGAGCTTTGCAAGTAGATAATTCTTTGGTAAGTAAACCAAGTTCACTTCCTGTACTCATTGGCCATAGCATGGGATCTCTCTCTGCGCACGAGATAGAGCTTTCTGAGGATTATACTTGTATAATTTCTCATGGTCCAAACCCCAAAACAACTCACATTTTTGGTGACTGTATTTTGGAATGTCACAAAAATGAGTTGACCAATTTTGACAAAAAGACAGAACTGGGAACAAAAGTGCCTCAACAGGGTAAGAGCACAGAGGCTTCAAACGCTTACCCCTCTGATGAATTTTTGAGCTTCTGTTACTCTTGCAAGAAAAAGCTAGAGAAGGATAAAGACATTTACATTTACAGGTTATCAAATTCACATCCCGTTTTGACTTTTACTTCAGTTGCATCTTGTTGTAATGGCTGAGGCTGTTTTTTCTTCTGATTCTTGTAGAGGTGAAAAGGCATTTTGCAGTTTTGATTGCCGCTCTGAGGAGATTTTCGCAGAGGAGGAAATGGACAAAACCTGTAATAATTCCTCCAATGGTTCTCCTGAGCAGAGTGATGATGAAGATATCTTCGTAATGGGTATGCCCATTAACATGTAATGGGCTATAACTATGATTGCTTTTTGCAGGCTTCCATGCTAAGACTGATAAAATTGCTGCAAAGTTTAATTCCTGGATCATCTGTTCATAAAGAGCTGTTTATGTGAATCTGTTTGCAGCCATGGACGATGGCAGCATAAATCGTGAGTCATGGATAGCACAGCATAGAGTTTGATTCATAGTCCGGAGACAGATATAATATTAGACTGTTGTTGCACTATAATTTTGATTAGATGAGTTAGTAGTGGCCAGAAGCCCAATCTCATCGGTTTTCCTTTTTATATATTTTATTGTCATTGCTCTGGTGTGAGCTGTAGTAGAAGCCTCTTGAACCTGAAGAACTCATTGTTGAATCTTGAACAAATGTGGCGTTATTGAATGCATTCTCTTTCAGATAATTCTTTTTAGCCTGCAGTTATCTTTCCTGTTCTTTGGCAATATATGACAACAAAATGGAGATTAATCTTATTTTTCTGCCATGGGTTCTAGTTTATTATGAATGTTAGTGGGTATAATCTGTTTGTGATTTAGTGATGTCAATTTCTTGCAAATTTGGATGCATATGGTTGACTGGTAATGCTGAAGAACATTGTCAGACTGAATGCATCCCCCTTCCGACAACCAATAATTTGTGTGTCAATGCTCGGACCAGCTATGCTTTTTGTCCATTCTGCTGCATGGAAGATACACTTGACATCTTCCATTCATCTTGCTTGAAGATTAGTGTTAAATTTTTGCATAGAAGTTTGATATATATATTTTTTCCTGGTGACTTCTTAGAGAAAACAATTGATTGTGTTAGGCATTTGCACCCAGGGTTTGCTCTCCTCTAAACTCTTCAAGACAAAAAACAGTCCCTTCAATATCCCTGACTGTCTTGACTCCTTGCTTCTGTAGTGAAAGAACATGTTGCATGGAGGCGCTTGAGATGTTAAATGCTGGTTGACATCTTTCTGTGGTCCAAGACTGGTTGACATCAAGTTAGTCCCTCATGTTCAGCCAAAAAAAGGGAAGTTATCTGTTTTATCAGTAAATGGTATCCTGATTTTCAGCTCCAATCTGGCAAAAGCTCAGGCTAAGCTGATCCAAAGGATTTTTATTTTTGGTCTTTTATGTTGTGAAAAATTGAGTCTTAATAACTGAAATTAATTGAAACTAAGAGTTCAGTATTTTTTTTTTTTTAATAGATCACACGGTACTTGGCGGTCCAAAAGATTTGGTTATTAACCGAAACCAAGGATTTTTATTTGGTGAAAAAGACCGATCGCTGAGTCAAAATATTTGAATGAGAAATCAAAGATTGTTTAAGTGAAAAAAATACTTGAATACTTCAAACAAAAAAAGAAGGGAAAATCTAATGAGCTCTAAGTCATAATGATATTTCACATAACTATAATGGAATCATAGCCAAAGGCACTCACTGAATGCATTGGACTGAAAATCATTGCATCTTTACATGTATAATTCTTCTAAAATTTGCTTTTGCACATCATGATTTAGAACCATGAAACTTGTTGATGAACCAAATAACTTTGAAAATCATTTATTTAGGAAGCACTCACTCGATAATCAAATCATCCCTTCTCTCTCTCTCCCCCCCCCCCCCCCCCCCCCCTCCCAAAAAATAAAAAAAAAGGACCAAAAGCAGTGGTCCAATGGACTCGTATTTGTCATAAGAAGTGGTCGAATGGACTCATATTTGTCATTGAATTTTAGTCAGTGGTTGACAGGGGAACCAACAATTAAATGTGGGTTCATTTCAATCCATTCATGATTGATAAAATTAGAGTATGTTTAGACAAATTGGGAAGAAAACGATATGATTTATAGAGACCTGACGCCAAAAATACAAAAGGACTCCAAATTTAAAATTTTCAAAGAATTATTAAATAAATTTAGAAATTTTTTTAATTTATTTTTTGTAAAAATAGTTATGACGATTTGCATAGATACAAAAATAATAAAAAAAATATGATTTAAAATTTTAACAAAAAATCATATATAAATTTGATAAAAATTAAAATATGTATTTCTTATTTGAAGCCTTAACACATATTGTAATATAATAATTATCATATTTTACTCCTATTTAATAATAAAAAAAGTAAGGGAAAGATCAACTATTTTTTCATGGTTTTTCTAAAATCTTCTCAGAGTTGGGTTTTGGTTTTTCAGTGCAGATTTGCTTGGTGAAGCTGATCACTGATTTTTGTTGAAATTGCTAATAGATTTTCCATAAACTAGGAGAATTAGGAAGATTATATATTAAAAAAATGTTGAGTGACGTGGCAATCTAAACTTTGCAGGTTGAGAACAAAGAAAAAAGATTATATGGGACGATTACATCATGTTAGTATACAGCCTTTTTGTTCAAATTAAATTATATAGTCACATTATTAAAAAAAATAAATTATTTATTTATTAAAATTAATATTAATCATTTAATTATCACATGTGATGTATAATAAATAATTAATTTTTTTTAATAATATGATTATATAATATGATTTGAATAAAATATATATATATGCTAATATGACTGTAATATTTTTTTGGAAGATAAAAGTTGCACTTTTCTTACTTGGCAATTTTGTATTGGTGAAATTTCCGGTATTTCAGCTTATATGGATCTCTTTGCAATTGGACATATCTCCGTTGGAATTGCCCATCTGCTTCCACACGATGCCTCACATATATTTCATTAATGTATTTCTAAATGAAGGCATCTAAGTTTTCTTTTTTTCTTTTTTTTTTCATTAATATTTTTCTTTTAATATTAAAAACCTCTCTTATATATTTAAAGGTTGCTTTAGGCGCGTATGAAGAGAAATTCTCGTTACACCGTAAATATGATTTGAAATAATTAAATTTTTAAAAATTTAATTATTTTCGATACTCACACCATGACAAATTCTTTCTCATCAAACATTGAAACAGAGCTAAACGAGAAAGCTTAGCTTTGACTTGAGTCAATTATTCAATTATACTTCGAAAACACACAATTATCCAAAAAGAGTCAAACATCAAATGCGTTAGAGTTAGAAATAAAAAATAAAAATAAAAATAAATCTACAAAGCTTTGTCAAAACTTTAAAATATTAATATTTTATAATTAAATAAGGTTTCCCATAATTATCACTACTAAAAGGGGTATTTTTATCTTTTTGAAAAGCTTCCACACGATAAAAACTGGAAGGTTTTAAACACACTTTTATTTTTTTCTTTCCACACCTAACTTTTTTTTTCAAAATTATTTAATTATCCCTCACATTTCAATTTTAAAAATTTTAAATATAAATTTTTGATAAATTTTATAATTTAACCGATATGTATATCCAATAAGTTAATAACTTATTGGATTTTCATATTTGATAAATTAAAAACAATTACATTTAGAGTTTAAAAAAATAATTAAAAAAATATCCTAAAAAATTTTCATATCACAAACAAAACACAAATTATTTTAAATAATTATAAATTAATTTACAATTTGATAAAAAAGCTAAGCATGCAGATCTTTACATTTTTTTAATTTTAATAATTAAAAATAAAAATTTTTAAGCTTTTGATATAATCTAAAAAGTTTTAAATGATTTTGAATATGTAAATCCAAAATTTTTTAAAAGTTTTTAAATTTGTAAATTCAAATATTTTTAAATGGAAGGGTGTAAAGAAAAAAAGGAAAAATAATTAAAATTTTATTTAGAAATATTTTAAAAAATATGAGTTGTAAAAAAAGATAATATAAATATAATTTATTTACTAAATATTTTTGTCAGTTTAATATTTTAAAAAATAAATTTTTTAATTTCATACTCAAACTTTCATCATATCATCCACTTTGATATTTGAGATTAATTCTGTCAATCAACTTGTTAACATAACATAAACATCAAATAAGATGTTGACATATGTCAAAATTTTAACTCGACATCACATCATTAATTGTCATATTAGTATTAAAAGTAAAATTTTTTAAAAAATTTAAATTTAAAAAAAATTTAAAAATATATGAAATATTTTTTAAAAAATTAAAAAATTATGCAAACTTTAAAAATCTCAAAAATTTAATTAAAATTTCAAAAATATTCAAAAATATTTGGTGAAATTCAAAAAAATGAAAATAAAAATAAAAAAATTTTAAAATTTAAAACAAAGATTCATAAAAACTTAAAACAATTGAAAAGAAAAAATTTTAAATTTTTTACAAAAATCTAAAAATTGAAAAAAATTATATAAAATTTTTTAAAAATTATGAACATATTTCATTTTCTATTTTACAATTTAAATTTTTTATATATTTTATGAATTTTTACATTGTTTTGAGTTTTTTTGGATTTTTATTAAATTTTAAGTTTTTTTTTTTTTTCAGAAAACTTTTTAATTTTTCATAATTTTTTTAAATATTGATATTTCAAAAAATTTTAGTTTTTTTAGAATTTAAAAAATTTTTTTTTGTAAATTTTAGATTTTTTAAAATAATTATATTTTTTTAAATTTTCAATTTTTAAAATTTAAAATTTAAAATTTTTTATTTTGAAGTTTTTATGATTTTTTTGAAATTAAATTAAATTTTATTTTTATTAAAATATTCATTTTTAAAATTTTTCATAATCTTTTGGAAAATTTTTAGATTTTTTATTAAAATTTTGAGTTTTTTGAAATTTTTAAGTTTTCATAATTTTTTATTTTTATAATTTATAAAAATATTTCAAATATTTTAAAATGTTTTATCATTTTAAAAAATTTTCTAATTTTTTAAAAGAAATTTTAAAAATTTTTTAATAGGTATAATATCTTATTAAAATTTTATATTATGTTGATAAGTTTGTTTAATGATCTTAGTCCAATATATCATAATTAATGACAGAATGAAAATTTTAATAATAAATTGATAATTTTATTTTTTTAAATACTAAATTACCGGAAAATATGTAGGAGACGACATTTTTCCACTTATAAAAGAAAGGGAAGCGCCCAAAATCGATGCAAAGGAAGTTACAGCAAAGTAAAAGCAAGCTTCATTTCTTTCTCAGTTTACTGAAAATAAATTCCTAAAAAAGCAAAAAAAAAAAAAAAAACATAATTGAAATGGGTTTCGGTTTCGTGATAGGGAGCTCTTGCTATTTGTAAGTTAGAAATAATAACTCAAATTTAATAAGATATTTATTTGAGATTTGTTAGAGATTTATTTGAGATTTATTAAATATTATTTAATGAATAAAAAAATTAGTAGATGAAAAATTTAAAAAAAAAAAAATTTTTAATAGACAAATTTGACTTGTAAGAGAATAATTTTAAGAGGAAAGAGATTCTTAATAGGTAAGTTTGTATTATTATAAATATGTGAACTGTCTACAATGTTAGATATGAAAAAAAAGATGTAATAGAGTTATAAGATTTTGTGAGATAAATATTTTATAAAAGTATTGAGATTTTACGTCTCATGAGTATGTATATTTACTTGTGAGTGAACTGGAAGAAACTGAAAGAGTCCACATAAATGTGATATATTGGTGCATATGTGTATGTGTTTGATTGTATTGAAAGTGTGCACATGAGTATATATTTATTTAGGTTAAGAATACTTTATATGACTAAAAGAGATTAAGAGGATCTATAAGTATTTAGTGATTGATGATTTGATTTTATGTATGTTTGTAATTCTGTACAACTAGTAGATCTTGTTTTTCATTTGTAGACGTAGGTCAATTAGATCAAACCACGTTAAATTATTGTCTTTTATGTGATTGATTGATTATTTAATTTCGCTTCTGTTGGTATATTAGATTGTGACCTTTTAGCCTAACAAATAGTATCAAAGCCGAAAGTTCGAGACGTGAGAAAAGCTAAAGGTTCAAAACGTAAGAAGATCTAAACTTAGAGAAGCTCAATTCAAAGAAGAAGTTCGAGTTCGTGCTTTGAGGAAGCACACGAGAAAATGATTGTAAGACTTCTATTGCAGGTGGAGCCAAGTATGTCTAGTATGAAGACAGATGATTGATGAAATTTGAGTCAATGTGAAGATTGTTAGGAATAATAACTCGAATCACATAAGATATTCGTTTGAGATTTGTTAGAGATTTATTTGAGATTTATTAGATATTGCTTAATGGATAAGAAAATTTATAAAAGAAAAATTTTAAAAGGAAAGAGATTATTAATAGGCAAGTTTGACTTGCATGAAAAGAATTTTAAGAGAAAATAGATTCTTAATAGCCAAGTTTATATATTTATAAATAGGTGAAGTTTTTACAAGATTAGGTATGAAAAAAAAATGTAAGAGAATTATAAGATTTTGTGAGATAGACACTATATAGGAGTACTGAAGCTTTACGTTTTATGAGTGTGTATATTTATTTATGAGTAAACTAGAGGAGACTGAGAGAGTCCACATAGATGTGATGTATGGGTGCATATGAGTATGCATTTAGTTGTATTGAAAAGGTACACATGGGTATGTGTTTGTTTGGATTGAAAATACGAGAATATTGAAAGAATCTATGGGTATTGAATGGTTAATGATTTGATTTTATGTTTGTAATTTTTTACAACTAGTGAATATTATTTATCATTCGTGGATGTAGGTCAATTAGATTTAATCACGTTAAATTATTATCTTTTGTATGATTGATTGATTATTTAATTTCGTTTTTGCTGGAACGATTAAATCGGAGCATTTTGGCCTAACAAGCTCCCATTTCCAACTCTCTAAGTAGTGTTTTCTTCTTCTCAATCCGTTTCCTTTAACGCCAGAAATGCGGAAACCAAGAGAATAAGGAAAAGCGTCAGGCCTCCAATGGCTTCTCTGACCCATGAAGACCCAAAGGACGACGCTTCCAGCAAGAAGAGGGCTGTTCTTCTTGTGGGTATTTCCATTCTTCCTTTCCTGCAACTCAGAGCCAAAGCTCTTGAAGACTCCACCTTAAGTAAACCCCTTTTTTTTAATATTTTTTCTTTAAATTATCTTTTTTTTAATCAAACTATTGGATTTTTCAAAATGGGTTGTCTCTAATTTTGTCTTAGAATTTTCAAGTCAATGCCTTTGGGACAGCCTTGCCTAAAAGTTGTATATATAGGCAATGTTTTGGTTGGTGAAATGTTCTTTTGAATTTTATCATTTGATTGTTTTCATAGCTTGTAGATTAATTGCAGTATAATTTTTTTTTCCTCGACTGAGCTTATTTTTCTTATTGGTTTTCTTGTTCGAGTTAACTAGAATGGTATTAACCATTTGCTTTAATCAAAGTATTGCATTTGGTGAAATGGGTTTCCTTTATTCCTTTTTTATCTGAGAAGTTAGAATCTTGAGTAGCAAGTTATTGGAGTCTGCACCTTTTTTCTAAGGCATTACTTGTTACTTGTTTACTTTTGTTTAGAGGGTGCTCTTGCTTTTGAAGAATTATTGCTTGATTCTCATCGTGCTAGATGGAGGCAATGTTACTTCGCTGAACAATTTTCTCTTGGAATTCTATCAAATCATTGAGTTTGGTGAAATATTTTTTGAAATTTGTCTACTTTTTAAATTTTATATATTTTTGCAGTGAACTTAATTCATATCACAGTAGATTGTGGATATTTAAGTTTTTTTCTGGCTTGATTTTATTTCAGTGATTACCAACCTTTATCTATCTTGCTTGCTTGGTTCACAGATAGGATCAAAAAGGATAACTTCTTATTTCATGCTATATTTATCGTTCTTTCTTGTCTTTTTAACAGAAGGAATGGAAATTAATTGGTTTAGTTATCCCATATGGATTGAATTACTTAATCATATGGAGACGGAGATGATTGGATTATCTTACTAATAAATTTTGTAAAATAAGATGAGATCATTTTTGTTATGTATGCACCAAAATAAGATAAGATAAAGAACATTTACGAATTAAATTATTTTTGGTCCTATCCTATCCATAACCTTATACACCAAACGCAACCTTATTATTTATGGTTTTTCACTTGATATACATGTTAGATTGTCAATGTTAGTTGCCTGATTATCAACCTTATGCCTTTTGTCCTGCTTGCATTTCTTCAACAGCTATTGCATGCATTGAGAGTATGGACATTTAATTTTTTGCTCCTTGGAGCGATGTTCTATTATAATTTGCGTACTTATATTCGTTTTGGAACTTTTTTCATAAGCAAGATTGTTTTCTTGAAGAAATTCTAATAAGATTTTGCTGATGGTTGTCCTGTACTTATAACATGAGGTTCAAACATGGCAGTTAACTGGCTTGATGCCAATGAAGTAGCTCAACTTTAACGTTATATTCTGAATTGATTCAATCTCACCATTGGACTTTTATTATTTAAATTATTAGTCTAGTTGTAATGGAAGCATTGGAATTGCCTTTGGAACCAATCTACAGGACATATTTTAGCTATGTGCCTTTAGACACATGACATCTGATGTTCCAGGTTGTCGATTGAAAAAGATTTTTATAAAAATTAAACAATAACAAACTATCTTTATATATGAAATTAAGTTAACAAACATCAATCTCTTTGTTCTCTCTCTCTCTCTCTCTCTCTCTCTACCCTTTGGCTGAAACACTAATACTGTTGACCATGCTCTTGTGAGTTGTGGCAACATCCTTCTCTGTCTCTGTCTCTCTCTAGGTAGATTTTTGTTGTTGACATTATAATGTTGTTTGGTATTTTTTTTAATTTTATATGGCAATGGATCTTGGTAGAAAGAGAACCAATACATGTGGTTGAGAGATTGCTTTATGTGTATTTTGGTTTTAGTAATCTATCTTTGGTAAGCCTCCTTAAGGTTCCAAGTATAAAAGTGATTGGTGTGCTAGATGAACTTACCACTTTTACTGTTGTCTTGGAAGAGAGATGGTTAGATAGATCAATCTTCCATGATAAGAGAGAGAGATTGCTAAGACTTGTTAAATTGCAGGGAAAGAGAGGCAGAGAGAGAGTAAAAGTAGAGAAGAAGAAGAAGGAACAAGAGAGCCGCCAATAGAAGTTGGTAGCAGTAAAGCAGTGGCACTGATTCCCTATAGTTTAATTTCTTTCCTTTCCCGCTTATTATGTTAAGAATTCTGTTTTAACTTTTGTTACTATGATACACTTGAGTTAAATATTTAATTATTTCCATCCCCTCCCAAGAAGGAAAAGGAAACATTCCTCCTAATGGTAATAGAACAACCTTGTTAGGACTGTTTGGTTAGTAAAAGTTCAACAGTGCATTGAATGAAATTAGTAAGAGATGACCCGATTGAGAATTTAGTAAAATGCCTAGTGGTTTGTTTTGGTATTACAACAAATTACCTTGCATAAACAAGAAATCAGGTACAAAGTCACAGTTTCTGGACTAGTTGGCTTGAGGTCTAATCTCAGGTGAAGCATGTATAACTATTGAAGTAAATAGCTAGCATTGCCACTCTTTTCTTTCATATTCAAAACGAGTCCCTATGCTCATGCTTGTTCTTTTAAAGTTAATCCGCTTACAAATTTAGTTTACTTTTATATATATTTCACTTTGGATCTCTTATCAAGGTCTTGTTTTCATTCTTCTTTTTAAGTCCTTTAACTAGGGTTAGTCTAATAATTGTTTATCCTTCTTCATTTTCTGTTGAATATATTCATCTTATTTCAGAAGAAAGTGAGGCACACAAACCATGGGAAAACTAAAAGCCAGAGGTCTGAGTTTCTCTTAATTTATGATCCCATCCAGTCTATTTGCTTTCATTATGTTTACCTCTTGATTTTGTGACTTTAAGTTTCAAAACTTCTTAATTGGATAGCTTGCATGGACAAGAAGCACAAGGAAATTCACCATTAATCCCTTTCTATCTTTCCTGAATGGTCTTGGAGTATTTGGTGCTGGTGTGCTTGGTGCACTCTATACTTTGGTTAAGAAGGAGAAGAAAGAAGAAAGCAACTTATGAAACCCTAGAATCAGTAAGTCATCACTTAACTTGAAAGTAAAATTTTGTTATGCAAGCTCATTCTTTCTAGATGGCTTTGAGCATGCAAGAAGAGTTGAAGAAGTTATGGAAATAATACAAATAAGGAAAAACCAGTTCCCTCCTTTTGGATACTCAATGCTTTTCAACTATATTATTGTCTCTTGGTCTCCCACTCCTCAAACGCCCCTCCCTCCCCTTACTGCCCTACCTCCTATCAAGTAGTCTCTCTTTCCAAAAGAGAAAGGAAAATTCGGAAAACAAAAAGAACAGAGATCAAAGAATGCTTTTGGTTTTTTCCCCTTAATGTGATGTTTGCAGTTCCAAATTATTTTATTCATCTTCCCTTACCAAATACCCATTTTTTTGGATTAGTTTACAATTATTCTTGCATGGATTGGAATATGCAGATTAAGATCAAATTGCAAGAAAAGGAAGCTGCAATATTTTCAATAGAGAAAGACTTTGAATCAAAGCTGCTAAATGAACGGGAAGAAAGAACCAAGCAACTCAAAGAGGCAAAGGAAGAACAGCTGTCTATAATGGATCAACTAAATTCAGCTAACAATACAATTACAGGAATAGGGCAGGAGCTTAAAAATGAGAAGAGGTTAATTGAGAAGCTTAAAGTTCAAATAGGCAGTCTTCAAAGCAACCTTTTGAAGGCTGGGAAACAGAAAAGATCTCTTGAACAAGTACTGAAGGAAAAGCTTGATTCAGTTGATATCCTACAAGAAAAAAATTAACTCGCTCAGTTCAGAACTTAATGATAAGGAAGGAACTTGAACACTACCTACAAGCAAACCAAGGAAGAACTGGGGGAAGCACATTCAGTGATTGAAGGATTGAAAGAAGAATTACTGAGAAATCAAAGTGAACTTGAATCCAAAAATTCTGCGGTGGATGAATTAAATGCAAGGATAAGCTCTTTAACAGTTGAAAGAGATAATTCTAAGCTGGAATTTGGTGCTCTTCAGGAGGATATCAATGATCTGAAACTGTCTTCTGAAAATAAGGCAGTGGCAGATGCTAAGCTTTTGGGGGAAAGAAAAAAATGAAATTCAGCTGCTAAAGGAAAAACTTGAGCTTGCTGTAAACGATGTCAATGAAAATAAAGCAATTGTTCCTGATTTGAACAAGGAGAGGGAACACCTGAAGAGAGCACTGGAGGTTGAATTGCACAGGGTAAAGAACCTGAAAGAAGAACTCCTACTTGCTGAGGAAACTCTTGCGAAGTCCAGGAGTGAGGCTTCTGATCTGTTGAAGCAACTGAAGCAATCAAGAGGTCAATGTAAAGAGCTTGAGTCTGAGGTTTCAAGGTTTAGGGCTGACTTTGATAAAGCTATATTAAGACTGCAGGGTAGTCTTGATGAGGCAAAACAGAGCAGCGAAGTTCTGGCCAGTGAGCACATAACTACTAAGCAACTTCTGAAGAAAACTGGCGAGGAGCTGTGGATATTTTCTCATGAGCTGACTTCTATGATGGAAAATCGTGATAGCCTTCAGAGGGAATTGGTAGATGTCTATAAAAAGGCAGAAACCATAGCCAATGATTTAAAGGAAGAGAAAAAGGTTGTTTCTTCCATAAACAAGGAACTACAGGCTCTAAAGAAGCAGATTGTGAAGGACAGGGAAGCAAGAAAATTACTAGAAACAGACCAGGAAGAGGCTACGAAGTCACTTTATGAGATGAACTGAAATATATTGAAACTTTCCAGAGATCTAGAAATGTATAATGCTAAATTATCTTTTCTTGAGGACGAGAAAATGGTGCTCCATAAAACACTCACAGAGGAGAAGAATGCATCTAAAGAAGCCCGAGAAAACATGGAAGATGCTCATAACCTTGTCATGGCACTCGGCAAGGAAAGGGAGAGTTTGGAAAAGCTAGTGAAGAAACTTGAGAAAGAATTGGCTTCTGCCAAGGTTGAAATATTATGGTTAAGGAGTCAAATAAATTCATCCAAAGTTCCTGTAAATGATCAGCATCAACAGAACGGTGAAACCGAAGCAAAAGTCACTGTCAGTGCAAGGAAAAGTAGCAGAAGGAGAAAAAGTTGTGAACTATCCTGAGTTCTAGTAATCTTCTCCTAAATTTTGTTCCGACAAAATTTTTCACAATACCATTGTATTATTACTGTATAAATCAGAGGCCAAGGTATGCAAAAAATTTTTTGGCCATTGTATTATTACGTTTGCATGTAAAGATCGTAATGATGAAATACTAACACAGGTTCTTAAGTTTTTTTTTTCCCAACAATGAAAACATTAACTTTTGCATGTTCGTTGGGAATTAAGGTGTTGTCTATTCTGCAGTTTATTGCTTGGATGCCAAATACTCTGTTTCCTGCTTAAGAACGCATGTAGCATGTGTGGTTTCAAATTCCCTTATTTTCAGGCTTAATATATATATATATATATATTTAAGAGAAAAATTCAACTGAGAGTTGAAAACAACATAGCTTATTTAGATTCTGAATCAATCTGCGTAAGGATTTGGTTTCATCCCTACTTCCCTTTGAGTAAGCCTTGTCAACTCTACAGCTCTGGGAAAATCATGAATTTGCCATTTTTAGGTTATCGCTCGAAAGGTGGAAATTCGGAATTTTTTTTCTCTCTGTAGGTGCAAAAGAACCGAAGATAAAAGCGGAGAGTCAATGAGGCAATTCAACGCTAGTAAATAGCATTTAGTAGATTCGACCACGGTGGGTGTCGAACCAACGACCTTTTATACGTATCAAACGCACTAATCCCTTGCTCTATGCGGTGACGTGAGAAAAGAGTTATTCATTTAAAATTTTGGATAAACTTCACTAACACACAAAATGGAATAAACGAGTTCCCTTTCATTTTTTTCTTTTGTTTTTAGTAAAAAGTTCGATCCCTCTCCAAAAATAGGTTCGACTTGAGGCTGGAGCCGCGGAAAAATAATAATTCTAGTGAGAAAAAATTTTAATATGTTTTTCAGAACTCGTTGAGGTTTACGGCTCCTAAACATCTCGCTTGTATCGATCCCGACTGTTTGTTTTCAATCTTCACCTTTTTTTTCTGAATCAATATCTCAATTATCTTTTTCTTATTTTGTTTGCTTCTTTCTGTTTGTAATTTACATCAAATAATAGCTGTTTTTTATTCTCAGATTCCCTCCATAAAAGGGCCTTCTAGATACGGATTTGTTTCACTCAGGACTCACTGATTTGCCAGATCCAAGTTCGCCCAATCTCTATTCTGGGTACACTAAAAAGTGAACCTCAAATTCAATTTTAGCATTGAATTTTCATTCTTCAAAAACTGGGTTTTCCTTTAACTTCGATAAACTCCGGCTGGGCAACCGATGGTTTTGCTCTGGTCCTCTTAATTTCATGAGAATTAGGGTTTCGAAGAAAATCATTCAAGGGAACTAGCTTTTTTGGGATCTGACGCTTGGGTATAAGGAAAATTTAGTATCCTTTTGAGGAATTGGTTTGGAAATTGTTTTTGGGGTTTTGCTAATCTGGGGGTATTGCAATTGTAGTCATGTTCTATGGTGCTGTGGTATGGGATCCTTGGCTTATTGTAGCCCAAATTGTTTGCCTTCAATGTTTATTCTACCTTACACTTGGAGTCTTCTTGTCATTTCTTGTTGGATCTCGCGTTTCTCGTATGAGTTTGGTCTATTTCTTTGACTTTGCTACTGTTACTACCTCTACCGTTACCGGCTGGTGTGTCATTGCTTCGTTTCTGCTCAGCTCTATTGCAGGGTGAGAATATAATTCCTATCTTGCTTTTTAGCTATGTTTCATTTGTATGCCTATCTGCGTCTGCTGGTGTGAACTTTTGAATGCATTTATAGAAAAAATGGATAGTTTCTATGTGTTGCTTTTTAGATGCACTAAATATTGGATTTGCTTGAATATAAACAATTGTTTTCTTAAAAGGATGATAGTGTTAAAACTAGGTCTTATTTTGCTCAATTAGGGCCTAATTTATTAATTAAAAAATCCGTATGTTTCCCACTGTTGCCTCACCAATGTTCCCTTTGCTGTGATACTCATCCTTGTAGCACCTTTCTGATGGTTATGATTGAACTAGAACATATTCCCATTTCTCTTATTTCATCCTTGATTATGGGTTGTAGGACGGGCTTGGATCAATGTGCAGATGGTACACTTGTGATGTTTGGTCGGTGTGATTTGTTTTATGATGTGTTTACTTTTCTGATACTAAAAACTAAGATTTAGAAAGCTCTGCACATGAATTTTGAAATTGAAATGTCGGAAGATTGAATCTTGAACTTGTTTAGGATATTAGTAGCTAAGCTTGAATGTTATTCACCTCCCTGCTCAAGTCATTGCATCTGGTATTTTACTGATTCAGTTGATGTTCTGTATGAGGAAGAGTTTATTTAGTTGTGTTAATGGCCAAAACTAGATATTGCTTAGTTTTAAACCGAGTGGTCTTTTATTTGTTCGTGTACATAAACTCCTGAAGTAAAATGTACTAAGAATTTTAGAGATGATAATACTAGGTTCTAAACTTAGCTCATTTCAACTTGCAATTTTGTTTGATTTGGATCCATGCAGAGCTGGGTACCTGCTTTATTTGATTGAAAGGGCAAAGAAGTGCTTAGATTTTTCAGCCACCCTCTATATTATCCATCTCTTTATATGCCTCATATATGGAGGTTGGCCTTCCTCAATAACATGGTGGGTTGTGAATGGTACTGGAGTTGCACTGATGGCTTTGCTAGGTGAATATCTATGCATTAGACGGGAACTGAGAGAGATTCCGATAACACGATATCGATCAAGTAAGAAATAATTACTATATATGTTAAAGTGATTTCTTAAGAAGTGTTAGCCAACATATATATGTGGTTGAGAAATGTTCTGTTGGATTGTATCAGTGAAACATTTGGAGCATTTCCAGAAAAAAATTTCCATTTAATGCCTATCCCGTAATTGTTAAATAAAGATCCAGTTCTTGTGTTAGTTAAATAAGAAAAAAAATAAATGTTACTGAACATGTAAAGTTAAACAGAAATGGTTCAGATACTTACCTTGTTTAGTCATTGACCCAAGACCTGTCTAGTTTTCTGGCTTGAACTTTAATATGCCAGAGTGTTTACATTTTTTTCCCTCTTCAGTTTACAATTCTTTTTTTTTTCCGTTGTCATGATACCATCCGAATTTTGAAACCATTTCATGCAGATGTTTGACTGACAAAGAATCAGGTGTGAAGAAATTTCCTGTGGGAATTAAATTCTTTGTTTTCCACTGCTTTGGAGGAGCTGAAAGATATAATTCTTTAGATACCAAATCTAATCGGCAATGAAAAAGAACTAGCTTAAGTTATGGAATCTATTTTTACTTCTACTGGAGATAATAGAGAAGTGTTTCTGAATATGATAGAGAGCAACAGTAAAACTTTGTGATAGCGATGCTTAAGTGATATGAAGCTGGAGCACATAACGCCAGGTATGACTTTGTGCCAGGGAGATCTATATATACAACTACAGGTGGCTTTGAGAAAGATGATACACTGCTTCTGATACTGTTTTCTGATTTTATCTGCATGGTTAGTTTTTAATTCTTTAATATGATTGCTTGGTTGAGTTTTTAGGTCTGCATATGATTTTTGAGAAATTTGGTGTTAATCTAAAACTTTGAGAGTATTTCATCCATAAATGTAAGCCTGAGTCATTCTAAAGTTTTGTGATTGATTAGCTGATTTGTTGGCCGCATGAGGTTGGCCGTTGAACCTTTAAATCCTGGTCCTCGATTAGGGAAACTCATCCTGATCAACACTTCAGAAAGGTGTAATGAAAGGGTTCAAGAGGAGTGAGGTCAAACTTTCCCAAGATAATGACAGAATTAAATTGGTAGTTAATAGGCAGGAGTAACTTAAAATTGAGATTCATGTCGGAAATGAATTAAAAAGGCAAGAGCCATCAGTTTGGTTTGGTAGAATGCAAGAGGCTTTAAAAACTCTTTTCTTGAACATAACTTTCATTTCTCCATCAAACAAAAGCATATGTTTAAATCGATTTGGGCTTCTCTCAAAATGAAAAGTGAAAACAAAGTTCTCTCATATCTATAGTACTACTCTTCGAAGACCCTGCCAAAGGTCTAAAAGTGATAGTCATCACTTGATTTCTGTCGTCTAGCTGGTTTCGCTATATTGTCATGGCTGAAGCTTCCATGAAGCTGAGATGTCTCCTACTGCTTCCCCCACTGTGAGATAGAATGCGTTCTTTCCAAAGGACTCTAAGATTTTGGACTGATGCAATTTCACCATCACACTTACCACAGGGTTTACCAACACAAGCTACATTGAAAGAAAACCGTATCAGCAAAGGGTTAACCTCAAGGTTCAAAAAGAATGTGCAGTCATGGTGACAATCATTACCTGGAGTGATCTTTTCTCTACCATTTTTCTCAGTTCGCATACCATGTCGATGCCACTTGTATCTATGGCTGTGACAGCTGAGAATATTGCAAGACTGTTAGCCAAATACAGTAGGAAATTCCTTTTCTGGATGGATGATCAAAGAGTTTTTGGAGTAAATTACCAGCCATGTCAATAATTATACATTTCAAAGTGCTTTCCTGGTTTGACTTAATCCATTCTTCCTCCTCTCGAATCCATCTTAATATCCTTTAACAAAGAAATTCTCAGTCTGTCAACCACTGCTCAAGAAGATGGTCTGCTATAATCTGCTATACTAATAAAACCATTCAGCCTAACTTATTTTATGGAAATCTATTGGATTGTTTATTGACCTATCGTTGATAAGATGAAGAGGCGGAGTTAATTTTTTGGTACATAAAAGTTTAGGGTGAGGGAATGCTTCCTTATTCCATGGTCACCGTAAGTCTCCGGAGGATGTCTCCGAAGGATTTATATTGGATTTATACATCGTTTACTAAAAGGGACGGGACTGTTGGGAGAGGGATTTGATCCTAAACTTTACAAGCGAAGTAACGGAATTACCTTTCTTGTAGATAAGTTGAATTTGCAAAGTAGATTGGAGATTCAATGGCCAGTATAAGAAACGAAGGGATCCTTGAAGCTTCTTTGTATCGGTTGAGGCTTTGGTATATCTGTGTTCTTGGAATATTCCCCAAGACCATAGTGTTTGGTCTGGTGACATGCAAGAGAATCTTGAATACAGAAACTCCAACCTGCATTTTCAGGCGAATTCATTAGATACCGACCAATAAAATTGTCAAATTTATTGCTCCTATTAACTGTTCAATACCAGGAGGAGAGGAGATGAGAGCAATCACTACAGAGTTAAATGCTTACTGCAATGGCAAGTCCCAGAGGAACAGAAATGAAAAGGACCCCAAAGAAGGAGCAAACGCAAGCCAAGAAATCGAGTTTGTCAACTTTCCACAATCTGTATGCTGCCTGATAATCAATAAGCCCTATCACTGCTGTTATGATGATGGCTGCTAAGATGACATTAGGGGTGTAGTAAAATAGTGGCATGAGAAACAGCAGAGTCACAAGCACTGCTGTGGCTAGTACAATGTTAGAAACTGCTGTTTGTGCTCCAGCATTGTAACTTACTGCTGATCTAGAAAATGATCCTGAAAGACATGTAGAAGAGAATAGTTTTTAGATGCAAAGTACCACTTTATTTTTATGAAGTTCTACGATGTCAAATGTGAAAGAGTCATCACCTGTTGTAACAAAACATGAAGTGCAAGAACCAGCCATGTTCATGAGACCGATAGCCATCATTTCTTTGTTTCCATCAACTTGGTAGTTCTTTAGAGAAGCAAATGTCCTTCCAACTGCAATTCCTTCCTACAAACCATTAAAAAAACTTGAACACTAGAAAGACTAAACTTAAAATCATACAGAAATTCGATATTGAGAATGAGGATGCACTTTCATATAAATCTACACACAATTTTTCTGATTTATTTATAGAAAGGATTTTAGCTTTCGAATAAGATATCGATGACAGTGCTGGTTCAGGAAAAGCTTACAGTGAGGGACAGGATCCCAGTGACAATGCCAGTCTTGATAGCTAATTCCAGATATTGGCCGTTAAAGTATAGCATGTTCGATGAAGGTGGATTCAAGCCTTTTTGCAAGTGGCCAATCTGTGAAAGTTAAAAGGAAAGACACAATTTAGATTTGATAGAATTTCGCTAAACATCTTCGATTACATAAAAGTAGAATATAGTATCACTTCTTACAATTGAGATTCCACCAGCTTTTGATTTAATGCAGAAGACAAAAAGCGTTGAGAGAATCACTGATGTTAATGGGGCGGCTGCTGAGACCCAGAAAAGCTTTGGTTTCCTCATGCTCTGCATCAAAATTTTCAAAGATCAAAATTTAAAGAACTAAGCTAGAATTTGGACATATCATTTTGTTGGTAAAATACAGGTACTTACGATATGCCTTGCTGTCAACGGAAACAAAAGGAAGCTGAATCCCATTACAATAGTTTGCCAGGACCACTGCAGATGAATTCAGCTGATATTACCATTGGAATATTTTGTTGAAAAGTGCACATTGCTTTCACTCGGATGAAGCAACTTACCTCTTTTCTGTGGTCAAATACAGAGGTCATAACAGGAATGAATTGCATCTTGCCTGTGAAATGAACAATTCCAAGCAACCCCTTCAGCTGCTGTAATGACACAATGACTGCCGCTCCAGCCATGTAACCAACAAGAGTTGCCTTGGACAGAAAGTCGATCACGAAGCCTAACCTGTAAAATCGTAAACCAGAATCAATTAAAATACTAATAGATAATGAAGTGGCTTTTGTCTATAGGCCAATATGTTCAGGAATTCTTCTGATATTCTGAAAATAGTGACAAAAGTTGTTTTCAGTAATCTAAAGGTTATTCCTATCAATTAATTCTCGAGGAAAATGAAAACCACATAAACTCTTCCACTTAACAATCAACTTTAAACACTTTGACTTTAGAACATTGAAAAATGATACCTCAACAGACCCAAAGATGCCTGAAATAAACCAGCAAAGAAGGTAGCAGTGAAGGCTAATTTAAGGTAGAGAATTGGCTCTTCAACAGGGGAAACACTTTCACTCAGCATTGTGCCCATGACTAAGGATGCAATGGACACTGGACCAACAGCAAGATGTCTAGAACTCCCCAGGACAGAATACATGAACGGGGGAACAAAGCTTGAATCTACATGAATTGATGGAAATTCATATTATTAAAAAAGTTCATTTATTTGCTTTTATCCATTATTGCATTCAATTAAGAGACAGATTAGTTTTGGTTCTGATACTAACATAATCCAACAATAGGTGGCAAATTTGCAAGCTTTGCATAACTGATTCCCTGCAGTCCAACAAAACAAAAATAGATTACCACAAAAGAAAAAGCAGTTTTTTCATTCTAAAAAAAATGAACATTAATTTGATCCAAAACATGATTTATGTCATTCAATGATCCAAAAATCATTACCATTAAATTCACGTGGACCGACTATTGAGAACAAAAATCATCTTTAGATAAGTTTAGAACCAACATAATTTTTTTATTTAGAGTATGACAAATAAAAACAAATTCATTTTGTTAGTAAAAACTGTAAAAACAAAAATCCAGTTTACATAAACCACACTTGTTCACTGATAAACCTTTTATAAGTTAGCCACTCTAATGATCCGAAAGAAAATGGAATAGATTCAGAAACTTGTCCACTGGTTTTCATTAGTAGACAACCCAATGAACAACCATGAGAAAAAGAAAAAAAGAGAGATGGTATTGTGGTTATGTGTTCATGATTACCTGTGGGATTGCAAGGCTGGCAATGGTAAGACCAGAGATGAGATCAGACTTAAAAAGACTGAGATTATATTCAGGAGCCCACTGGAATATTGGGAACAAAAACTGTAGTCCCAAAACCAGTTTCTTACACCATGTTTGCTTCTTGAATCTGAAGAGTGGATCATCAGGGAAAAATATGTCAGAAAGCCCGTGTTTTAGCTTCTGGAAAGTGGTTTTCTTTGGTGGCAGGCAAACTTTGTGTATCTCCATTGGCTCTGCTGCTGGCATTGGTATCTCTGTTGAAACCTTCAGACTTCTACTACTATGGCTAGAGAAATCTTCAACCCTGTTAGAGTTTACACCCATTTTTTCCCCTTTTGTTATAGCAAAGACTAGAAGAAAAATCCAACTTTTTTTATTTGGTGAAGAACAAAGTTGGCTTTGAATTTATAGAGGACAGAAGATGGAAGGGTATCTGTCAGATGGTAGTTATTGGGCAGTTGTCGGTATGTGTTTGAATGGGGCAATTTGTCTTTTTAACCATTTTCAGGTTAAAAAAAATTAAGGACTATTAGCACCCCAAAAACTCTCAATACACCTCACAAAATTAGTCAAATAAAAAATTATTTAAATACTTGTTAGTTAATTATTTTTTTTGTCATTTACATATTTTTTTTAGTAAGTTATTGAAAATGAATTTTTGAAAACTTTTTCGATGTATAAAAATTGTATTGTCGAAAACTTCTTAACCATACTAAAAATTTATTTTCAAAAAGTATTATAATTATTCGAAAATGCATTTATGAAAAGCATTGTAATTATTTGAAAATACATTTTTAAAAGTAATTTTTTACTTCAATTTTTTTGTTGTGATTTTCAAACGAGTTTATATTGATTTCTCCGGCGTATGTGATATTTAATTCTGACAATAAAAATTTCTAATATTTCGATCAAGTACTATCCGTTTAATAACATTCGAAACATTTATTAATTCTAACAAGCATACATTTGAAAAGAATCGTCAATTGTGAAAAGTGCTCATGCAAATGGCCGCTACACCATGTGCAATGAGACAGTCATGCTCCATATCAGTAAGTTATCAGTATGAATTTCTGAAAACTTCTTCAATGTACCAAAAATGCATTTTCAAAAATTTCTTAGCTATACCAAAAATTTATTTTCAAAAAGTATTACAATTATCCGAAAATGTATTTTCGAAAGTAATTTTTTACTTCAATTTCTTTATTGCAATTTTCAAACAGATCTGTAATGATTTCTTTAATGTATACAACGTTTAATTTCAATAGTAAAAATTTATAATCTTTTTATCAGGCACTATCCGTTTAATAACGATTCGAAATATTTATTAATTCTAACACGCATATATTTGAAGGAATTATCAATTATGAAGAGCACTCATGTAAAAGACTATTACACCATGTGCAATGAGGCTGTCATGCTCCATCGCACATAATGCAGTAGCCAATTTGTACAAGCACATTTTCACACATAATGATTCTTTTCAGATGCATGTCTATCAAAATTGCAAAATTGACGGATTTGTCAATCTGCTAATGATATAATGAGGTTAATTTTTGTATACTAAAAAGTTATTTGTTTTTATTGGTAGCCGAAAGTTATTGTATACAAAAAATCCATTTTTGAAAGTTTTTAAGAACTCCATAAATGAATGTCCAGAAACTATTGAAAATTTTAAGAAATACACTTTCAAAAATTCTCAAAGGATTTAGGAATTGGATTTTTGGAAAAAAATTCTGAAAATGAATTTTTAGTACATTGAAGAAGTTTTCAAACATCAATTTTTGGAAACCTTTAACGTATTTTGAAAATTCATTTTCAGAAGGCTAGAATTACCACTCCAAATCACATCTTTAAACTTAAAATCTTAAATCTTTGAAAACTAAATACAAAATCAAAAATAAAAAATAAAAAGAAAACAAACGATTTATATATGATTTTAAGCTATCTAATATCAAGATCAAAATTGAGACTTGATTTGAGGCTAAATTCGTACAAGGTTTAAGGTTTCGACGAAAAAGAAGAGAAGGGGGTTGAGATGTTTGGTTTTAAAGGAAATTAGTATTTTAGTTTGAAGTGTGAAGAGAAGAAGGGATGGTTGTTAATAATAGTGGGGTGTGAAGTGAGAAAATAGAGGTATAAATAGTCCTTCTCAAAAAAATTAAGAATTAATATCTTGCTAAAAATAAATAGTGAGATAATTTGGTATTAGTGAATAATAGCATTTTTATTATATATATTTTTGAAATTTTTAATATACACTTATACTTACTTTATTAAAAAGGAATCTGCAATTTTTAAATATTAATTTTAATATCATGCAAAGTAATCCAAAAGTTCGTCGTCAATTGTATCTTTTCTTTGCTTTTGTTTTGTTTTGTTTTTTTTTTTTTTTTGCACTTATAATACTTTAAAATGATTGTGGACAATATAGAAAAGAGTTGATTTGTTTTTTTTTCTTTGCTTCAGTTTTTTTAATAATTTGTTTTGGGGTTTATTTATTTTGAATTGTTTGAATGGCTTTTAGGGGTTTTTTTAAACTATTTTGTATTTTGCAGCAATGAGAGACCAGAACTTGGATGAGCCTTGGGCCACTGCTTTGATGGAAGATGTTTTTGCCAAAATATTTAGGCATGTGATAAGAAAATGTCAAAGATTTACATATTATATTAGTAGTAAATATGAATTATTTTTCTGAATTGGCTTGTCTAAATAGAAACAAAAAAAAAAAAAAAAAAAAGAGGCCATTGAAATAGAACATAGATTATTATCATGATCTTAATACAATTGGATAAGTATAATAAATATATCATTTTCCTTAATAAAATTGCTTTTAAAAGATATATCTATAAGAGGTAGCGTCTAACAAATTGCAAATACAAATTATAACATTTATAATTTTTTTTTATAAAAAATACATTTTAAAGTTTGCCCTCTTAAAAACATTGCTTTTTGGGGGGGTTATATTATCAAGATTTTATTGCAAAAGCTAGAAATTCTAGCAGTATATTTAACTTGTTGCTTGCCTTGTAGCATGTTGTTCCCTTTTGATATCCTAAACCATCTTCAAGTTAATTTCTTTTTGGGGGAAAAAAAAAAAAAGCAAAGAAAAGAGAAGTCATTTGTTCTCTTGATTTATGGTTTTCTCTTTGTTGAATATGATAGGAAATTAACTGTTACACTCATTAAATTTCACGTCCATTTGAAACGAGAGGAAGGTTTTAGGTAAAATTTTCATTTTTGATTGGCTTATTTGGCAAGTGATTTTGTATGAGTTGGAGATTATTCAATTAAATAGTATTTTTAGAATATTATGACAAATTTAAATGTTGTTGAAATTTTTGAATCTAAGTATAGAGTAACTGTTAAGTTTAATGATATTAAAGTCGATTCCAAAATTGAGGGTTTCAAATTCAACCTAAAAAACTAAAAATAATACTAAATATAACTATATCATATATATATATATATATATATTTGTGGTAAAGTTCTATTTATTAGGAAAGAGAGGACTATTTTATAAATATAATATGCAATTTACCTATTTAACTAAGTTTATAATTATAATAATGTCTAATATTAAATTGTTTTTTCCTTTCTAAATTGTTAATTTTAAACACATTATTAGAGATATTATTTGATATATTGTGAGTTTTTTTAACTCTATAAATAAAATATTCCTTGTGAATTTTTTTAGGAATCTTATGCTTCGGTATTCAAAAACTTACATTATGCTTCGGTATTCATATCTACTTTTTGTGTATAGTGTTTGAAGAAGACAATTAATTGGATATCCCTTTTATTCCATTTTATACAAGCAACTTTCGAGCATGAAGGCAGGCTTGACCCTTGACGTGGCTTGAGAGACATAAATATGATTGATTATGGCTTTTGTTATTGCATTTTTTTTCATTTTTGCGTGATTTTTTTATGTTCGAGTTTATATTTTTATTTTACTCTGCTCAAAATGTAAAGAGTAATATATATATACTAACATAGTAGCAAAAGTCTCCAAGAACCTAACTCTAAACAAAACCACAATTGGATATAGTGAAGTCCTGATTAGTGTATAGTGCTTTGCTAGAAGGAAACATCACAGAAAAGCAAATCAATCGAGCACATTTCAGTAAAAAAAAAAATGGTAACGAAACCCTTAAGCTTGTCTTACTTTTGGCTACAAACCAATTGGTTCCAATTTGACCAAACTCGACGCATTTGAAAATCAAATCAAATCGATTAGACAGACAATATAGACGAACTTGATTTTTTAGTGTTATATACTGAATATGATTTTTTTTTTTTTTGGTTCATTGCGCATCTTTTGTGTCATTTTTATTCATTTCCTGATCAGTGCTGCAAATAATTTTTGGGAGGATAATGTTTTATGAACATGACACTAAAGTAAAGCTGAGCCTCACATTGTGGAATGCAGAAGCTGAACTAAACAATCGCATAGAACTGAAGAAGTTGATGACCATAATTGAACCAATTTGGGTTCCACGTATTGCTTTATGGTAGTGAGGAAACAACGCAGAAAGCAACAGTATCTGTTCCTAATGATGTCAAAGAGGAGAGGAAGAATTTTGGCTGGTGAAACCAACATGTAAGGCTGAAGGATAAAACACATTTACGTAGCTGGTTGCCCAAGCAAATGTAGTCCTTTCTGTACTGCACAGAACTGACATGGTTCAAAGACTTGTGAGTTTGGATTATCCCTTTAATCAGCATAAGATAAGTGCTTAGATTTTGGAAATGAAAACATAGTTCCAACTTCCAATATGTTGTGAACGGCAATCAATGGATTGACAATAGCCAAAACAGTGCTGCAATAATGCTTTGTGCTTTCTTTGTTGGATTGAACTCACTCAATTAGAGCACCTTTCATCTATGAAAGAAAAAATATATATTTATAGCACCTGTTTTTTGACCAAAAGTCAGTTTAGATGTAGGCCTACCATCAGCAGAGATACAATACTGTTGCTTGCATGTCCTCTTGTTATAATATTAATAAATCTGGAAAAAAGAAACTTGGCATTTTATTTAAAATTTGAGAACTTAGCACAAATTGATAATTAGATTTGTACAAAAGCATGCCTGTCGAAATTCACGTTTGTTGATCATCGGGCCAAGAATCGCTGACAGTCAAAAGTTTATGCCCTATTGAACGATCAGTAATTCGTCTTCCCACAAAATAATATCATGAGCCAGTTGTCTTTCAAGGCAAAAGAAAAAATTTTTTTTTTTACTTTGGTTTGATTTATGCAAGATTGGGTAGATTCTTTTTTCTCATATGTTGTTATCTGTATAATAAAAAATAGAGAGGACAAAGACAGCTTCACCTTATGCGGCGAGAAGTAGAACGCTTTTGATTGCTGCCTATGAATGGGATTGTAAAGGCTGAGCAATTTCTTAAGCAATATATGTGTTCCCACAATTGATGAACCAGAATTAAGCGCAATATCTTTAACCAGAACTTTTTTTTTCTTTCTATCACTTTAGATAAAAGCCACCAACAACAATATTCTTTAGCAGTGTTGGCAGGATTTGATAGGGCACGACTGGTGTTCCGTTATTGGGAATCTGACTGGTTTTTATTGCAATTCTAGACCAGTTTCTAGGGTCATTATTTCAACAGCTAAAATGCTAGGAATTTTTTTTTTTTTTTTTTAACTTTTAAATGAGCAGTAGTAGCGGTATGCTTGTCCTTGCAGATAACATGTCCGTTTGGATAGACTGAAGTGAGGAAAAAAGCCTCAAGTTCAATTCCTATTTGCCCAGTTTTGTTCAATCTTTTAGAGCATAATGTCTGTTGTTCAATGGAACTATACCAGAGCAGCAGCAGTGGCGGATCCAAGTGAAAAGGTAGGGTATCCATGGAAAACAAGAAAATTAAAAAAATTAAAATTCAATGGACACCCCACAGTTTTTCCCTGAACATCCTTTCCATCTGTTAAAATTTTTTTGGTAATACTTCATATATATTATAAGTTGACATCTAAAAAAAAATCCTGAATCCGCCGTTTGTCCAGCAGTAAATAGAAGCATACAAGATTTTCCCACAGGATTAACCAAGTAGGCAAGTGGTATCTGCCCAGTTTCAAATTCCTGAAGCTTGACTGGCAATCGATTTACGAGCAGCCTAATGGTTGATAATTACCCAGAATACATTAAAAATAATAATAATAATACTCACTGGCTCCCCATAAATATTGCACCTTTGCATGATAGAAGAAAGCCTTAAATCCCATCTGGGCATGAAAAAAAGGCCTCATCGAGCTATTCGAAGTCCTATTGAATATCAAATGCTTTTAGACCAATCCGTTCTGAAGCAAACATACGTGGCTGAACAAACATCTCTGGTGGGATAGACAAGTGTTTGCAATTTACTTGTTTTAATCATAAACGCATCCCTAGATTGCAAGGAATAAAAAATGTGACAGGTAAGTACGCAATTGCTACCCCCACACGCTTGCTGCAGCCTGCAGGATGCCGTTTATGGGGAAATTGAATGGGAATTTCAAAGACTTTATTGTAGCTATTTGCCTGAAAAACATGCTTTCACTGTTTTGGAACAATGAGACCAAATCTGTCAGCATTTCAGTCCCTTCAAGGCTAGCAATGCCTGATCCAATTTTTTTTTTTTTGTCTATAGAAAGCAAAAAGTTTCAAAGACCTTCGGCAGGACATATTTGCGTAGAGGATATTGATGAGGAACTGTGAGGGGACAAGTTTATTCTTGGTATATTCCATTCTATCAGATCACTTTTACAATGTAGTTTCTGATCTACGATCATACGCTAATTGACTTACTTTCTTGCAAGTCAACAGCGGTGATCTATAGAGATATTTAAATATGAATCTGGCCGTTTTATTGCCATTAACATGCCTTAGTGGTGAGGGCACTAAAACCTTGATCTTGGTTTAAGGTTTAAACCACAGGTGTTATAGGTCTAGACTCTTTGACACAAGTCAGAATTCAAGGGTGAACCTTCCTGGTGCAGGGGCTATTTACAAAACTAATTCTAAACCAGTTGGAGTTGGCCTTGTTAATCCCATTTGTTCATCCTGTTCTGTTTAGGGCTGCATCTTGTTTGGCATATAACTCAGATTAATCAAAGGTTGCATGATCAGCATTGATTGCCACATCAGTATTTATTCTGATGGCGCTAGGGGTTAGGGAAACTTAATAGATGGAAATGAAGTTTAGGTATCAATTTAAAAACTTTTTAAGTACCACATTAGAAAATGGCAATAGTTCAGGGGCTATTTAGGCTATTAACCCTTCTTGAAATTGAAAATATCTTCTTGCTAGATGTTAATTTCTTAAGAAAGCACTCAAAAAGTCTATGTTTAGCATCTGAACGTATTCATTTTGACAGGAGGTGTAGGATAAAACATGATGCTACTTACCTAACTGCTATGAAGATTGTTAATGAGGCATCGATCGATCATAAGAGGCATAAAGCGGCATTGTCTTCCATTTTAGGATTGTTTATTCATCCACCATCTTCATTATGTTTTGGATTATGACTGCTCTGATCACAAACTGATCATATTCATTTCCACTCTTTGCCTTTTTTCAAAAAGATTAATTCTTATTAATGATGATGGTTCCAGGAATATACTTCCACATTGTTGAAATGACCTGCTTCTTAATCTATAGCAAAAGGGAGCATTCTCAAGCTGCCCAGCTAAGGGGTTTGCAAAAATATTTAACCACATTTGGTAGGGAATGAGAGAAGTGGAAATGTGCAAATATGCAAAATCGTTTGGTCCAACAAATAACTAGATTTTCTTTTTGTTTGGAGTACACACCCAAAAAAAAAAAAAAGAACTAGAGATTTATTTTGATGAAATTGATAAATGTCAATGTTTGTTTTGGACCAATCTCAAGTTTGGTTCCGTACAGTATTAATGTACAGATCATAAGTTCTCTTTCATAAGTACCGTTAATTTCTTTGCTTTATGCTTATATAGATTCATTTCAGCATCTGTCTACTTTGCTGTTCTTCCATTCTTCTTTGGAAGGGGAAAAAGTCTGTGGGAAATGAAGTAGATAATAAGAATGTTTTTCTTTCTCTTGCATTTGTTAATCTTTGCCAATTGCAAGGTTGGTCCTAAATATAGATATTTGTTTTATTTGAGGGGAACAAAATTCAAATTCAATTCTTTAAACATGTTTTATATGCATTTATCATTAAATCAAATATTCAATATATTTTTAATCTCACTATTTCCTTACCTATTTAATTTATCATATTACACATTGAAGTCCTTTTAAACTTATAATCTTCAAGAATCGGATCAGCATGCTTATTATATAATGAATATGCATGTCATATGAAATAATAGTGAGTTGCAGGATACCTGTCTTTTCTCTTTCTTATCTTTGGATCATCAATGTATAATTCTTACTGTACACCTATTATTTGAGCTAGGTCGAGTGGAGGAAGGAATACTTTATGGCCTTCTAATAAAATAATAAAATCCAATAAAAAATGCATAGCAAGGCCTGGTATTATCTATGATGGGCTTGGTTCTTGTAGGCTCAATATGGATTACATAAAACTGAAACCTAGTTTTGGTATTAATCATCCAGTCCATCATGATGGCTAGCTCAGATCCACAAACACAAAGCAAGAGCCCAAAGTAAGAATTATACAAGACTTCCTTTATTTCTCGTTGTTGAGTGTAAATGAAAAAAAAAAAAAAAATTAATAGTCTTTAAGGTAAATTTGATATTTTTAAATATAATATGATAATATAATATAAAAATGATATAATTTAAAACTAATAAAAATCATACATAAATTTAATAAAAAAATAAAAATATATATTTTATATTTAATAAAATGATACAAACTATAATATTATAATTTTTATATTTTATATATATATTTAATAAAATATAAAATAAATATGCAAATTATCAAATTTTCTTTAAAGCCTGAAGTATTAAATAAACTGTCGCAGGCTTTATGAAACGTATTATAGCAGCTCACCAATATATATATATATATATATATATATATATTTTTTTTTTTTTTTCTTTTTGTAAAAAAGAATTAGTATCTTTATAAGTAGAGGAGGGATGACGAGATAGAATCCACGTCTATATAATTTTTAATCGACCTCTTAATCACTAAGTTAAGAGGGAAAAGTCGAAAAATGAGTAGATGCAATGAAAGTCAAACTCTTCCCATCTTTTTCCAAAGGAAAATGAACAGAAAAATCACAATTAACTCCAAAGAGAAGGGAGAAAGTGAAACTGTTAAAGGCACGTAACCTTTCTTTATATTTTTCTTTTTCATTTTCTCGAATGAGCTTCCTCCGAAACAACTCCACCGTTTCTTTTAATCACATGGTCAAAACAATGAAGCAACCCCAAACTTAATATTGACCGTCGATTCCAACGCCCCCTAATGATCAACGGACCAGAGCACATCGAATGGCAGCATATAGGGACAACAGAAGAGTCTTTGGCAACGGAAGATTTGTAAGCCGAAGACATGATCGTTTTCCTTAACGGCAAAGCTTCCCATACTATATAAAGTGTTCCTGCCTCATCCATTTTACTCAACTCGATTCAGTTACAATAAATTTCAGTTCTGAAACATTTCCCTTTTGCTCTATCCAAAAGAAAAAAAAAAAAAAAGCGTTTTTTTCCTGCAAAACCAACTTCTTTGAAAATGGTGAGACATTCCTTGTCGTTTAGTTTTGTTATGTAAAGTTGAAAATTTCAGGCTTTATGCTTCTTCTTCTCCTATTAGCTTTATCTCTTGGCTTAGTTTTTACTATTAAGTTTGTTTTATCCTACACGAAGGAAAAATAATAAGTAAAAACAAGTATGTTAATTCAATTTAAAAATTCAATCATCTTATCATATGCACGAACATTTATGTCCGAAAAGATAGGCTGATATCACGACGAAGTGACGAAATTTTATACTATTTTTGGTTTATGACATTCTATGTATGTTTGAAATTAAATTTATCTGAAACATGTGTCTTAACTTTTACCGATAATCTTGTGTTTTTCCCCTTATTCGCATGACTATTTTGTGATGAAGCAGGCTTAGTCACTTCAATTTGAGGTATATATAATCTTCTTCTTCTTTTCTTTCTTTGTATGATCAACCTGTTTTACTAAGTTTGATGGAAAATAATCTTTGGAGCAAAAAGAATTTGATCAAACTTCAGAGAGAGTGAAGTGTGTGGATCTACATCCAACGAAACCATGGTAATTTAAACGTTTCTTTCAATCATTTGGTCTTATTGTATTTTCCCTTTCTCATCCTTCCAAGTTCCAAAATCCACTTCTTACTCTGTAGTCTGTATAATTTAAACATGTACCCATCACCAAAATCCATGAGGGACCATTGAGATTTTCAGGGTGCTAAAGCATTTTACATGACAAATTTCCCATGCAGGATTTTAGCCGCTTTATACTCAGGAAATGTCTGTATTTGGAACTACCAGTTACAGGTAAGGCATTGTAGTGTTATTCCTGACGGGAAAACTATAGATAACTAAAATGCCTTAAAAGAAAAAGATAAAAATGATGAACCTAAAGCTTAGATCAGTTGGTTCATATAGTCACCTTTATAGGTGGCATCTAGTAGGTTTGGAGTTCAAATTCTACCATCTGCAATCCCTTTCCATATCCCCAAGCTGCGGCCTCCTTTGTGAAAAAAAAAAAAGAAAAAAATGATGAAAAAGAACCACAACCTTATTAAGTTTCTGCTAGTACTATTACTAACTCAAATTTCCAATGCTACATCAGAAAGTAGAGAAGTCCTTCAAGGTCACTGAATCACCAGGTATAGAGATATAATTTCTGTTCTCCAATAAATATCCACATTTCTAGCGATTCTCTCTTGTTAGCTAGGAGAGTCTGTAACAGGCATGTATGTATATATTTGGTTGCAGTAAGGTCAGCAAAGTTCATAGTGCGCAAAAACTGGATTGTTATTGGGGCTGATGATGGATTGATTCGTGTATACAACTACGATGCAATAGAAATGATCAAAGAAATTGAGGCACATACAGATTTCATTGGGAGTCTGGCTGTTCATTCAACCTCTCCATATACGTTGTCAGCCTCGGATGACAAGCTTATAAAGCGGTGGGACTGGGAGAAGGATTGGATTTGCAGTAGGGTCTTTGAGGGCCATGAACATTATGTGATGCAAGTTGCATTCAATCCAAAAGATCCCAACACTTTTGCAAGTGCATCACTTGATGGCACCGTTAAGGTACCTGCAACCAGATTTCAACCAGTTGTTACAATGTTCAATTTTGTTTTTTTTTTTAATGCGCTGTTTACGCAATCTGGCAATGTCTCCAATTTTCAGATTTGGAATATGGATTCTGGTTCTCCGAATTTCACATTGGATGCACATTCGAAAGGGATTAATTGCATTGAATAATACTTCATGGCTGGTGATAAACCATTTTTAATCAGTGGTTCTGATGATTTCTCTGCTAATGTTTGCAACCAAGAACTCTTTCTCAATTGTGATTTCTGCATCTAGTCTAAAATTTCGAACACACGCCCTGATTGGTCATGTTTAAACAGGTTTGGGACTATGAAACCAAAAGTTGTGTCCAAACGCTAGAAGGCCATACACACAATGTGACTGCAATATGTGTCCATCCAGAACTTCCCATTATAATCACTTGTTCCGAGGATCGAACTGCTCGTGTATGGGACATAACAAATTACAGGTAGTTTTCATGTGCAGTTAATAACTTTTACATTCTAAGTTTCCCAAAATTAAGGATTTTGCACGAAAACTCATGATTTCTTCACTCCTACAGTCATATTGGTTGCATAATGCTGGATCTTTTATCATATTCTGTTCCGCTAGTTCACAGCTTCTAAAGTTGTTAATCAATCTAATGACTTACAGGCTTGAGAACACATTGGAATATGGTCTTGAAAGAGTATGGACTGTTGCTTACATGAAAGGATCTAACAAGTAAGTTTCCTGTCATTTGCTTCTCTCTCAAATAGTGGTGTTTGTTAATATAAAACGTCACTAAATTTATAGATTAGTGGCGTTTTGTGTAGTGAACATCGTTGTTTAAATATTTAGCAGTGTTTAAGCCATAAACGCCGCTAAGATTATTAAAACAAGGAAGCTGGCTGCGTTTGTTAGTAAAACGCTGCACAAAATTGCTACCAAATGCCCTTTTTCCCGGTAGCGTCAGAAGATCAAATTTCTCGGTAGATACTTGGTTTGCAGATCATATTGAGCATCATAGCCATCTTCATATATTCTCTTTACTTACAATGCTACTATTTTTCAGAGTTGTGTTTGGATGCGATAAAGGGACGATTGTAGTCAAAATTAGTAGCTCTCATGGCTCGGATTCTACCAATGTTTGACGCGAAGTACTGGCTTGTATTGTCTATCTTCAGCTTGAAGATGAAGAATTACAACATCTACTCCTATTAGTGTGTTTAACTAGGAATAAAGGCTTTTTTGGGCTTATCATATTTTAGTCTCTGCTTGTAGTGTAGTTCTATAAATTCCAAGGAAGAAATGTCGTGTTTATGTATTCATATATAATAATGCAATAAGATTGATGATCCAATGTGCAAATGCTGTTCATATACAAAAGAATCTCTTAGTTCTTGCTTTAAAGATTTTCTTCTTTTTAATGATTAAGAGTCTTTTAAGTTGAAACTGATTTATATGGAAAAGTCAATATCCTAATTTATATGTGGAGAAAAATTAAGAATAAAAACCCTGATAAATTTGGACATTGAACAATAACACGATATGAAAACCACAAAAAAGTTTATGAAAACCATATGGGTTCAAGTTTTGGCAAAAAAAACGTGTATGATTTGAAAAAATTTGAAAATTTTGTTTGATTAGACATATTAACACGAAAAGATAATTTTTGTGTTTTAAATATAATTGACACAAATAATCTTAATACAGATACTACAATTACCATATTTCATGCTTACAAGTGTTGTTACAACCCTCCAGAGGCTTGATTTACTTGTGGCGTAGTAGCGAAGCTCAACTAAAGGTTATCGCTTGCACAAATTAAGTTACCCATAATGAAGTAAGAATGGGTGATAGGGAAGTGCTTTATCCTTTTGCCTATGAACGGCCACACATGGCTGCTAAAAAATATGTTCTGACTACACATGATTAGGCATGCAAAACAGATTAATAAGAGTTGGGTTGTCTCGGTGGATTTTAATGATATTTGAACTTTTAGTGAACGTAAAGGAAGCTTGGGCGACTAAAATGACAATCATGAGTGTCCACTTATGATATAAGTAAAACACTGCTTAAAAATTTACAGATTTTATCAACATAAAAGATGCAAAGGAAAATTTTCTCTAAAATTTTCTTACTTTTTAGTTTTCAAAGTATCCAAAGAAATTTTAGAGATGTTCAAAGCAATTTTATTTTTTTTCAAATTTCATTTTTTTTCAATTTTTTGAGCATTCAGTTACTTGTAATCCATATAGAATAGGGCCACATGTTATGCAATTCTGTATTTCACGTTGGATTTTATAATCGTTTAAACCGTTGTGTAGGACAGCTAAATGAAGGAGCGAGAGCCAGAAAAGTAAGTTGTGATCCAACAATATTATGCATTTTATTTCTTTTTTTTTTAAATTACAAATTTACCCTTAATCCCAACTCCTATCTACTTAAATAGCCTAAAAAACCATTAGGCACCTAAATCGCTTCGAATCTGCAATGCCCAAGATATGAAACAGCATTCATAGCATACGAGCTTACACTCATTTCGCATATTATGATTTTTATGTAGATAGGTTTACAGCTCAAATTTCATATGGAGAGAGGAAAAAAAGAATCTCACGATCCAACCGAATGATCCAAGCCTTAAGGGGAAACCAAAATAGTACCTAAATTTTAAACAACATACAAATTCCTAGCTGAATTGGGTAGTCATCACTAATTCTCAAATTCTTTCTACATTCACGATTGCACAAGAAAAATTTTTAGGACAAAATGCCCGCCAAAGAATATGCTAAAACGTAAGACAAGCAACTAAAAATCATAATTTGAAAGCTAACTGAATACTTGTATATGCCCCCATGCCAAAATTCAATGTGCTTGAGAGATCCAAACCACCGGTAATGCGAGACAATCAGCCCTTATGTATATATATCACATCTTGCTAGCTTCTAGCTCAAAATCTGCTAGTTAAATAAAAAGTTACAATGGTAAATGATAAAGCAAACCACACTTTTGAGTAAATAATTACTTGTCTATTCTAGAGTAATCAAAACAAATCACAAGTATCTCTATTCTAAATGCAACTAAAAATGTGGAAAGAAAATTCTAATCCTGTTGAAGCATTCCATTTAGATTTATTTGAAAAAGAATAATTATGACATTAGAAATTCGGGAGAGACGAGAGATTCACCATGAAGGTCAAGATGTATGCACACCTTTAAAGGACCAATCTAATGAGAAAGAAAAGTGTACTTTGCCCTAATCCAAACTTGGGCATGTGCCAAGTGAATTCTAACCAGCATAACTAATAACATTCTCTCCTTTAAGAAATAATAATAACAACAACAACAACAACAACAATAATGGTTTCTCACCTTAAATATGTGCTAAATGGAAGCTCAAACTGAATGTCTTCATGAAACCTAGTGATCTGGTGTAAGAACTGCCAAAAAGGGAAAAATAATAAAAAGTAAGAATCCAGGCATGACAGAACAAAAAAACTGCCAAAAAAACCACATGGAAAAGAATTCAACTTTAGGACTCACATTAATGTTCTATGGTATACAGAATACAAAAAACACTATTAATTTGATGCTAGAATGCAATAAATTGATTGCACAAACACAAAGATGAGAATGGTTACAGGCACTATGAGGGATCAGAAGGCAATAGATGTGCATCATACTAATCAATATCAATAGGCATCAGATTAACTTGATCTTGCCCAAGTTCGGGAAACATTTGTCAAAACAAGAAAAAAGAGCTATTAGTGACGTCATAATTTACAAAAGTCATTCAGAAACCAAACATGTATCCAATTCCAAATAGTAAATGCGATAAAACAAGTCAGCGAAACTGTTTAGAATTTAACTGGCAGGAGTTTTACAATTAGTGGTTGTGATAAAATAAATCATAAATATGGACTCAGAGAAGCCTAAGGGAAAGGGTTAGAGACGGCATTTTAGAAACAATTAATCACCAGAGACAAAATTTCGATTTTCACACTGCCCCAACCAATTGCTTTTAGGCTGACGGGGTTCCTTTGTTATTCATACCCCACTCTTCTTCAGGCTCGTTAACATTAACAAGTACTGCACCATCATTAGAATCAGCATCCACAACAACAGCCTCCTCTTGGCTACCTTCTTCTCCATTCTGCTCCTCTGAATTCTGATCATGCCCATTTGGTTCTGCAGCCTGTGATGCCCAATATAACCAGAGTCCTTAACCACTCAAGCCATTACTACATTTAATATATTGCAGAAATAAAAGAAAAACAGATACATATGGATTATATACCTCATGATCAAGGTCACCATTTTCAAGAAGCTCCGCATCCTCCATTTGCATATTTCTGAAAGCCTCCACAAGTGTCATCTGTGATCTATCAGCATGGTTCAAATAGTCTGCTGCAGGAGGATAAACACCCCTGCAACCAATTGAAAGTTAATATTATATCAATGTGAGACAAAAAATAGGATGTGTCAACCACAAGGCTTAGCAACCAAAGCAAGTTGTACCAAAAAACTGAAAAGCAACCAAAAAAGGCCAAACAACCGGAATCTGAAAGTGATTTGCCCAAAGATATCACACAACAGCAGCAACAAGAAATAATAAAAAGGAATCCTGTTTAATAAAATTGCCTAGCAAAACGGAAACAAATAATACACGACAAAAATAACGGAAAGGAATGATGTTTGATACCTTGTTTCTTCCACTTTAGATTCAACAGAAAGAGCAAGTTGCCAATCCTCAAACAAGTTTGGATACTCTTCAGGATCAGCCAAAGATTCAGCAGCTTTTGGATTAACCTGCATGCAATGTAAAAATATAGTCAAATCATTTTGCAATCTATACCATTAACCAATATTAATAAGTAACATATGTAATAAAGTGCTAGGGCAGGTAGTTTTGAGTATGATTACAAAGAAACACGCAGGTCGAACAGATTCAAATAGCAAGGGTACAAAGAAATTAAACATCATGGCACTAAGAGTAGAAATAAAAAGATATTCAAAATGCTCCACAACCAATGACTTGTTAAATGAAAAAGATTCCCACCAAGATTCCAGCAGTACTTTACTGCTGCAATGTCTGAAAAAAAGATAAGATTGTTTTCCTTAGCTTTCAGATGTAAACCTCTACAAGCAGAAATTTTCAAACCAATATTTTCCAGCAAAACATAAAAAATGTTATATAATAATATTAAGCATCAACTTGAACTAAAAGGCAAGAAGTCAAGCTATAATAGTACACATCTGGGATAAAAAAGGGGAAAATAGATATTTTGACAATAGAATTCAGGACAATATTGAGACATACAATACTCATGCACGATAAGTTTATAAAGGTGGAATAGAGGGCAGATGAAGAAGAATAGTGCTTTATATTATTGATTATAGAAATGCAATATTCTGAATCTTGTATAACTATTCAGAAAATCAAACAAGTGGAACCAAAATGAACAAAGGGCTATGATACAGCTAACCCTGCTCATAAAGATCAAAGCAGGAAAAAACAAGCAACTGAGAGACAAGTAATGGCAACTAACCTTGTTGAGGTCTTTTCTCCAAATTGGTACTATCTCTGAAACCTTGCTTGGAAGATAAGATCGTGCCATCAGAGCAGCCTCTGATATCCGATTGCTGCAAAAGGAATACTTCAATAATATCCCTAACTTTAATGACATGAAGGGCAGTCTATTGTTTCAAGTCCTTAATAAGGAATTACCTTTCCACCAAAAGCTCGAGGCAATCCTCCAATTTACCCAACATGAATAAACAAAGGAAAGCAACATTGTTCTTCCCTTGCTCTTTGGAAAGGAATGCAAGTCTTGATATTCCTTCTGCATCTCCCAATGATGAATAAAGCAGCAATAAACCACTCAGGTCCATTGCATGCTTCATGCATTCCTCAGCCATTTCTAGCTGCAATCACAAGTTTAGCATAATCAGTAGAAATGATTAGAAAACAAGCAGAGAAGGCATTGTTGAAAACTAACAATTTATATGACGTGTTTGTCCATTGAGCAACATTAAAACAAACAGCTAGTGCATGTGGTAAAATTCAAAACTCCACCTCAGTAAACTGTACTGTGCAACACTGGCATTAAACAAGACACTAGGCAAAAAATAAAAATGTCTTCTTACATTTCATTTACCAGTTAAATAACTTACTAAGCCAAAAGCTCAGACAAATTGAGAAATAATTTATTAAAAGGCAAAGTTGTCTATTCCCACATCCTTTAAGAGAGACTTCATTCCGAGAGCAAGCACATTGAACATTTTCAAATCATGATTAGCAACCACATCATAACACCAATATAGAAGCGAGAGAAGCTACTAAGAAAGGTGACGGGAGAACCAAGGGAGAACCAAGAAGGACAATCATAACAGAGCAAAATGGCACTGAAACAAATTGGCAAATTAGAGAATACACAACACCTTTCCAGTGGACATAGCCAATTCTCCCAACTGCTTCCATTTAGACTCACTCTGAACTTCTGTGGCTATTTCCTATACAAAAGAGTAAGAATCTCTAGTGAGGATAGCAAGTTTGTTAAATGGCAAAAACAAAGCTTAATACAAAATGGAATGTATCACTCAAAGATTCGAACAAAGAAAAGATCTAAGAAGTAGTACTTCCATCCCCATACCAATTAAAGAACTTTCTTACCTTAGCAATCTCTAATTTACCAAGCTGTATGGCAAGCTCAAATCTGTAATCGGGGTCTGTAGCTACTTCTAGAGCATCCTCTATCTTACCTCGTGATTCCAGGAAACGAGCCACACTATCAATCATAGCAAACCATTAATAAAATCCAAGAAATTTTTCAATAATGACTAATTTAATAAGAGAAAATGAACATAATAAAATGTTAAAATAAAGAGTTTTCAAAGGAGGAGGAATAACCAAAGGTAAAGGGACCAGCCGTTTGGTAAGCTACTTATGGAGACAGATTAGATTTGCAATTCTTAGTTTCTCAACACAAGGAGATATGACAGAGATATTACCATAGATGAAAACAAAATTCCAACCACAAGGGGCATGAATATTCAGCACAAAATGACTAATCAAGAACCAAAAATTCAAATAAAGTAGGAATGAAGGAGAAGGAAAGGAAAGGAGAAGAAATGACTTCTAAATCTCCAAGCCAATTTCGAATAGTTGCAAGACTACTGGACAAATGACCAACAATATTCTTTATGAATGGAAGGAAAATATTTTAAGGCATATACATACCTATTATGGTGCTCTTTAGGAATTGAAGGTAAAATTTCATTGGCCCTTTCCAAATCTCCGCGCATCACAAGAGTCTTGTACTCAATCATGCTGAGAAGTAATGTGTATCCCATAACACTATACAATATGACACAAAAGAAGGCAAATAGACATTAATAATGCATTTTTAAAGCAAAAAAATAAGGTGCATTTTGACATAAAAATTAGCAATCACTAACTGACTTACTTAAACTCTTTGTCTATCAGATATACCCGACTTTGACTTGCAAGATATCCCAATAAGTACATAGGACGGTCCAAATGAAACATTGTGGTCACCTAAAATCATTAAATCATCAAAGTGAAACCATCAAAACTGACAAAAACCAATGCATAACCGTATGAAACACTTTCAAACCAAGGATAAGCAGAACACAAATACCTCTCCACCGACACAGTAATTAAGTCTCCATGAAGAGTTGTTGTAAATGAAACAGTCCCCAACCCAAATGCCAGTCCTGACACGTTCATTGGTCTCATGAAGAAGTTCAAATGCATCCTCAACTCCTTGTTCATCAACTGGTCTTCCACTATCTAAGTAAGATTGAACTACATCCCGCTGAAGCATGAAAAAATCAAGTTCAGTTCTGCATAACTGTAATAACGCGTGTATTCCAATCTAAAAAAGATATTGCAGATCTAAGAAGCAGATTACATTAAGGAGACTTACATTGTACTTTAGAATATAGAAAGATGTATCACTGGCAATTGCCACCAAGTCACCACTATCAGCCCAGTAGAGATTCTGACATTTTTAGTAACATAAACAAAAATTACCTTTAGCATGTAAGGTAGCCAAGAAGAAGCAAATGGGAATTATAGAGCTATATTAGCTTACTTTCACAGTAACATCAATTCGACGAATCAACCTGCATTCAGCCCAATCGTAAAAACAAATAAAATCATTGGAGCACATTGCGAGTAAAGTGCCCCCAAAAATACGCTCAGCAGAGAATGTTGGCCGGACACTCCTCTTTTCCTGAAAATGTTAAATCTCGGTCAATACCACTACATTGTAAGACCGAAACTTGAACATAGCATTAAATAAAATTCCTTAACAATCATGATGGATACTACCATAATACACATAATAATTTACTAATAATAGTTATATACACTTAAAGAATAGCCTGTCAATTTGTTTAAAATAAAAATTTTCTTAAAAATTGAAATCCCTTCACTGCCCAAATTCTTGTTCATCCTATTAAATCCAACTCTCCAGCTGCAATACATCTGTTGCTTATGACAAATCTTTCAACAAATGAAAACAGAGTGTGCATGCACACAAACTTTTCTATATAAAGAAATATATCTTTTAAGGGAAGAAACCATCTAAATGACAAAATAACACAAACCTGGAAATTTTTGCTGAAAATCTTAATCCTTGATGAGCTTTCCCTAACAGCATACTCTCCATCAGATGACCAAACAAATTCCAATGCTGAACCAAATGACCTATTTCTCCATGCCAAAGCTGTAAATATGATGTACTCACCATCTCCACAGACAACAACAAACCTCCCATTTGGGTTATGTTTTAAGCTCTGAGAAGAACAAGATAGAGTAAAGGGTGAAGGGTTGAAAACAAATCCAAACATAAATACAACTTACAAAAAAATTAATCAACATATTTTAGGAGTGACCCTTAATCTTATGGCCAAATTCATTTAAATGAGCCCAGAAAGCATCAACTCACTTGAGGGTATAGATCACATGTCCCCAATTCCTTAACAGCCAAGGGTAATCTTTCCCCATCAGTAACCTAAGAACCAAATCAAAACAGCTTGCAGCATCACCATAAAGTGAAAGATCCAATATTAAAAGTCACACCATGAATGCAAAAAGACTAAATATTTTTTACAGCAGATAAACTACCTCAAAATCTGCTCCTACACTCTTAATATTCACGGTTTGAATTTCATTGTGTTTAGCCCATATGATTTTTCCACTGTTGTCCATACTTGCTACAGGTACTTCACGACCAATTTTCACCATAATAGTTCCTTCATCATACCCAATCACAATCCTGTAAAATGGAACAGTCTAGTAGTTCTAGCCGTAGCTGATTAAGAAGAAAAAAGTGTCAATGTAAACTAATAAAGAACTCAATTCAGAAGTCTGATATCATCAATTTGCATGCAAAAAGAAACATACAACTAAAAAGTCAGGTTAGGTAAACTAAAAGAATGAGTTTTATTTGACCTCTCACATTCTTTGGGCAGACAGACATACTCTAAACTAAATGAAAGACATTGTTTAAGCATTTAATGATCAAATAAATGACTCTAGTATTTAAGCATAAATAAACAACCTAGGAAAAGGTTAAAATAAAAAATAATAATAATAATAAACGTAAAACTGTTGCATGATTTAGCCAAAGAAATTACCTCCGTGAACCTTTCATATATCCAATTGCCCAAACTCTCTCAAGACCATAATTCAATGTATTTTCAAGCCTGAAAACAAATGAATTAGTTAAAAAGTCAAAAGATTGAAGAATTTCAAAGATATCATTACATACATCAAAGACTATTAAGATCACAATATCTTAAGAAAACACTAAAGCATTACACAAGGAAGAAATATTAAAATGGTGAAGCACCAATGTGGCTCTAGACCATGAATTTCTACATTATCTCAAAGATGCTCATGCCAACATGTCTTTACAATCAAAGAGCATTTTCACACTTTTACCAACACAAGACCAAGACAGGAAGTTGATGTATGATATGGAAACTTGAATTGTTATGCAGGAAAAGATAATATCAGCCTTACCACAAAACAAATGGCCACAGGACATTGACAGGGGTAAGCATGCCAAACCAGAAATATTTTATACTGCAAGAATTACCTATAAGTGGTAGCATGCCAGATACGAACTGTCCCATCTTCAGAACCAGTAATAATAATTGGAAGTTCAGGATGGAAACAAACTGCAGAAACGTTGTGCGTGTGGCCTTCCAAAGTCTGAACACAACTCTTGGTTTGGTAGTCCCATACCTATATCCATGGAATTAATCTATGAATAGTTCCTCAATATTTATCTATGATCAAAAGATAGCAGAATACAAACATTAAAACTAGTTGCATACCTTAGCAGTGTGATCATCAGAACCAGTGATTAGATAGGGCTTATCACCACCTGTAAAGTAATCGACGCAATTTACACCTTTATGATGGGCATCCAAAGTAAAATTTGGGTCGGGGGAGCCAAGGTTCCAAATCTGGAAATTTCAAACAGAGCCGAGGCAACTTTAGCATGGACATACCAAATGAAGCAAGAAATATAATGAAAAAGTTACAAACAGAAAGCTCCTTTATACCTTTATGGTACGGTCAAGAGATGCACTGGCAAAAGTGTTAGTGTCTTTCGGATTAAAGGTCACTTGCATGACATAATGGGAATGTCCCTCAAATATCTGAGTACACACCCAACCCTTCTCCCAGTCCCAAAGTTTTATGAGCATATCATCAGATGATGACAACACATATGGAAGAGTAGGATGGACAGCCACACATCTAATGTAATCAGTATGCGCCTCGAATACTTTGACCTTATCCATGGTGTTGTAATTGTATACACGAATAAACATGTCATCAGATCCAGCAACAACCCATTGTTTGCGTGCAACAAACTTAGCCGACCTAACTGCAGATGCATTGTTCGCTTCAGAGAATAGTAATGACTTCATGACGATGAAAACAGAAAAGGAAGAACATTATCATCAGACCAAGATAAGTGCATTGTAAGAACATATGAATGCATACCTGGCAACTCAGTGACCTCGAATGACTTAGCCATGGTCTGTGCACCAAAGACAGTCAAAGTTAACACTGAACAATAATTGAAAAACTCAAACAATTCAAATTCAGCATATCATGACTACAAAAGTTCAAAATGAGCCTAATACTACTAAAATGTTATTTTAAGAACTCAAAATCTTATACCAATTAAATTCCATGAAATTACTAATAATTTCTATAGCCTTATATTATGAAAGAATTATGTCAAAGTGCAAATAAAAATGTATTATTCATAAAAGAAACAAAAAGAATAAGTTACAAAAAAAGCTTCACAAATAAAGGACAAACCTTATATACAGAGTTAAAACCATATATGTCCCTGTGTTCTCAGATTTAAGCAGAGATTCATGCTAGTATCTGTGCCTATAATATAGCACTCATATACAAGGCTAAGGATGATAGTTTAATCATAAACAAGAACTAGATGAGAGGTCTAAAGATTTTGGGTTAAGGATCAGTATAGCGAATGCAAATCAATTAAATTTAGAAATGAAATAGTGAAAATGGAATCAAAATTAATGGTTAAGAAGCTTGTAAATGTGAATGGACTCATGAGATTAAAGTTAAATGAATGGAGAGGTGCCAGAAAATGCTCTATGAGTGTAAGATACTACCAGTACAAAGTCAAAAAGTCATAAGAACAGGATACAGTTTATGATGCTTAGTGACGAACAGCAGATGGTAATATATCCACAAGATGAATCAGACTAAAATGAAGAGAACAGATAATCATAAAGAAAATGAATCAAATGATGGAATAAGAAATGGAATTACTCCTAATAAAAAAAAAAAAAGAGTCAATTCAAGTAGCATACTTTGTTTTATGTCAGATAAGTATCGCAGGTCTACAGTTGCTCTAATATAAAAGAAATTTTCAATACAAGAGAGTTACAAGAAGTTTTTATGTCACATTTTTAAGTGTGATAACTAAGACTTTTTTCTGTTTTTGGAAAAGACAACTAAGAATTTTTTTTGGATAAGTGAAGACAACTAAGAACTAAGTACCTCTAGATCTTTAAAAAAGAATAAAGCCTTGGATCAAGCAGAATGAACAAAAACTAGTCCGGATTAAGGCTTACTTAAACTAATTGAATTCAATGAGAAAATTCTTAGGAGAAAATTATTATCTTATATGCCAACAATAGTTTCTCACATAGCATCCCACAAGACCGAAGGAAGTGCAATGACACATGGTGGAAACAATGCTTCGAAGAGTAACATAAAATCAAGCTCTATAATGACTTTTCAAAATTGATTCTTTTTGCAGAACCTAAAAAATATAATATGAAAAAAATGCTAAAAAGAAGTAAACAGGATGGTTATTTAACTAAATTTTAGACACTAATTGTAACCATTAAATATATCAACTTATTCACCCATTTTTCCAGATTCTGGCATTTCACTAACTTGTCACACGGCAAAATTTCACAGTCATTACAACAATCAATAAAACCCCCATACCTGTGACTGGTAGTTCCAGATACACACAGTTCCAGAATACAAACTTGCTAGAATCCTGCAATAGCAATTACAACAGATCAAATTTAGTCTTCAAGCTTGAGAAGATAGAATTCAAACAAATGGGAAACTGAATAAAGGATAGAAATTACCATGGTTCTGTTGGATGGAGATCTACTGATTTTACTCTCTCTGATCTTTGAGCAAGTTTCCTCTGATCCAAACATCACAATTAAGAACATTAGTCACACAATTTACCAAACATTCATACAAAAATAATAACAAGACCTAATCCGCACATAAAACTGAACTCAAATGAAAAGAATAACAAATACCTTAATTTCGAGTCTGAGTGGCTGTTAAACACGAAAACCAAAATAACACAATTAGTCGAAACCAAGCAACAGATCTTAAATCAAACTCAGCCAACAAGAGAGAAATAAATAACAATTAAAAATCGCCGCATTCACATTCAAAGTATCGAAGAAAAAAAAAGTTCACGCGGCAGATCTCAACTATATTCAAATCCCTAACTCTCCATCTCTGCAGCATAGAACTGAAATGATAACATAAAAACAACTAGAATCGAACATAATTAAAAAATTTTCCGATTTCCGATTCCATATATTAAACAGAAATATGAGAATTGAGCGTATATCAAAGGGGACTTGGACCAGATCTAATGCAGAATCAAACAGATCAAGAAATTAGACTCACCATTTTTTACAGATGAAAATTAAAGAAGAACAAGCTCTGGATCGAGGTCGCGCTTTTGAGAGAGAGGGGTTTTTGATTGGTGCAATAATGTAATAAAGAGAGAGAGAGCTCTTCTCTGTGTGCGTGTGTTAATGTAAAAATAATAACAATAATAATAATAATGAGAAAAGACAGACAGAGAGAGGAGATGCTTCGGAGTTAAGGAATAGATTTACGGAAGTGCCACTCACTGCCTTGGTTGAGTTGTCGTATGTTATGTTAGAGTAAAACGTTGATCGACGGGGGGCGAGTGTTCTCATGAAGTGAAATGGATGGCGGCGATTTTTAGTAAACCAAACTATTCGTATATTTATTTCATATAATAAATTATAATTTATATATTTATATAATATTTTATATAAAAATCATATATATATTATATTACAATATATATAATTATTAGATAAAATTTATTGACAAAAACACTTACATAAATATCTATTTTTTTTAGACACATAAAAAAAATTTTAATTTTTTTAAATGAAAAATAAGATATTTATTAATTTTAAATTATTTATTAAAAATATATTTCAAAAATTATTAAATTATCTAACAATTTTAAATTTTAAATAAAAAAACCAATTTAAATTTAAATAAAATTATTTTATCCCATGTATCACCTCATCCCTCATCTCTCATCACATTTAACAAACCAATCGGATGGACCTTTCATTTAGAAATAAATATTTTCATTTTAAATAGTCTTCTACTTTCTATCATGCTTCTGAGTAATTTTAAAATATTTTCAATTTCTCAAGCTAAATTTTCTTGCTTTTGGTGATTTCCAACATAACTATACATCATGTTCGACTGTTTTGAAGAACAAGGGATATGATATTGCAGTAAATTAATTAATTATTGCTACCATATATATCTGTTTGAATATTGCTTTTCTTAATTTTCCATGCTACTACTATATTTATGTTTTTATATGATATTCATAAATAAAGCATGCATATCTTTTGTGTTTTTTTACATATTAATCAAAAATCTAAAACGAATCGAATGACATAAATTAATGAACGATGAATGACAATTATAAAAATATAGTAATTGTTAGATTAACTTATATCATATTTTAATTACTAAAAATTAATTTTATCCATTCATCCGAATAAACTCTTAATTTTTTTTAAATTTTCTATCAAATAATTCATCAAAGCTAGCTATTAGTTTGTTCTTATCACATCTATATATTTGATCATATATATTTAATTCAGGTTTTGGAATGGAGATGCTGGAAAAATTAACATAAACGGGATTTATTATAAAGTAGCTCAACGCCATTGGCATTCCATTTGAGCACACATTCAGCGGAAATCATATATACATATATGTATATATTATATTATAACATATATAATTATCATATAAGATTTATTGATATAGACATTTATGTGGGCAAATTCTTTTTTTTAACACGTAAAAAAATTTTAAAAATTTATCTTTGTAATGATACGTAAGATTTAAAAATATTTATCAAAAATATATATTTAAAAAATTATTTAACCATCCAAAACTTTCAAAATTCATTCTTATCTTAATATAAATCCAAAATTCAAGTATAGCTTTTAAAATTCAATAGTTTTCCATTCAAATATATTGTGGTTTATTGACTTCTTTGACTTTTCTTCTATAGCCTTTTAATTATTTGACTTATTTTGGTAACAACTAATTATCTGTTTGAATTTCTTTTGTTTCGATAATTGGCAATTTTTTTGCTGCCATCTATCTTATGATTTTAAATAAAATATATCTTATCTAAATTTAAATTTATATGTAAATCTTAATTTAAAATTACATAATTTATCTTAGAGATCATGGCATTATCATTAGATTTTCTTATTAACTCTTAAATTAAAACTTTAGTATTAAATTAATTGCTGCTCCTAACATTTCTAATGCTTACATAATAAATGGACAGCCTGGTGATCTCTACCCCATGCTTTCAAAACAGTAAGTGATTACCAATACATATCTCCATGCACGTAATTGATGTTTAATTTAATTATGTGGTTTCCCATTATGTACAAGCTTAAGGTGGAGCAAGGGAAGACCTATCTCTTACGTATTATCGAAGCGGTACTCAACAACTAACTTTTCTACAAGATAGCCAATCATAAGATGATAGTTGTGGCCGTTGACACCATCTAAACCAAGTCTTATGTCATCGACATCGTGGTTATTGGCCCTGGCTAGACAGTCGACGTTCTGGTAACCATCGATCAGCCAGTTGGGTCTAGTACATGGTTGCAAGACCATATACAAGCGCAATTGGTGTGCAGTATGAATTCCACAACATGCACATTATTTTTATTCATTTTTTTCCTTTTACAGCACACATTTTCGAACAATTTTCATTTTTTTTTCAAAGTTTTCATCAAGATTTAAGTTTAGTCAAAGTATGCCAATACCTTTTTATGATTTACTTTTATCTTTCAACTTTATTGTTTCAATATTTTGTAGTATTTTGATCAGTATCACAATTTAATAAAGGTATGTCAATCCCACTTTTAATAATTCCACAACATGCATATTATTTTTTATTCAATTCTCTCTTAAGATATTTCAATGCCTTTTACTTAAGGTATTTCAATACCATTTTATATGATTTAATCTTCTCTTCCATTCATTCAATTCTTTGTTCTTTTTTTTTTTTTTTTTTTACCATTTCTTAAGATATATTAAAATTTAATAAAAAGTAGTCATCGCATTTTTTATAATTTAATTTACATTTTTTTATATTTTTAGATGGAGAAAAATATGCAATCTTTGTATGGACTCTATAAATATATATAAATTCACGGTCTTTGGTGATGCATTGTATGAAAGTCTCATTTTTTTTTATGTTTTCTATTTGATCTTATAGCATCATTTTTCTTGAAAACTATATGTGAATTATCAACAGCTGAAACTTAGTTTCTTTTTACGATCTTCAGAGAAATTGAAAAAAAAAATGCAAAAAGAAAATGAAGAAATGTTAGCAACATAATCACCCTGAGAGCAACCACTCTACGAATAACAAAAGAGTCTCTAAAATAATGAACAACAAGCTGCATTAAGAATAAAGGATGTACATAATCGAAATTTTTTTTTTTCCTTATTTGATGTTGTTGTTGCAATGGTAATATTAGTAATTATTTTGTGTCTTTTTCTTCATAATTTAAAATATATATTTTCTCAATTTAAAATCACACACATTTATTGAATTAAATTTAAACAAATCTATTTTATCTATCACTTATGGTTTATTAACAATCTCTCATTTCTAATTTAAAATTGTAAACAATTATCTTTTTCACATTAAAGAAGTTTTAGCATTTTTGAGGTAGCTTTTAGATTTAATTTGTGATAAATCAACATTTTAAAGATAGGTATATCAATTTACAATTGTTAAAATTTCTAATTTAGTATATCCTACAGCTATGTTGTAATTGATGGCAGCTCTTTATTGTTTTCTTTAATCAGGTTGAATATCATATTTAGATTTTTTTGGTTGGGTCGATTCTAAACTTGTACTGACTATTCCTGTTAAAGTGCTATTAAATTAACAAATCATGAATCCTACTATTTTTTATTCTTTAGTAAATGAAAATTTTAATTTTTTTTAATTTTTATTTAACATGTTTATGTTATTTTTATATTAAATGAAAATTAGTTAATAAAAATATTAAAAAGAATATAATAATTATTATTATTATTAAATTCTTTTAATTTTCTAATTCAAAACTGGTAATAATTGAACTTCTATAAATCAAAACGAATGATCATGTTGTAATTTAACTATTTTAAGTATTTTATATATACTTTAAAAATGTAAATTAAATAAAATAAATTTATGTATCTATAAATATTTAAATAAATAAAATTAATTCGTGCATTACACGAGTCACAAAGTAGTTATATATTATAATTTATGTTGATATAAAAATATAAAATATAATTTTTTTATTTTATTAAATTTATATATAATTATTATAATTTTAAATTATATTATTTTATATTTTATTTTTATATTATATTTTATCGAATTATCATATATGAATTAAAAAAGTTGTTTTTGATGCGTGAACAACATAGTCCGAGGACTAAGGGTGACAATTGGCCTGTGAAGCTGGAAACGGACAAAATCTAATAGTTCGTTAACAAGTTTAATTTTTAATCATTTATATTTTTTATTAAATTTGATAAATGACAGTAAATAATATTTTATAATTTATTAATTAAATAAATAAACTACAAATATAATAAAATTAGTTCATATTTAATTAATTTGTATAAAAAAGACATGATAAATAATTCATAAATAAATTTATTTTTTTTATTTATTAAATTTAACAAATAATCATGAATAATTTTTTAAAATTTATTAATAAAATAAACATAACAAAATTTATTAATATTCATTTTACTTTAATTCTTATTGACCTGTTACATGTTGGGGCATTAGTGGTGTGGATTGAATTTATTTTTTTATTTAAAAAGATTTTTATATGAACATTTTTTATGTTTGATAGAAAAGCATGATTGAGACGAAGATAGTTTTAGATTAATTTGATTGATGGAAATTGATTGAATTTGATCAAGTCTAATTAATTAGTTTAGTTTTGATAATAATCAATTAAATAAAATGATTTAATCGATTAATTTGATGGATTTTGAATTTTTAAAATTAATACTTGAATTAATCAAATTAAATCTACTTTTTAAAAAGATTTTAAATATATATTATATATTTAAAAAAATTTTATTTATACTTTTAAAAATGAAAAATACGATATAGATAATGTAAAATATTATTTTTAAATATAAATCATTTACTGATTTTTTTTAATTTACAGACTCCCGGGTAGTGTTGGTTAATTGTTTACTATAATCAAAATAGAAAAGTGTTCTCTAAAGCCTAAGCTATAATTGTCTTTAAGATTTTGTTCTCATTAATTTTTATCTTAGAAATTTTACTCACGGTTCTAGGTATCCACATTTTTTTTAGAAAACAATTGAAACCAAAAATTCTCTTTGTCCCAATTAAATTGTTATATTGTGATTTTTTTAATCAAATTTTTTAAACGTTGATTTTTTATTATTTTATATTTATTATTGATAAAAAATGAAAAAAACATATTTTTAAAACTTTAAATAAAGTAGTTTCTAAATATGTGTTATATAATATTTATTAATTAAAAATTTTAAAATATTAAAGATCAAAGTTAAAATAATTGATAAAAAATCAATTTAACGATTTAATTGCTTAAGGGAGTGATTTTTTTTATTTGATACTAATAGAGTAGATATTTCTGTTTATAAGACATATAAGAATTTCGACCAAATGCTCAAGCCTCATCAACAAACAGGAGTAAACTTGAGTTACATTTAGGAATGTTCATTCGTTGATTAACTTCGAATTGAATTATTCAAAATTAAATTAATTAAATTATATTATTTTATTTTTGTTAATTGAATTAAATTTATAAAATTTAAAAATTAAATTCGATCAATTCGGTTAATTTTTTGATTAATCAAATAATAAATACATTTAAATTAAATTATATTTTAAACTCTTAATTTCTCATAATTTAAACAAACTAAATAAAATTATCCAATAAAATATTTAAATACCAAAATATTATATTAAAAACTCTAACAACTTTATGAAATTAAATGATTCATTTCATGTTTTTTCATTTTATATTTGGATTATGTTATATTTCGACTAAAATTTTAGTTAAAACCAAAAATTGAAATGTTCTTAAAATAATTTTCGTTAATCAATCGAAATTAATTTGATGACTGATCAATTAACTGAATTAAATTGATTCAATCAGTTAATTCAATTAAAACTGAATTACGTGACTTACACTTGTCATTACAATCAAAGAAATGATACAAATTTATGAGTAACCTAATTCACGTTAGCTGTTGTAATTAAATTTATAAATAATTCTAAAATTTTTAATAAAAGTTGATGAATAAAAAATTATTTTTATATATGTGAACAAAAAGAGAATGTATCAATCTATAATAGTGTAAAATTAAAAAAATTTACATTTTTTTAATTATTGATTTTAATAAATCTAAGATACGAGATTAGACTTTTTTTTTTTTTACTTGTCTCTCTCTTCCTTTGAATGTATTGAAATTTATAATTAAAAATATATATATATAATTTTTTAATTTTACACTTATATAAAATTGATTTTTAATCATTTGAAAATATATGAACAATAAATTAAGAGGTGAAATAACTATTTAAATTTTGAAAAGCAACGAAAAAAAATAATCTAATACAAAAAAAATAGTACTATTATAAAAAAATAAATAAATAATTTTATTTTGAAAATATATATTGTTTAATCTTTGAATACTACTATAAATCACGAAACTTATTTATACCTAATCAATTTTTTTATTAATTAAGAAAATTAAAAATGAATATAGTTGACTGAAACGAATACATATAAGGGTCCAAATATCGTTTGGAAAGCCCATTTCTACTTATTCAATTTAACAAAACAATTTAAAAGTCTCATATATTAAATACCTTACATACAATATAAATAAGGACTTAAAACTTAAATTTAATATCCAATCCAAAATAATATGAATAGGTGTCAGACATTTATCCGAGATTTTTTTAATTTATAATAGTATAGATTAGTATGCCCCATTAGCCAATTGTAGAAAATTTAAACTTGCACCACTTGAACAAATCATAATGGGGCACTTCCTCAACAATTCCGTGTATCTCTTCCATGTATCATTAAAAAATTCAGCCTCGCATTACTGGAATGTAGTGATGTCATTTTCGTCTTAATTATTTTGGTCAAAGTGCAAAATCTAGGATGATATAGGATTGAAATAGATTTTTTTTCATGCTTCTTTTTTCCTTAATATTGTTAAATTAAAAACTAAATAAAAAATGACATGTCGGCATGAAATCCTTCAAGGGGCGTTTCGTCAGGGAAAAGTAAGATTTTTTGCCTGAATTGTACTTTTCATACTTTTTCCTTTTTTTAATTTGGTTTACGAAATGTGATTTTTAAAATTTTCTAAGTTTTTCAACAATGTCAAAAAATGAGAAAATAGGTGAATTAAAAATTCTCTTCGCTTAATTATATTTTCAAATTTTATGGACAATGTTATTTATCCTAAAAATGTTGTAATTTTTTATGAAATATTATGAAAGTAAATTTTTTTTAAATAGAGATCATATTTTTGAAATTAAGAATGTGATTTTTATTATGTTTTCAATAAATACCGTATTTATGATTAAAAATATAATATTTGTTGAAAATATATTATGAAAAAAAATTATATTTTATTTTTTATATTTGCTTGTTGATATATTATAAGAAAATTTATATTTCAAATGTTCATAGTTTCATTAAAAACTACATTTTTTAGATAAAAAAAACATAATTTTTGTTATCAAACACTAAATTGTTATGTGAAAAACACAGTACTGTTGAAAATCCCTTACAAATGCTATGATTAAAAATGAGATTTTTGTTGAAAGTATGAAAAAATTAATTTAAGAATTAGCAAAAGATGAAATTTCTAAGATAAATTTTTTTTTGTTGAAAACATAAAAAAAATCAGAATTCAATAAAAATGATATTTTTAAAATTAAAAACATGTTTTTTGTTAAAAGTATGAAAAAAAAAATATTCTTTTCAAAATTTTTTAATTTTAACATAGACAACATGTTATTTACATGTTACATCGTTATGAATATCACCAGTTGTTATTTATGTGTTACTCATATGCCATGTGTTATAGATGTCACTTATTATTCATATGTCGTTAAGGTAATATAATAAAAGATTTTATTAAATAATTTTATGTTTTTCTAAACTAAACATAAAAATTTTATATTCCTTATATCAATAACATTTAAAAATCACATTTTTTTCAATATATATTTTTTTGAAATTACTTTTTTTTTCTTAAAATCTAAGAATCCAAGAGAAAGAAAAAAGCTACGAATTATTTTCATACATAAGTATAGAAGTATAAATAGATTCCATGCGACAACTTGCAAGACAGCCTTTTATCCGATCTCACAGAATTGTCTATAGTAGAGTCACAATTTATTGACCTTATCATAAGGTCATGAGCTAAATTGAAAAAATTATAAAAATTTAAAAATAATAAAAAATTAGTAAAATAAGTTAACTAAAAAATATAAAAAATAAATTTATTTATTTTATTTTTCTAACAAATAAAAATATATTATAAATTACATATTTTATACTTATTTTCATCTATAAACAATAACATTAAAATAAAAATTCAACTATAGTTATGTCATATATTATTTTGATAAATAATTTTTGTTATTTCATCACTATTAACAAATAACAATACTACAACAATAATTAATGCAAATTTTAGTATTCATCTTAATAATATTTTATTTTTTTAATTTTAAAATTTCAATTATTTTATGTTGTCTTTTTTAATTTTAAAATTATTTTTTAGTTATTTCTATTATGTATTTTATGATTTTATGTGTATAATTTTTCTTTCTAGTCTTAAAAATTTATTAACATAAATCATAAAAATGAAAGTTATCATTGTATTGTTTTATTTGTATGATTTTTTTTTCATAGATACTTTATTTGCAAGTTTGGTTATCTTTTTATAAAAAAAAAGATTAGTATATTTAAAACGCTACTCAATCAAGATGTGACACCTTTTATTACTACACAAATATTTTTACTATATAGTAAAAAAACTATTACACAAATATTAACGTTAATAAATTTTAAAACAAAAAATGGTATAATGATAGTTTTCAAATATGAGATAAATCTTACTATGCCTCTCACTATGTTAAAAAAAAAATTGTTGATTATTTATTACCTATTTTTCTTATATATTTATAACAATAATAATTAATTAAAATGTAATGTTACGCTATTAATTTAATTGTTTAAGTTATAAAAATATTTTCTTACAATTTTTCTTACTTTTCATTATATTTAGAATTATCATAGCTCATTTTTGTTATAACAATAATAATTAATTAAAATGTAATGTTACGCTATTAATTTAATTGTTTAATTTATAAAGATATTTTCTTACAATTTTTCTTACTTTTCATTATATTTAGAATTATCATAGCTCATTTTTGTTAAGTTAAGACATTTTTTACACATTTTACGACAAATAATTTGAATTTTACATTTTCTCTTGCATGTTTAAGTTATCAATTTTTTTTATTATTTATTAGATATTTTTCTTATATATTTACATGAACAATAATTAATTAAAAATTTACATTACCAACTTAATTATTTATGTATAATTTTTTTTACGGTTGTTCTTACATTTTAATAAGTTTACAATTCTCATAACTCTTTATTAGTGTGTTATGACACTTCTGATTTATTTTATAACAAATTATATGAATTTTACAATTTTCTCACTTGTTTATGTTACGTTTTTTTTTTTAATTTTAGCTATTTTCTTATTTATTTACAAAACAATAATTAATTAAAATTTTACATCGATTACTTAATTATTTACGTTAAAATAATATCTTCCTATTGTTATTTTTATCTTCCATTACATTTAGAATTGTTATATTTTTTTTCTTAATGTGTGTTACAACACATTTTATTCATTTTACACCAAATGATATAGATTTTACGATTTTTCTCACTTGTTTATGTTACATATTTTTTTTTTAACTTTTAGTTATTTTGTTCTTATATTTACAAAAACAATGATTAATTAAAATTTTACTTTGTCTACTTAATTATTTATATTACAATAAATTTTTTTACAATTGTTCTTACTTTTCATTACATTTAAAATTATTATAGCTTTTTTTATAATGTTTTACTACATTTCTTATCTATTTTATGGCAAATGATATAAATTTTATGTTTTTCTCACTTGTTTACATTGCTTATTTATTTTTTAATTTTAACTATTTTTTATATATATTTATAAAAACAATAATTAATTAAAAGTTTACATTATCTATTTAATTATTTATGTTACAATAATATTTTCTTATGCTTATTTTTACCTTATATTGCGTTTAGAATTGTCATAACTCTTTCTAACGAATTTTACATCAAATAATATAAATTTTATGTTTTCTTTGCTTGTTTTATGTTACCTACTTGTTTTTTAATTTGTAATTATTTTTTCTTATATATTTATACAAATAATAATAAATTATGCTATAATAATATATTTTTTATGGTTATTCTTATTTTTTATTATATTTATAATTGTTATAACTTTTTTTTAGTATGTTACGACACTTCTTATCTATTTTATTCCAAATTATACTACTTTAACATTACTTCTCACTTGTTTACATTATCAATTTTATTTTTTAATTTTAACTATTTTCTTATATATTTATAAGAATAATAATTAATTAAAACTTTACATTGTCAACATAATTATTTATTTTATGATATTATCTTCTTATGATTGTTTTTGCTTTTCATTATATCTAGAATTGTTATAACTTTTTTTTTTAATATCTTCTTATGATTGTTTTTGCTTTTCATTATATTTAGAATTGTTTATAATTTTTTTAAATGTGTTATGATGTTTTTATTTATTTAACGTCAAATAATACGAATTTTATATTTGTTCTCACTTGTTTACGTTACTAATTTATTTTTTAAGTTCTAACTATTTTCTTTAGATATTTACAAAATAACAATTAATTAAAAATTTACATTACTAATATAATTATTTACATTACATAATATATTGTTATGACTGTATTTAATTTTTTTTACGTTTATAATTGTCATAACTCTCTTTTACTGAATTATGACAATTTATAATCAGTTTACATTAAATGATACTAATTTTATATTTTTCTCACTTGTTTACACTGCCAATATGTTTTTCAACTTTTAGCTATTTTTTATATATTTAAAAAATAAATAATTAAAATTTTACGTTGGTAACTTGATTATTTACATTATAATAATTTCCTTTTATGATTGTTTCTACATCTAATCATGTTTAAAATTGTCATAATTTTTTTTAGTGTGTTACAACACCTTTTACCCATTTTATACCAAATTATAGTAATTTTGCATTTTTCTCACTTTTTTTTTACTTTACTAATTTATTTTTCAATATTTAACTATTTTTTATATATTTAAAAATAATAATTAATTAAAATTTTATGTTACCAATATAATTATTTGTATTACAACAATATCTTATTCAGGGTTGGCAAATATACTCAAACTCGTCAAGTTCCAATTCAATCAGATCCTATATGGTCGATTTTTTTGAAAATCAAATTTTAGATGGGTTAGTTTTTTTGAAAAAAAGTTAGGATCAGAGGTATATATATATATATATATATTATTTATTTAATTATATATATTATATTAATAAAATTATTATGTAATACTTTAATTTAAGATATTAACTTAATAAAAAAACTATATTTTATGTATAATTAAAATATAATTTATATTAAAAAATAATATTTTATGAATATTATATTCAATTAAAATTATTAAATTAATTTCGAGTTGGGTCAAGTCATTATGGTTTTATACATTTGCAGGTCAGGTTTGGTATGAAAGATATTATTTTAATTTCGGGTTGGGTCAATATTAGGTATTTATTTTATAAAATCGAGTCAAAGTCGAGGGGAGCAAAAACCTGCCTAGACTTAATTCGTTGCCATCACAAATCTTATTACGATTGTTTTTATTTTTTATTACATTTAAAATTATCATAACTTTTTTTTAGCATGCTATGGAACTTCTTACTCATTTTACGTTAAATAATACTAATTTTACGTTTCTTCTCACTTGTTTACATTTTTAATTTATTTTTTAATTTCTAGCTATTTTCTTTTATATATACAAAAACAATAATTAGTTAAAAATTTATATTACCATCATAATTATTTATATTATAATAATATATTTTACTGTTGTTTTTACTTTGCATTACGTTTAAATTTGTTATAGGTCTTCTTAGTGTGTTATAACACTTTTTACCTATTTTACTCCAAATAATATTAGTTGTACATTTATCACTTGTTTACATTATCAAATTATTTTTTAATTTTTAACTAATTTTCTTATATATTTACAGAAACAATAATTAATTAAAATTTATGGTATCAACATAATTATTTGCATTACAATAATATATTCTTACAATTATTTTTACTTTTCATTACGTTTAAATTTGTCATAATTCTTTTTTAATATGTTGTGATACTTCTTTCTTATTTTATGCTAAATTATATTAATTTTATGTTTGTATTTACTTGTTTACATTATCAATTTATTTTTTAATTTTAGCTATTTTTCCTTAGATATCTACAAAATAATAATTAATTAAAAATTTACTTTTTTAATATAGTTATTTCTATTACAATTATAATTGTTATTACTTTCCATTCTATTTAAAATTATCATAACTCTTTTTAGTGTATTATGACAATTAATATACAATTTATGCTAAATGATACTAATTTTACGTTTTTTTTCTAATTTGTTTACATTACTAATAGATTTTTTTTTAATTTTTAGCTATTTTTCTTATAGTTTGAAAAATAGTTAATTAAAATTTAAGTTGACAACTTAATTATTTATGTTACAAGAATTTTTTATGGTTGTTTTTACATTTAATTACGTTTAAAATTGTAATAGTTTTTTCTTATTGTGTTATGATATTTTTTTATCTATTTTACATCAAATAATATTCATTTTATGTTTTTTCTTGTTTTTTAAGCTTACCTAATTATTTTTCAATTTTAAGCTACTTTACTTACATATTTAAAAAATAATAATTAGTTAAAATTTTATATTGCTCACATAATTATTTACGTTATAATAATATCTTATTACGATTATTCTTACCTTCTATTATATTTAGAATTGTTATAACTCTTTCTTAATATGTTGTAATATTTTTTGTCTATTTTATATCAAATGATACTAATTTTACATTTCTTCTTATTTGTTTATGTTATCAATTTATTTTTTAATTTATAGCTATTTATATATATATATAAATAATAATTAATTAAAATTTATATTGTCATATCATTATTTACGTTATAACGATATATTTTGACATTTGTTCTTATTTTCTAATTTTTGTCTTAATGTATTATAACACTTTTACATGTTTTACGTTAAATAATACAAAATGAATATTACATTTCCTCTCACCTATTTATGTTACCTATATTTTTTATTTATTAGATATTTTTCTTATATATTTATAAAAATAATAATTAATTAAAAATTTACATTGCCAACTTAGTTAGTTACATTTCAATAATATTTTTTTATAATTATTTTTATATTTTATTATGTTTAAAATTATTATAACTTTTTCTTAGATGTTATAATATTTGTAACATATTTTACGATAAATAATACAAAATTTACTATTCCTTTTACTTGCTTATGTTCATAATTTTTGATTAATTTTTTATTCTAAAATATTATTTTTTTTTATCTTTAAAAGCATTTTAACTATTTTTCTTATATATTTTAAAGAAAAATAATTAATTTAAATTTTATGTTAAATAAAATTTCTAGTGCTTTTCTTACATTCAATTATATTTAAAATTTTTATAACTAATTTTTTCACATGTTACGATAATTTTATTATATTTTACATAAATTAATATAAATTTTATTATTTATCTCATCAATTATGTTAATAATTTTTTATTTTATTTTAAAATATAAATCCTTTTAAGTTAATTTTTTCTTTGAAAGAATTTTATATTAATATTTTTAATTTCTTTGGAAATTTTTTATTATATAATACTTTTTAGTTATTTTAGGAGATACCAATTACATTAAACTTTTTTTTAAAGGAATACTTTTAATTTTAATTGTTTTATTTTTAAGTAATTTCAAAAAAATGTAATAAAGTAAAAAATAAAGTAAATTATTTAAATTTTGTATAAAATTTTATAAATTTTATTTTATAACTTCATTGCTTGATAAATAAATTTCACCTTTGTCAACTTTAAAATTTAATTATATAAATTTAATGATTATTATTTGCTGTCCGGGTAGAAACCTTGAACTCACCGTAGAACTCCCCCGTCTCACCACACCCGCGACAGAAATCAGAAATGAAAAAAAGCTAAAGGATATGAAACCCTCGGACCCTTCCATATTCAAACCCCTTAACCTCAATCTCTGATAAAAATATAATATTATAATAAAAACCCTTTTGGTTCTTTGGATCTCTCTCGTCTGTGTTCTCTCTTTGTTACTAGGGTTTTGCTTCGGCTTTTGCTCTGCTCTTATGTAAGTCCCAATCCATTCGCTCTTCTTTACTATCTAAATCTTAATCTCAATCTTTTTGTTCTTATTTACTCTTGTATTCAGAATTCTTCCTTACTTTTTCTTTTTATAAATATATCTCGCTAAATTTTCTGCTTTTCTGGTTTTAAAAATGAGGCATGCATAGTTTTTTTTTTTTTCCTTATTCAATGAATTTGCTAATTTCCATGATATTCTTGAATACCCAGTTCGTAACAAATATCAGATTCCTGTTTGGTTGATTTGGAAGCGCAAGAAAATGGCGAGAATATAGAAAGAAGTTAATTCTTTTAGTTCTGTTTTGTCCCTGGTATAGTTCTAAGATGTCATTTTTATATAAGCTATTGATGTTTAAAAAGAAAAGCAATTCTTATTTCTAAGTTTACAACTGTTCTATGTTAAACCCTTAGTTCTGGGCTTTACAAAAAAAAAAAGGGCTTTTCGTCTTTTTTTTCCTCAAAAATTTTTTTCTTAGGTTTTAGGGTTATTGAATCTGCAATAATTTTTTGCTTTGTTAATTTCGTTTTTTTAGTCTTCAAATGTTCTGATACTTGCGCTTGTTGGCCAGCTTTTCTTCCAAATTTTAGGTTTTCTTTTTTTGTCGCTACCTTATCGTTTGTCCCTTTGATTATTATATCATATGGAATTTGATTCTATTGTCTTTTCCATTTTGGTTTATATTGTTGGGTGCTTTTCCGATTAGTGGGTGTTTTTAAAGATATAAAATAGTTTGAGGAAAATGTAATCCATAATGATAAGCTGAATAAGAGCAAGAAAAATGCATAGAAAATGTCATCTGTAGTGGATATTGGGTAGTTGGTTACTTGTATACTTGGTTTTAATTACTCTGACTATGTTCTTTTAAAACTAAGAGAGCTAGGAGTTATTGATCAAGGATTTCTTGATGAAACAGAACAAACTATAATTTCTTTTTTCCATATGATTTTAGTTTTTTTACGTATGTATGTGTGTGAAGAAAGGGTATTTGTTCAAGATTTTATACAAGTTGAGTTGTCTAATTACTGTTTCATTCTTAATTTCATATGCTGACAGTTTCATTAGTCTGGTAATGGGGAAGAATGTAATTTGGTATCATGGAATTCACGTTATACCTAACTAGGACTTGAGCTTAGAATCTCTCTCTCTCTTTTTGGGGGGGGGGGGGGGTTAATTTCCACCTTTCATCCTCTTAATTTAGAAGCTTTTTCTTATTTTTTTTCTGGTTCAATGTTTTCTCCAATCAAATGTTAATGACAGTCGTGTGGTGGCAAAGTTAGTGAGGAACTTCTATATGTGGAAGTCAGCATGTATAGTCGTTTGTTGTCACAGATGTGAAATTGATTGCATGTGATATATAAGACAACAAAGTTCTTCTATTAGGATTGTACAAAGAATTTACTAGCTATACCTGAATCTATGCTTGAATGTTTTCCCCTGTGGGAAGGACATAATGGATTTTATTGCATTAATTCTATGATGCCATATCAGTAACCATAGAACATCTTTGATGAGTTAACATAGTTGAAACTTAAATCATAATTATCCATGGGTTTACACATTATGCAGTTAGTTTATTATAATCATTATATTGTTGATGTTCTGTTCGTGATGATGCTTCTGTGTTTATTGTGGTCTACAAGGGGACTTTGGATATATGTCTTGTTTTCTTTTTGTGGATTGATGCAGAATCATTTAGTTTTACTCTTTTTCTGTTAAGTTTATGTAGCTATTCCTATGTATATTTCATGTAGCTCACTTATTTGCTCATTGTAATTTAACGAAAAAATTGTTAGTTAGCTGAACACACTCTTTCCATTTGATTGGTGATTGTTCCATTAATAGTAATAACATATATTGTGGTCTTCAGATATCACCAGATGCCAGAAAAATTTAAGTTGCTGAACTTATGTTTGTCTTAATTTGCTATTTTTTCCATTGAGCCATGCACTATGCTCTATTCATATGTTTTAATGAGATTTTTATGGAAATTTGTGCATAGGTTGCGACGTTGGGTGTCTGTTTGTTGGTAAATATCTTTTGCTTTCACATATACTTTGGTGATGAGCATCTGCCTGTTAGGCATCTATTTTATTAGTGATGTGTTATGTTCTTGCAACTAGTCATATACATAGCTCACTGTTCAGTTATTATGGTTTGATGAAAAATTATAAGTTGGCAAGATTCATGTTAATTTGTTTTCTGATCGGTTCATTGGATATATCATTTCCAATGATCTGCAGATATCCTAGTTTGCACAAAAAAAGTCCTCAAGTGTCAGTTTCTTGGTTTGTTGCTGCAATGGGGGATGCAGAAAATTCGCTTCCACCTTCAAAGAAGAGGGCTGCTGGAAGAGAAATTTCTCGGGATAACCCTTGTCTCGGTGATGAGGAAGATTCTTCTGAACAAGAGACTGGAACTTTTAAGAGGGCTAGTGATGAAGTGTTGGCAAACAGAAGAATAGTCAAAGTTCGCAGAAATCAAAACACTGCAACTGCCTCATCCAATCCTTTTTCTGGGATTTGCTTGGTCCCCCCTGTGGAACCGACTGTTACTCCTGCTGCACCTAGTGCGGCCCCTGAATCCAGCACAACCACCACTGAAGTTACAGCTGAAGCACCAATTGCTAGTGATAAAGAAGTTACAGAAGATGGGAAAAATGATGTTAACAAATGTGAAAAGAATGAAGATGGAAATAATCAGCCAGTGGAGAAAAAAGCAGATGAAAAGGATTGTGAGTGTTCGAAGAGTGAAAGTGAGAATATTAAAAAGTCCGAAAGTAAAAAGTATGAGCCAGTTTCTGATGCTATTACTGATAAGGAAAGTGCTGAGGATAAGGGCAGTGATGTTGTAAATGAAGAAACTCAAAAGGAGGCCAATGATGAAAAACCGTCAGGAGTTAAGACCGAGGATGAAGATAAGAAAGATGACAAGACTGCAAATGCGGATAACAATGATAAGAGTAGTGAAAATTCATATTCAACTGCTGAAGTTGCATCATTGAGTTCGTTCCAACAGCTTTCAAGTAGCCAGAATGCCTTCACAGGACTTGCTGGCACTGGATTTTCTGCTTCTTCATTCTCCTTTGGATCTACTCCAAAGGATGGTTCTACTAGTTCTGTTCCACTTTTTGGACAGAAAAATGACCAGCCTTCTTTTGGTTTTGGTCTTTCAACAAATGGAAACTCTTCCCTCTTCAACACATCAGGGACTTCTATTGTCTCTAAGAGCGAGGGAAGTGGTTTTCCAGCCATGCAAGAGGTTCCAGTTGAGACAGGAGAAGAGAATGAGAAAGTGGTATTCTCAGCTGATTCCGTGCTGTTTGAATTCATAGATGCGGGGTGGAAAGAGCGTGGGAAGGGAGAACTTAAGGTGAATGTCTCTACAACTGGGACACAAAGAGCCAGGGTACTCATGAGAGCTAGAGGAAATTACAGATTGATTCTAAATGCAAGTCTTTACCCGGATATGAAGTTGACAAATATGGAAAAGAGAGGTATATCTTTTGCCTGCATGAATAGTACTGGTGAAAAGAAAGAGGGGCTGTCTACATTTGCATTGAAGTTCAAGGATGCTTCCATAGTTGAAGAGTTTCGTGCAGCTGTAATGGCACACAAAGGTAGCACAGCTTCTGTTCTGAAGACACCTGAAAATTCTCCTAGAGCCTCGGAAGGTTGAAAGGTGTCTTCCTTGATCTGGTCTGTCCTGAACTTGCCAGTTGCAGTAGTCCTTTTTCTTTGTGGAAGAAAGGATCTTGCTTGGATATTGCTTATTCCTAAGCCCTTATATGTAGCAGACAGTCAACGGAGACAAAACAAATCCTTTTTGGTTGTAATGTGTAACCTGCGGGAGAATGTTCGTACTTTTTTTTTTTTGGTCAATCCTGGAATGCAATGTTTAACTGTTATATTACAGCTGTGCCCCTGATCTGGGATGCATATGAGGAATTGCAGTGTCGCCTATTTCATATTTTCGTTAGTCCTGAACTTTTCTCTTTATTTTAATTAATTCCCCCATAGATTCTAAGCTCCAGAGATAGAGTTGTATTGTATAGTTGTATCAAAAAGAAAAAAAATAAAATAAAATTGGGTAATGAATACCATCTGTGCCCTTGATAGGGTATGAAATAAATTCGATTAAAGTGTTCAAATAGCCCAAATTAAGAATAAAAATTGAACAAAAGTAAATGGTTAGACAAGAGGAATATCATAAAGTTGAGCATTGGTTTTAAAATTCAAGAAAAACTATTAGACTTAGATATATTATTAAATAAAATGATATAGTTTATTTATTTTAAAATTTTAAAAAATATTTAAATATTATAAAATATATTTAATATATAATAATAAAATTTGTATATATATATATATATATATATATATATATATGTAAGGATCAAATTTAAATTTGATTTTTTTGCAATATCGATCCAAGTAAGATTCTATTTGATGAAACACACTGGTGCAATTTGAAACCTTTCACCATAATGAGGCCTTGTTTGGAAGCCACCAAAGGGTAAGAGCTGCACCGTTGATAATCATTTTTTGGCCTCAATCATATTGCTAATTCGTTTGGCTCTCTTTTGGCATGGCACGGTTGGGTATATTATCAGCTTGCATCTTCGGTTAAGAAACCTTCTGGTGGCCAACTGGAGTGAGTTTTTTTTCCTTTTTATTCTTAATTGCCCTCATATATTAGTGTATTTACTTTTGATTTTTTTAAAAAATTTTAATTTAAGAAATTATAAAATAAAAATTTGAAATTTAATATAAAATGAATTTTATTATATAATAAATTAATAAAATAATAGAATTATTATTATATTAAAAATTAAAAATACCATTATTTTATAATTTAAAAATTTTATTGCATATAAAATTTAATATAATACGTTTAATAATAATTTTTTTTTATTTCAATTTACCTCATAATCATCACTATATTTATCTTCAAATTCATATTTTTATTTTTAATTTTAAATTTATCGTTATAATAATTAATTTTATATTTATCATTATTTTAATCTCACATAAATCAATGTCATCATCCAATTTAAATGGCCCCTAGAGCTTCACTAAAAGGCTAAATTTCCACTAGCCCTTTGAGAACCAGTGGAGACGATTTTGCCAACAATCGGAAATTAGGTTCCTACTGCATTAGTGTGCTACGTCGAACAGAGTCTAAGGGGCTAATTTAGTTTTACTAGTATGGTTGAAAAATATTTAAATTAGAAAAGTACATTTAAAAAATATAATTAAAAAAAATTTAAAATTTAAAATGTTTAAAATGGTTTAGGAAGTAATTCAAATATTAAAAAAAAACATTTAAAATAATCAAATATGAAAAAATGTAAGTTAAATAATTTTTTTCAAATATATATTTTCACTGCAAAAAGAAAATTTTAGCTTGAATTAAAAAACAAAACTTTTAAATTGAAAAATAAAAAATTTTTTATTATTAAATATAACGTATGAATAACAACAACTTTTAAACATAAAATTTACCTTGAATAAGAGTAGTAAATGAGATCTAAACCTGATTAGACCTGACTTTATTATGAATACTTGTAGCTCCTTAGTACTATAACTTGTTTTTGCTGTTTGGCAAGAGTGGGCTAAAAAATAGGAATATGAGGGTAATGTTAGACTTCTCTTCGAAACCACAGAGTCCACCGTTTGGATGCCCCCACTACCCTCTCATGCTGTAGCATATGAGCCCGTGACTCTCCAGATAATAATTCATTTTTCTTTATTTGTGGAAGCCATCCAAAGTTGTCTATATCACATGCCAAACAGATAATTAAGAGTTTATAATTTATATTCTATGTCTTTTTATTTAATATTAATAATTTAAATGATGTCATTTCATTGATCATTAAATATAAATTTTTATAAACTTTTAAAATAAATGCACAATAACTTAATTAAATTTTTTATATTTAATTTATTAATAATATATAAAATTTATTTATTAACAATACATCAAATATAAAATCGAATAAATAATTTTTTATTCCCTACCATTAACCCAAACATTAATTTATCAGACTTTATTCATTACGATTCAATCATTTGGCTAATTATAACAATATCTCAAACTGAACATCATATCTTAAAAGCATATATGGTGAAGAAATCAGTTCGTCTTGGCACATGTCTCTGAGCAAGAATCTACACATCTTCCAACCTTTTGTACACCTAATAATGTATTTAAAAGACATAAACAAAACCTTGAGTTTATACTTTAGAGAAGACAGAGAAAAGAGAGAGTAAAATAGTTACCAGGATTTTCTTTGGAGCTGAGATTTGCGCACAAGGAGACAGCACAACCAAGCTTGCAGAAGTATTGGGTGTCGTCTTTGTTGAGACTTGCCAAATCAGTAGAGCTTGGAATAATACAATCCTTGAGGCACTTGACAGAGCAAGAGAAAACTGTGTTTTCCGTTGTAATAACACACAAAACGAAGCAACCCATATAGCAGCTTTGGAAAGAAGCGGTGGACTGCCCTACTAGAATTCCCGATGCCAAACAAACCATCATCAGTACTCCCTTAATTCCCTCCATTTTTCTTGCTTTTTTCTCCTGTTGTTTGCAATTGTGAAAGAAAGGTAAGGTTGAAACTGTAGTTAGAGCTGCTCTTTCTCTTCTCCAAGAAAGGTACTTTATATAAACCCCAAATGGTAGGTTTATGTAGCAGGAAAGTTCTTCTCAACTTATGCTTGTAGGTCAAATTGTACAATATATCTTTGTACTTTTGTTAAATAATGTATTATTCCTTCTATTTTAATGTATTCAAATTAAATTTTTATTTTTTAATAAATTATTAAATTTAATTAAATTGTTAACTGTTAAATTTTTTTTAATTAAAATTAATGATGTAATATTTTAACTTTTTTGACGTAACATTTTTACTTATATAGCTATTGACTTTACAAATATATCAAGTCCATGTGGTAAAAATAATGAAGTAATAAAATTTTTTTTCATATTAACATTTTTCACATCAAGTTTTCTCAAATTGTACGACTCGTTCCTTTAATTTGGTGAAATGATGAAATTAATTATTTTATTTTAATGTGTATTTAAATTTGGTTTCTATATATAAATTACTTATCAAATTTCATATTGGACCTAAAATAAATAAGATTAAATTAAAATAAAACATAAAAAACATTTTAATACAAATAGATTGAGTAGTAATAAAGTCAATGTATGGATAAACACAGGAGCTATATCAGACCAATCTTCTAAAATAATTTCTTTTTAACTTGTTATAAAAATAAAAAAAATTATTTTTTAAAATTTTCCTCTTTTCTTGTCTCTTTCATCCTCATTTTCCTCTTACTTTTCTTTATATGTCTTATTCAATGAACTCATATTTCAATGTGATTTTTATAAACTAGTAATTAAAAAATTTAACGATCATAGAAAAAATTTATCTAAAAAACTACCAATATCTAAAAATCGATTATCGGCATCATAGTTTTGTATTATTGTTTAAAGCAAAATTGAGTATAATACGATCAAAATTCTAAACCTAAACCTTTAGAAAAGAATTTCTCAAAAAAAAAAAATCAAATTATTTTTGTTGGTTGTCTTTTTTTTTTTTTTTTTGTTATCTTGTCCATTGTTGTTGAATTCTCAAAATTTTCCCAAATCAATCTTTCTTAAAAAATTTTCATTTTTTTCTTATTTTTTCATTTTTCAGTTTTCAATTTCCATTTTTTTTTTTTGCGTTTTTCTAACTTTGACTTCTTAATTTTTACCAACTAAACAATAAATATAAATAAAGAAAAAAATAAATAATAAATATAATAAGCAATTTTAAAAAAAGATGATCTAACAAAAAATTTTATTAATTGATACAATAATTAAAAATAATTACAAAAATAATAATAAATAAAATTAATAAAAGAAAATGCATATATTTAATTATTTAAAAAAATCTACATTTATATAAAAATAAAAAAATGATTTTAATTTCCCTTTTACTAATTTCATATAAATATAAATATAAATATATTCTTTTTATTAATTTTATATATAAAAATTTCTTTTTTATTACATAATGATTAATTATTATATATATAAATATTGTATTTATATTTTAATAAATAATAATTTATAATAATTTATTAGTTATTATTTATTATATTTATTAAAATATAAATATTATTCTAACTATTAAAATATAAAATATAATTTTAGTAAAATGTTAAGTCATTTCATTTCTATGTAGTAATTAATTGTTCTATGAATTTTATATTTTAAAATTAGTAATTTATAATATACTTTATAATTTATAGTTTTATGGTTGAATTATTAAATTATAACTTAAGTTAAAAGTTTGAATATTGAATTTTAAAAATATTTATATTTCTTATAATATTTTTTATTGAATCGACAATTAACCCAATTAACCTGGTGGTTGAACCATTAATTCAATGACTCAAAATTTTAAATGATTTAATATCCGATTCGATTTTAATAATTATGATATTAACTGATTAGTTGAATAATTTATCCTTTCTTTTTGATCGATACTTTTCAATAAATTAAACAATAATATTGTTAAAATTAAAAAAAAAAAAAACTAATGAATGAGAATCCATTCTCAAGAGCATATAAAGAAAATACAATCAAATTATAAGAAGACAAAATTAAAAAAAAACTATATATATATATATATTCTATATGAGAAATTATGAAATATTTTAACAGCTAAATTTTTAACTCTACAAGTAAGGTTAAAATTGTAACACATTTTTTAGTATATAATTAAAAAATAAAAAAATAATTCAAAAAAATAAAATATGTGTTATTATCTTAATTCTATTTATGAAGTTAAAAAATTTTATTGTCAATATATTAAATAACTAGCTTGTAACTCATGCAATGCACAATTTAGTTTATTTATTTAAATATATGTATATACACACAATTTAGTATTATTTACAAAATTATATCAAAGTTTCCAATATTTATAGCATATATCATAATTTATATATAAAATTGATATCTCATAAAAAAATTAAACTTTTTAAAGTAAAATTGAATGCATTTTATTTTGAAAATAATTAGAGATAGCAAAATTTTCCTTTTAATGGTTTTAAAAAATTATAGACATCCCATCACTATTAAAATTTAACTCAAAATCATGAAGAAAAAAAAAAGATGTGTATCAAAATACAAAAAGTAATATCAAATGATGAATTACATCATAAAAGAAATTTTTACATATCTTCATTCATGTGTTTTTAATCATATTGAACAAAATATTAAAACAATTAGCCGATGTTTATCAAAAGAAAAAATGAATTGAAAAAAAATTACTTAAGAAAAAAACAAATAGCTTTAAAAGAAAAGTTGCAAATACTATTATTATTGGATGGTTATTAGAATGCATATATATGCATATCTATATATATAATTGATAATGATTTTTGAATTTAAAAAATTGATATGTATGTTTTTAAATTTTAAAAAATCAAATATTAAAGAATTATATGAAAATTTATAAAGACACATCATTTTTGAGATTTTTGAGTTTAGAAAAATCGGATGGTTTTTCTCTCTCACAAATATATTTAAGTTGTTTGTGTGTGTGTGAGAGAGAGAGATTTTTAGGTATGGAAGCGGGAAAAAGTATGACTAACAAAGCTTTGATTGTAATGGGATGGTGATGGTCATGCTTTTGTTTGCAGGGCTCACAGTTGCAGAGGTAGACCAACAATGCTACGATGAGTGCTTGACTCATTGCGATGTGTTGCTGCCATGAGAACGAATATGCGTCCAACAATGCTTCAATGATTGTTCTCACAACGACACTACTGATAGTAGAATGATGTATGAGCGACTGCTCAAGTAAACATTGATTTTTACCAACGATAAAAATAATAAATGTAGAATCTGCCTTGTATTCTATTGTGATAGACAGAAGATCAATGACTATGCTCTTAATAAAATATGCAATTGGATCAGATTTTAAATTATAATTTGTATAGACACCAAATTTGTCTGGATGTTAATCGTGTCTAGATTGAATATTTATCGGATATCGAGTTTTCAAACTAAGTTTTGATTGCAATTCAATCGGGCCGAGGCCCAATTTCAATTCGACTGAGCTTTAGGGTCGATTTCAATTCAAATAGGCCCAATTTTGATTGGACCCGAAGTCCAATTTCATTTTTAAGCCCAAAACCTGTTTACCTTTTATTTTATTAATTTATTAATTAAACAAAAATACAAAATACAAAGATACAAATACAAAAAAATAGAAAAAAACAAAAAAAAAGAAAAAAACAAAAGGGTCTGATGGTAGTGGTGCATTGCACGTCACTATTGGCCACTCACTCCTCTGATCACCCATACCCTACAAACCTTATCCACCCCATCAGTACTCCTGAACCACTGTCACCCTATGTTCACCTTTTGTTCACTAGAGCTGTAGCCTAATCACCACCATACCTTACCTTCTGATCCCCTGACTCCTGAAACCTACCCCAAACCAACCATCACCTGCTCCCCCAACTAGCCCTATAAAATCCATAACTCAGAAAAAGACCAAAAAGGGGTCCACGTCCAAAACTAGGCTACCATACATTTAGTCCCAACACTCAACCCAGCTTATGCTAACAACTACGCACCACAACCCCAGATACCCTAGTGAAAACCCAACTATCCATCAAACCACAAGCATAAAAAAAAAATAAAATCAACAAAAAATACAGTCCTCGCCCAATCGACGAGAAACCCAATGCCAAGGAGAATACCCTGCCAAAAAAATAAAAAAAGAGAAAAGTTTTCTGCCAGAAAAACAACAAAAAAAATAAAAAAAATTAACTCAGTCCCTTGGAATGAGGAACCTAGCACCGAGACCATTGCAAAAGAAGAAGCAAAGCTAGTAAAAAAAAAGTCAGAATAAAAAAAAAAGAGTTTGGCCAAAAGTTAGAAGGCAAATCTAGGGGATTTGAAACATTTTTTGGTAAAAAAGAGGTCAAATCTGTGTTCAAGAGATCGAGAGGAGTTTGTGGGTGTTTTTTAAAATTTTTCAACATCGACAACGACGGTTGGAACCCGTTGCCAACGACGACCACGATGGTCGTCACAACCGACACTCACTTACCCCAAATCGATCTAAAAAAAGAGGAGAGAGAGAGAGAGATTTTTTTCAGAGAGAAGGGGAAAAATAAAGTAAAAATTTTTTTTGACTTTTCTATAAACTGCCAATAACCAAAATGACGTTGTTTCATTTAAACACCAAAACGAGGTCGAATCTGTATTCATGAGGTCGAGAGGAGTTTGTGGGTATTTTTTAAAATTTTTCAACATCGACGACAGCGGTTGGAACCCTTTAAGTGCGAGGACCACGGCGGTCGTCACGACCGACGGTCACCAGCCCCAGATCGATCTAAAAAAAAAGAGAGAGATTTTTTTCGGGGAGAGGGGAGAAATGAAGTAAAATTTTTTTTTTTGGCTTTTCTATAAACTGCCAATAGCCAAAACGACGTTGTTTCATTTAAACACTAAAACGATGTCATTTTAAGCCCAGGATCCGCGCGTCAACCTGTTGACCTGACCCGGGATCATCGTAACAAACCCGACTACCCGACGACCCGACTCACCATTTTTCCTGATCGATCTAGATAAATTGGCCCAAACTGAACTAGACCGATGCCAAATCGTCAAACCACTTAGATCGAACCGAGCCACAGAATCAACCAGACCGACATTGACCAGATCGTTGATCGGTCTAGTTCAGGTAAAAAATTTTTTTTTATGAATTTTTTAATTTTTTTAAATATTATTTTTGTTATTTTAAATTTTGTTATTAATGTTTATGCATGTTAAAATGTTTAAATTTGTTAGAATAAATTTTTATTGTTTTATAATATTAACAAATAAAAATAAATAATGAAATATATAGTAAAAATTTGTGATAATTTTGTTATTTTTAAAATAAATCTTATAAAATAATAATAAAAAAAATTTTACCTGATGATGAGATTCAAAAGTATTCCGAGTATTGATACCTATGAAATCTCTAGATAAGAAGATTTTTTTTTTAAATATTACAATTATATTGGAGTATTTATAAAAAAATTTTCAATACAATAAAAATGTTCTTTTTTTGTTATAAAATAATAAATAAAAATTAATTAATAAATTAAGAATAAGTAATAAAAAATGAGAAAAAAATTTATCCAATGATGGGATTCTAAAAGTATTCCGAGTAGAGATGCTTTAACAACTCCCTAGGTGAGAAGATACTTTTTAAATATTACCAGTGTATTAGAATATTTATAGAAAATCTTCAATATAATAAAAATTCCTCTTTTCTTCATTTTTTTAAACAAAAATATTAATAAAAATTAATAAAATTTTTAAAATGTGCATCAACATGTCATTATTTGTATTGCATGCATGACATAATTTTTATGAAAAGTAAATTTGAACCTTTGAGGATGAGATTCTAAAGTATTTTGAGAAGCGATGCCTAAAAAATTTTTAGGTGAGAAAAAGTTCTTCTAATGTTACAAATGTATTGGAATATTTTAAAAATTATTTTAATAATAGGGTTCAAATTTATTTTTCTTGAATTAAACTTGAATAATAAATATGAAATAAGTTAAAAAAAATTCCAATAAACGAAAAATAAAAAAATTTATTATTATTATTATGTTTAAATACTGAAAATAAGACTGTTTTTATCAAAATCAATGGATAACATATAGTTAATTGGTATTATTTTTAAACGGGTATTGTGAGGGTGCTAATTTTTTCCCACACAATCCACGTGTCAACCTGTTGACCCGACTCAAGATTCACACAACTGACCCGATGACCCGACTTACCATTTTTCATGATCGATCTAGATAAATCGACCTAGACCGAACCAGATAGGCTTCGAATCGTTGAACCAACCAGATCGAATCGAGCCGTCGAATCGACCGGACCGGATCGACATTGACCGGACCATTGATCGATTTAGTTCAGGTAAAAATTTTTTTTTTTGAATTTTTAAAAATTTTAAAATATTATTTTGTTATTTTAAATTTTTTTATTAATATTTATGCATGTTAAAATATTTAAATTTGTTAGAACAAATTTTTGTTGTTTTATAATTTAACAAATAAAAATAAATAATGAAATATATAGTAAAATTTTGTGATAATTTTGTTTTTTTAAAATAAATCTTATAAAATAATAAAAAATAAGAAAAAAAAAATTTTTATCCCGATGATGAGATTCAAAATATTTCGAGTAGTTATACTTATGAAATCTCTAAGTGAGAAAATGTTTTTTTAAATACTACTAGTGTATTAGAGTATTTATAAAATTTTTTAATACAATAAAAATTCTTTTTTGTTATAAAATAATAAATAAAAATTAATTAATAAATTAAGAATAAGTAATAAAAAATGAGAAAAAAGAAAAATTTATCCAATGATGGAATTCTAAAAGCATTCCAAGTAGAGATGCTTTAAGAACTCCATAGGTGAGAAGATACTTTTTAAAATATTACCAGTGTATTAGAATATTTATAGAAAATCTTCAATATAATAAAAATTCATCTTTTCTTCATTTTTTAAACAAAAATAGTAATAAAAATTAAAAAAATTTTAAAATAAAAAATAAGATGTGTGCATCAACATGTCATTATTTGCATTGCATGCATGACATAATTTTTACGAAAGTAAATTCGAACCTCTGAGGATGAGATTTTAAGGTATTTCGAGAAACGATGCCTAAGAAATTTTTAGGTGAGAAAAAGTTCTTCTAATGTTACCAACATATTAGAACATTTTAAGAATTATTTCAATAAAAAGGTTCAAATTTATTTTTCTCGAATTAAACTTGAATAATAAATATGAAATAAGTGAAAAAAAACAATTTCCAATAAATGAAAAATTAAAAAATTATTATTATTATTTTTAAATACCGAAAATAAGATTGTTTTTATCAAAATTAATGGACAACACGTAATTAATTGGTACCGTTTTAAACGAGTGTTATGAGGGTGCTAATCCTTCCCCATGCATAATCGACTCCCAAACCCATACTGTTTCGCAGACTCCAAAATTATCCTTTTAATAAATTTTAATTAATTTTAAGATTTTATTAAAAGGATATGTTTTAATAGGTGGCCAATCGCACATAGCCAAAAAAGATTGGTGGCGACTCCGTTATTTTTATTTCATTTTCAAATTCGTCGAACGAACACAAAACTGTTACGATAGCTTAGCGACTCCGCTGGGGATGCCATTTATTTTTTAGAGTCAAGCCAAAATTAACATGTTATCCTTAAATTTTGATTTAAACAATAATAATCGGTCTTTTAGTTTTTTATTTTTCACTTTCAATAAAAAGGTAAAAAGAAAAAAAAAAACAAATTAAAAGCAAAAATAAAAAATTTTCCTCACGTTTTATTTTACTATGCCTCTTATGCTTTATTTTTTTGTATATATTACTCTCAATAAATTATGATATATTTGCACACATAATTACATAATGCATCTCATGTATGAACTTTATACCCGAGCTCTTCTCTTATAGAAAGAAGTAGAGTACCTATGCCCTCGTGAGGTGATAACCTCTGCAATAACAAACGAAATACTTCGACTCAAATTAAACCCTTTTCATTCATAGCCTATAATGGGTGAGGATCACGGTACTTCATTAGTCCAGCCTGGATGATAGTGAGGAACAATTTGAGAACCTTTAGACACGTGTCAATTCAAACCCAACATGTAATAAGCCTAGGAAACTAGCCTTAAGTAGAGCCTTATCCATTTTCTCATAGAAAATACCTGAGAATAAAAATTGTGTGTAATACAAAACAAAATAAAACAAAAAAAATTCTCAAAACTTAAAAAAATGTTTTTCATCAAACCGCATCCTCACACTAACTCAATTTTGTTTCATTTTCTTTTTCTTTTTCTTTTTTGCATTAATCATATCATACAGTTCTACATCGATGTATTTGCTCTAAGACATATTTCTTTCAAAAAGTTTTCATGGATCTTGTAAAACTTCAGATTTGTTCATTCTTAGTCAGTGTCCTATGTGAGCTGTATAATAAAGTATATGTTTGTTCAAAAAAACCCCAACAAAATAATGAAGATTGCTTGCCTATCGGCTATATGTCTGTGTTACCCAAAAAGGTGCATTTGGATCTCACACATAATGATTTAGAAGACGTAGCTATTATCTGAGGTTAGTTAAGTGAAAAAAGAAAAGAAAGCTTTTGTAAAAAGTATGAGCATATTGCATTCTTCATTCCAGTAGTGATCGATGAAAGGTTGGTTAGGGCAGCTATACAATTTTGAGATCCATGCTATAGATGCTTCACTTTTAATCAGAAAGATTTGGTGTCAACTATTGAAGAGTATTCGATTTTTCTTGGAATAAAACTACAGTGTCCAGATAAGGTATTTACCCGAAAGCCAAAATCATGTTATTGCAAAAATGTTGGCCAAGCTTATGGGGGTTAAAGTAGAAACCATTGATTCATTTGCGAAGCCTAAAGGTGAACATCTTGACATCCGTTGGGACTTTCTTCGAAATTTCATTCGGAAGCATTTAAATAATGATCAAGGCATGGCTGTGTTTGCTCTAGCATTGTATGGCATGATAATCTTTCTGAAGATTTTGGGTTACATTAAGATAACTGTGGTAGATTTTTTAAGCAAATTGAAACCCAAACAATTAATCCTGCACCAGCAGTTCTAGTTGAAACCATCATGTCATTAAATTTCTATTTAAGGAATGAAAAATGACGGTTCATAAGATGTGCATCGTTATTATATATGTAGGTTAGAAGTCATTTCAAGTGTCAAAAGAGTGCTTTCTCAAAGTTGTATCTTCAAAATAAGACATCAATTGAAGAGTTCTGTAAAAGTCAATGGCCAACATTGAAGACTAAAAAAGAGTGGGTCTTTTTTTTATGAAGACTTATCGGGGATGAAATCAAATGGATGGTACCTTGGATGCCTCATGTGCCTTTATTGTATCGTGGAGGAAACGAGCCATAGATACCGTTGTTAGGGCTATGAGATGTTGTGAGTTACGCTTCGTTGATGGTGCTTAGGCAATTTGGTGTAAAATAATTTGTTTCTGCTACTCATGGCCTGATTCAAATAGAATTCATTTATGGGAAACCAAATCCACCAAGAACCTCAGAGCAATTGATCCAAGCATGGAAGAAAATGTGAAGAATAAGATTAGGACCTCTCATCGACAAAGTCACTCTGATTATCAGGTTTGGAAAGTAAAATGGCTTAGAGACATAGTACTTCCTCCTAAAAGCTCACATCAATCGGCTAATCTTTCGATAGAAGTGCAATTATCAGAAGTCGAGCTTGTCAAGAAAGAATTAAAAGTTAAAAAAAATACGTAAAAAAAATTTAAGACTTTGTGAAAAGGTGAGACAGTTGAAATATGAAGCAGAAATATAAGAGAGCAAATTGACAAAGATCATAAAAGAATGAGATATGGCCAATAATGATTTGAAAGATTTACACCAAAAAAAAAAAATAAAAGATACAGTTCAATTTAAAACTGAAAAAGTTACCAAGTTTTACCTTAGTCGGTAACATGAAATGGATGAGCTTCGAGAGAAAATGAACTAATGGAAAGGCAAAGCTCAAGAAAAGTAAGAAAGCCATCAAAATTTTCTCAAAAATGCTAGAATTGGAAGGGGTTATACTCTACAACTTCAACAAGATTGGTGGAATGCCAAAAAGAGAAGAAAGGTTGAAAGCCATGCTCGTAAAAAAGAGAAGAAAGCACTTTAAAGTACTGAGTGAAAAAGAATCACTTCACTAGGTGATATAAGGGTTAGAGATGCAACAGTAAGATCACAAGAGCCATATTTCAGCAATAATAGATGAGTGGCATAGAAGGAAAAAAGATTAGATCTTCACATGTAATTCAGAAAGAGATATTCATATGAAATGAAAAGTAAAAAGCTTAGGAAGGTAATACTACATAGAGCATTTAACTAATCAAGTTTGCAAGGTAATGATGAAAGCATGAGAGATGGTTGAAAAGGTAAAAGCATTAAGAAGAGAAGTGAATCCCATAGGAGAATATGGACATCGCCTAGTAAACTTTCTAGATGAGGCGAATAACCATTATGAACAAGTCAAATGCTTCTATGGATATAATTTTAGGATGGTAAATCTCATGTAATAAAGTTATATGGAATCAATAAAAATTTTTAGTGCTGAAATTCATCCAAGAGTAAATATCTCCCACTTGCATTCATGAATCAGGTACATCATTTTCATAAAATAAGTGAAAAAATAAAATTTTCAACACATAACATTCTAATTTTTTTTTTAAAAAAAACTTTGTGCTAATAAAAGTTCAAGAATAGCTCGCCCATAAAAAATTTTGATCCAACCTACTCGTCATTCATATAATACCAGAACTCAAACAAGAATCATAGAATAAGAACAGGCTAGTCGATTTGAGAGAATCGAGAAAGCTCAAGAAGAATTAAAAGGGGATCTCAGTATAATAATGGATATGCTCAAGAAACTTGATAAAAAAAAATAGTGGAAGAAAATCTTAGTTTTTAAGAGCAATTGCCAGATATGGTAGATCATGTTTACCCTATAAGGTTTGAGCCATGATCGACCTAACCTTTTTAGGGACCTAGAGTGCAAATTTCTACTCCCGGTGGATATTCTAATCCTTATCCAAGAATGACATCCACACCTACTCTAGGATAATTCCAAAATGTTGTTAATCCTGTTATGATGGAAAAATCACCTGAGCCAATCTTGGTTCCTGATTTGGATGATCTCAAAGAAAGAGAAAAGCTAGGGATGAAGACACTTAAGAAAGTAAAAGATACTAGTGCCCAACAAAAGATGAAAGTATTAGAAGAAAGACTTAGGATCATAGAAAGAATAAATTTTTATGGCTCCACAGATACAATCGAGCTTTGTTTAGTCCCTGATGCGGTCATTCCGCCTAAATTCAAAGTCCTTGAATTTAAAAAATATAATGGCACAAAATGCCCGATGACCCCATATCACCATGTATTGTCGTAAGATGGCAACACATGCTAGTGATGAGAAGTTCTTGATACAAGTATTTCAGGATAACTTTATGAGATTTACTGCTAAATGGTATGTCCAACTAGATAGAACTCGTATTCATTCTTGGCAAGAGCTCACTAGGGTATTCTTTACATAATATCAGCATGTCACGGATCTGATTCCAGATGGTTTATCTCTACAAAATATAAAAAAAAATAAAAAAAATTTTAAAAAGTATGCACAGAGATGGAAAGATATGGCTGCATAAGTTTAACCTCTTCTTACTGAGAAAAAGATAACTGTCTTATTTGTGAACATTCTGAAAGTACTGTACTATGAGAGATTGACAGGCAATGTAATCAAAAACTTTACAGATATGATAATATCGAGTTAAATTATCAAAAATACCATAAAAATGGCAAGCTCGATGTAGAAGAGACGAGTGGAGTAAAAAAAGGTGGAGTTCCTAAAAAGAAAGAGAATGAAGTTCAAGTGGTGAACTACGTGGGGCAATAATTTAGAGGTTTCATGCCCTACCCTACGTCAATCTATCAAACCCATTACCCTTCCATAAATAATATTACATTCACTCCTCATCCATATCAACCATACCAGCCATTACTACAACTAGCTTATACACCTCAGTTTCAACCATATTTTCGGACACCCACCTATTCTTACAACCATCCTGTTACACCTATCAAACTAGAATAAAGACCTAGTAATGGTCCAAGAGGCTTGAAAACTACCCAAGAAAAAATTACTTTCGATCCCATACCTATGACATACACGAATCTGTATCCTCAATTTATCGAGAAACATTTACTAGCCCCTATTATTGTTGAGCCTTTGAAACCTTCGTTTCCTAAATGATATGACCCTAATGCACATTGTGATTATCATTATGGAAACTCAAGCCATTCTATTGAGAACTGTACTGCCCTAAAGCACAAAGTGCAATGATTAATTAATGAAGAGGTGTTAAATTTTGACACCAACCAATGAGAAACTCCAAATGTTAATAGGAACCCTCTATCGAACCATACCAAACCATCAATAAATGCTTTAATTGATGGACAAGCAAGCTATGTGAAGAAAAGGATAGAGAAAGTTAAAATGCTGATGGCTAAAGTGTTTGAAGCCTTGGTTAAGGCTGATATATTGAAGTCAATAGAACCTCAGCATTACTTTAAAGTGATTAACCCCATTAAGATTGTAGTTATCACAAAGGTGCTTTAGGACATTTTATTGAAAGTTGTTACCAATTTCATCAAGACATGTAGAAGTTGATGGATACGAGTTGAATAAAATTTTACGAAGAAAGAAGAGAGTTGATAAAAGCTGAAATGTCTACCATTGATTTAAAAAATAAGTTTATGCGTAGATCGATGACTATTTATTATGATGAGAAGCCAACATTAAAGCTAGAAAAGCTCATCTTTCGATCAGTAATGACAATTAAAGTTTTTGACCTTTTTTCATATCAGAATGATAAAGTAGTACCATAAAAGTATGATTGTGATATTGTAATCAACCCAGATACTATGAACATAACGAGTGTAGAAAGTATGACTTGAAGTGAAATATATTATACTCTAAAAGCTTTAAAAAAAGCCAAAAAAAGAAAATAAAGGTGGAAGAAGAAGAGAGAAGTAAGAATAATCCTATTGCAGTCCTAGAAAAAAAATCAGAAGTCGGTCTCTGAGAGTGAAATTTATAAATTTCTAAAGTTATTAAAACATAACGAGTATAACATGGTAGAATAGGTTAACAAGATGCCAGCTAAAATTTTGCTATTATCATTATTGTTAAGCTCAGAGTTACACCGTAATGCTCTACTGAAAGTGCTCAATTAAGCATATGTGTCTCGCAATGTTTCTGTTGAATATGTGAAATAGCTTATTAGCAATCTGATAATTTTAAACTATATCTCTTTCAATGATGAAGAGATTTCTCCTAAAGGTCAAGAAAGTATCAAGGCTCTTTACATTACTGTAAAGTGTAAGAGTCATATAATGACTATGATTTTGATCAATAATGGCTCATCCGTCAATGTTATGCCTATGACTATTCTAGGAAAACTTCATATTAATGGATCTTATATGAAGTCTAGTCATATGATAGTTTGAGCCTTCGATGAGACCCGATAAGAGGTGCTGAAAGACATAAAAATACTATTACAAATTGGTTCGTGCACTTTTAAAGTGAAATTTCAAGTTATGGATATCTCACCCTAATACAGTTGCTTGTTGAGAAGGTCATGGGTTCATATGACGGGTGCTATTCCATCCTAATTGCATCAAAAAATCAAATTTATTATTGATAGAAAATTGACATATGTGATAAAAGAAGAAGATTTACTGGTCACTCAACTGGTAAATACTACTTATGTAAAAGCAGCAGATGAAGCCCTAGAGTACTCATATAGGTCTTTTGAGATTACTAATGTAATATATATGGTTGAAAGATCTAAATTATATTCACCATACCTGTCTACAACTTTTAAAATGGTCGTTAAACAACTTATTGGAAAAGGATGGTAACCTAAAACTGGACTAAAAAAAAACCTGTAAGAAATCATATAGCCATTAGCAGTATATGACAAAAGATATAGATTTGGCTTAGGATATAAGCCAATAAGAGGGGATAAAATGAAAATAATGAATGAAAAAAAAAAGATAAGAGATTGGCTAATCTTAGGGGATATAAGCCAGAGTCAGAACCTATGATTATTCCATACCACTATAATTCTTTTCATTCGGGAGGATATATTTATCCAGATTTACTTGAAGCCCTAAGTGCAAGATTCGTGGAAGAGTTTTTTGAGCTGGCAATTTAAATGGTAGATGACGAAGAAAAGAAAAGGCAAGATGAATAGCTGTTTGTGCACCATTGTCCTTCAGATTTTGAGCTAAATAACTAGAGAGTTGTAGAGTTGTCTATTGTCTTTAAAACTTCTGAAAAGTAATGTATTATGAAACTTTAAATCCTTAATTGCTTTTATAAGCATTGGGTGATCTTTTGTGGTGTCTTTATGTTTGTTGTTTTAATAAAAGACTTAGAAAATGCATCCATATTTCTTCTATTATATTCATCTTCACTTTACTTTCTATTTTTTCTTTTCATCATTTTCTTGCCATTCCATTTTTGTATGCCAATATTCTCTTCATCTTACCCTTTACAAGGTTCCAAATAATGAACACGAAGATAATTATGGCCATAATCTTGGATTTGATTTTGAAAACTTAATTTATGTTGATGAACTTGATAATGAGAAAGATTCAGATAACTACACACTGCCTCTTATTTTGTTAAAATTAATAGAACATGAAGATAAGCCAATTGAACCCCACTAAAAAATTATCGAATTAGTGAATTTGAGAGATGATGAAAATAAAAAAAAGGTTAAAGTTGGTACATTTCTTTCACCAGTTGAAAGACAAAAGCTTGAAAAACTGTTTTGAAAATATATGAATGTATTCGAGTGATCTTACCAGGATATGCCAAGACTCGGCACTAATATTATAGAGCATAAGTTACCTTTGAAGCTAGAATGTAAGCTGATGCAGCAAAAGTTAAGGTACATGAAGCCAAAAATGCTACTAAAAATTAAAAAGAAAGTGAAGAAGCAATTTGATGCTAAATTTTGAAGGTGACAAAATATCTTGAATGGGTAGCCAATATAGTGTCAGTTCCCAAGAAGGAAGAAAAAGTGAGAATGTGTCGATTATCGAGACTTGAATAAGACGAGTCCCAATGATAACTTTTCTTTGCCCTATATCAAACTCTAATGGATAATACTGCTAGGCACTCTATATTTTCTTTATAGATGGCTTATCAGGCTATAATTAGATCAAGATGGCTCAGGATGATATTGAGAAAACTACATTTGTAACCATGCGGGGAACATTCTATTAAAAATCATGCCTTTTGAGTTAAAAAATGCTGATGCCATTTATCAAAGAGTAATTGTGACTCTCTTTCATGATATAATGCATAAAGAAATAGAAGTATATGTGGATAATATGATCGTAAAATCTCATGAAGGAGAAGATCATGTAGTCAATCTCAAAAAGTTGTTTGATATGTTGAAAAGATTTTAGTTGAAGTTGATCATGCTAAATGTACATTCGATGTCAAATCAAAAAAATTATTAGGCTTTATGGTTAGTGAAAGAAGAATTAAAATAGACTCAGATAAGATACAACCTATCCAAAACTTATCTCTTCCTCGTACCTTAAAAAAAATGAGGTTTCTTAGAAAGATTGAACTATATTGCTCGTTTTATCTCTCAACTCACCTACAAGTGTAATCCTATTTTCAAGCTTCTTAGAAAATATGATCCAGGAGAATGGAATGATGAATGCTAAGAAACTTTTGATAAAATTAAAAATACTTGTCAAATCCACTTGTGTTGGTGCCTCCAATCTCGAGAAAACTTTTGATTTTGTACTTAACAGTGCATGAAAATTTAATAGAATGTGTGCTGGGGCAAAGAGATGAAACTGATAAAAAAGAACGAGCAATTTACTACTTGAGCAAGAAATTTATTAATTACGAGTCCAAGTATTCATCATTAGAGAAGATGTGTTGTGCATTGGCTTGGACAGCTCGAAGACTTCGACAATACATGCTTTGTCATACCACTTGGCTTATAGTAAAGTTGGATCCTATTAAGTATATCTTCGAGAAGTTTTCATTGACAGAGAGAATAACGTGGTGGCAAGTTATGCTTTTAAAATATGATATTGTTTATGTGACTCAAAAGGCTATTAAAAGAAGTACGATAACCAAGTTTCTTACCGATCGTGCAACCGAAAATTATGAGCCAATGAAACTGAATTTTTTTGATGAAGATGTGATGGCCATTGAAGAAAATGAACTTGTTGAAAAGTCTTTGAAAATGTATTTTGATGGAGCAGTTAATGTTTTAGGCCATGGTATTAGGGCAATTTTAATATCTCCCAATGAACATTATTATCCAATCACAGATAGGTTGAATTTCAATTATACAAACAATATGGCTGAATACGAAGCCTGTGTTATGGGTTTGCAAGCAGCGATTGAAAAAAAATCAAAGTGTTTGATGTGCTTGGAGATTCAGCTCTAGTCATCTATTAATTAAGAGAAAAATGGGAAACAAGAGATTTCAAGTTGATACAGTACCATAAGTACATCTTTGAATTGGTTAAACAATTTAAAGAAGTTCAGTTTGAGCATTTGCCTAGAAAAAAAACCAAATTACTGATGCACTGGCTAATCTAGCTGTAATGATTAAAATATATGCAAATACTAAAATCCAACCCATTAAGCTGGATGTGAAGGATGAGCCAGCGTATTGTTCAAGTGTCGAAAAAAAAGTTGATGAAAAGCCATGGTATCATGACCTTATGAAATACATCAAAAGTCAGCAATACCCAGAATATGCAACAAAAAATGATAAAAGGACTATTAGAAGGTTGGCTAAGAGTTTTTTCCTAGATGAAGATGTCTTTTATAAAAAAGGTTGAGATCAGATGCTCATAAGATGTGTGAATGCAGCTGAAGTGAAGAGGATTATTGAAGAAGTACATGATGGAGTTTGTGGGGCACATAAAAAATGGTCATATGATGGCAAGATAAATTATGAGGGTCGATTACTATTGGTTGACATGGAGAGTGACTGTATTAATTATGTTAGAAGATGTCATAAGTGTCAGATCTATGCTGACAAGATCTACGCTCTTCCAACAATATTACATGTTTTGGCTCATCCATGGCCATTCTCTATGTGAGACATAGATGTCATTGGTCCCATTACTTCAAAAGCTTTGAATGGGCATAGATTCATCTTTGTGATGATTGATTACTTCATCAAATGGGTAAAAGCTACAACATATGCTAGCGTGACCTGATCTATGGTATGCAAGTTCATAAAAAAGAAGATAATATGCAGATATGGACTTTCAGAGATAATTATTTTTGATAATGCCAAAAACTTGAATAGCAAAATGATGAATAAAGTGTGCACTTAATTCAAAATCCATCATCGTAATTCAGCACTATATCGTCCAAAGATGAATGATGTAGTGGAGGCTGCAAACAAGAATATCAAAAAAATCTTGGAGAAAATGACTGATACTTATAAAGATTGGCATGAAAAGTTACCTTTTGCTTTGCATGCTTATAGAACATCAGTCCAAACATCTACTGGGGCCATCTCATTCTCTTTGGTATATGGAATGGAAGGTGTGTTGCCCATCGAAGTAAAAATTTCTTCGTTGAGAGTCTTGATAGAGTTAGAGTTGAAGGAAGCAGAATGGGTTTAAAATCACTACGAACAATTGAACCTCATTGAATAGAAAAGACTTATAGCACTTTGTCACAGTCAATTATATCAAATGAGGATGATGAGAGCACATGACAAGAAAATTCATCTCCGTTACTTTAGGGAAAGAGACTTAATGCTGAAAAAGATCCTTCTAAATCAACATGATAATCGAGGAAAATGGATACAAATTGGGATATGTGGTGAAAAAGGCCCTTTCTGATGGGGCATTGATTTTGGGAGAAATGGACGAAAATTATTTACTTACTTCGATAAATTCAGATGCTGTGAAGAGATATTTTGCTTGAAAAAAATAAAAAAATGAAAAATAATGACTCATCTAAGCTAAAAACCTGAAAAGACAGGTTGGATATACTTACAACATAAGGGACAAGTGTAGTTTAATAAACCCTAAAGTATCAAGGAAGTCATTTGATTTAGTTTTAGAAAAAAGAATTTAAGAATATTTTGTTCATGATTATCTTATGATTATTATTCAGGCACTTTTGTTTTGACTCAAACACTTTGCCATCTAATGAAATATGCTATCTTTCTTTTGGAAATAATGCCTATCCATTCCTTTGTTCTCATTTAATTTTTTTGTTCACCATACAAATAAGAGAAATGTGTGATTACATTTTGTTTGTCTTGAACTTAAAATGATGAAAAAGAAAATAAACATGAAAGATCTCAGTATTACTTTTTTAAAAATTGACAAATACAGATGAAAAAAGATTAGAAAAACATGACAAGATATTGATGTTATTGACTTTTGAAGAAGCAAAATATTGTTAAGGAAGAATACAATGGTTAGATGTTAAGAATTGATTGGTCATATGGCAATTTATGGAGAATTCTAATAAAGAAGCCAAAAAATGAGAGATTTTGATAACCTTTTTACTACAATGAATAATTTTGATTGCATTACATGCATTGCATTTAGAACACTCAGTACATGCATTCATGAGCAGTTATAATAAAGATAAAGACTTTCTATTTCCTAATGAAAAATAAGATTTTGATATTCAAATGAAGATAATAATCAAACAGAAGATTTCAAAAGAGAAAAATTTACTTGTTCAAAGATAAGAACTCGGTTTGGAAAACATATTAGATTTTTAAAGTTGTTGAGCCTCTGTTAAGATGAGCTTTTTTCAATATAAGACTTTAAAGTTGTTGAACCTCTGCTGAGAGGAGCTTTTTCAAGATCAAAATTTTTTTAAAGTTGTTAAGCCTCTGTTAAGAGGAGCTTATAGCTTTTTTAAGATGAGAATTTTTTTAAAGTTGTTAAGTTTCTACTGAGAGAATCCTTTTTCAAGATGAGAATTTCTTTGAAGTTGTTGAGCCTCTACTGAAATGAGCTTTTTCAAAATAAAATTTTTAAAGTTGTTAAGCTTCTGCTGAGATAAACTTTTTCAAGATAGATTTTTAAAGTTGTTGAACCTCTACTGAGATAAGCTTTTTTTAAGATTAGTATTTTAAAGTTATTGAACCTCTGCTTAGAGGAGCTTTTCCAGATGAGATTTTTAAAGTTATTGAACCTCTGCTAAGAGAAGCTTTTTTAAGATGAGAATTTTTTTAAAGTTGTTGAGCCTTTGCTGAGAGGAGCTTTTTCAAGATAAGAATTTCTTTAAGTTGTTAAGCTTTTGCTGAGAGGAGCTTTTTTTCAAGATAGATTTTTAAAGTTGTTGAGCCTTTGCTGAGAGGAACCTTTTTCAGATTTTAAATTTTCAAAAGTTGTCGAGCCTCAAGTGAGACAAGAATTTTCGATTTGATGAGAAAACCTTTTTAAGTAGTTTAAGTTAAAAAAAAAATCCCTTTGGATTCTAGACAAAATTGTTGTCTTTGTCTTTGTCCTATTCCTGATTCTCAACAATATACAAAGAAAGGTAGCTGTAGACATCAAATTTATCCGAATGTAAATCGTGTCTTGATTTAATATTTATCGGATATCGGGTTCTCGAACTAAGTTTTGATTGCAGTTCAATCGGGCTGAGGCCCAATTTCAATTCGACTAGGCTTTAGGCTCGATTTCAATTCAAATAGACCCAATTTTGATTGGGCTCGAAGTCTAATTTCGTTTTTAAGCCCAAAGCCTGTTTGCCTTTTATTTTATTAATTTATTAATTAAATAAAAATGCAAATATACAAAATACAAAGAAAATAGAAAAAATAAAAAAAAGGTAAAAAATAAAAGGGTCTGATGGCAGTGGTGCTTTGCACAGCACCACTGGCCACCCACTCCTCTAATCACCCATACCCTACAAATCTTATCTACCCCATCAGTACTCTTAAACCACTGCCAACCCATGTTCACCTTCTGTTCACCAGAATTGTAGCCCCATCACCACCATGCCCTACCTTCTGATCCCCTGACTCTTGAAACCAACCCCAAACCAACCACCACCTACTCCCTCAACCAGCCCTATAAAATCAATAGCCTAGAAAAAGACTAAGGAGGGATCCGCACCCGAGACTAGGCTCCCATACACTTAGTCCCAACACTCCTTAACCTAGCTTACGCTAACAACTACGCATCCACAACCCCAGATACCCCAGTGAAAACCTAACTACCCATCAAACCACAAGCACAAAAAAAAATTCAACAAAAAAACACAATCCTCGTCGAATTGGCGAGAAACCCAACGCCAAAGAGGATACCTTGCCAAAAAAAAAAAGAGAAAAGCTTTTTACCAAAAAAACAACAAAAAATTAAAAAAAATCAACTCAATCCCTTGGAACGGGGAACCCGAGGCTCTGTAAAAAAGAAAGCAAAGTCGGTAAAAAAAAGTTAGAATACACAAAAAAAAGTTTAGCTAAAAGTTAAAAGGCAAATATAGGGGATTTGGAACTTTTTTTGGTAAAAGAGAGGTCGGATCTGTTTCAGGGGATCGAGAGGAGTTTATGGGTATTTTTTAAAAATTTTTAACAATGGTGACGGCAGTCGAAACTTGTCATCGGCGAAGACCACGGCGATCGTCACGATCGATGGTCATCGGCCCCAGATCGATCTAAAAAAAGAGGAGAGAGATATTTTTTTTTAGGAGAGGGGGAGAAATGAAGTAAAAATTTTTTTTGGCTTTTTTATAAACTGCCAATAGCCAAACGATGTCATTTTAAGCCCAAGATTCGCACGTCAACCAGCCGACCCGACTCGAGATTCACGCAACTGACCTGACGACTCAACTCACCCTTTTTCCTGACCAATCTAGATAAACAGACCTAGATCGAATCAGATCGACATTGAACCATCGAACCACCCATATCAAACCGAGCTGTCGAACTGACCGGATCAATGTTGACCGATCCGGTTTAGGTAAAAAAATTTTTTTAAATTTTTTGAATTTTTTAAAAATATTATTTTTGTTATTTTAAATTTTGTTATTAATATTTATGCATGTTAAAAGGTTTAAATCTGTTAGAATAAATTTGTGTTGTTTTATAATATTAACAAATAAAAATAAATAATGAAATATATAGTAAAAAATTGTGATAATTTTGTTATTTTTAAAATAAATCTTAAAAAATAAGAAAAAAATTTTTTACCCGATGATGAGATTCAAAAATATTTCGAGTAGTGATACCTATGAAATCTCTAGGTAAGAAGATTTTTTTTTAAATACTATCAGTATATTGGAGTATTTATAAATTTTTTTTTAATACAATAAAAATTTTATTTTTTTGTTATAAAACAATAAATAAAAATTAATTAATAAATTAAGAATAAGTAATAAAAAATGAGTAAAAAAGGAAAATTTATCCAATGATGGGATTCTAAAAGTATTCCGAGTAGAGATGCTTTAAGAACTCCTTAGGTGAGAAGATACTTTTTAAATATTACCAGTGTATTGTAATATTTATAGAAAATCTTCAATATAATAAAAATTTCTCTTTTCTTCATTTTTTTAAATGAAAATATTAACAAAAATTAATAAATTTTTAAAATAAAAAATAAGATGTATGCATCAACATGTCATTATTTGCATTGCATGCATGACATAATTTTTACAAAAAGTAAATTTGAACCTCCGAGGATGAGATTCTAAGGTATTCCGAGAAGTGATACCTAAGAAATTTTTATGTGGAAAAAAGTTCTTCTAATGTTACCAACGTACTAGAATATTTTAAGAATTATTTCAATAAAAGGTTTCAAATTTATTTTTCTTGAATTAAACTTGAATAATAAATATGAAATAAGTTTTTAAAAAATAATTTCCAATAAATGAAAAATAAAAAAGTTATTATTATTATTATTTTTAAATACCGAAAATAAGATTATTTTTATCAAAATAAATAGATAACACGTAGTTAATTGGTACCGTTTTTAAACGGGCGCTATGAGGGTGCTAATCCTTCCTCACGTGATTCGCGCGTCAATCCCTCGATCCGACTTGAGATTCGTGCAATCGATTCGATGACCTGACTCACCCTTTTCCCTGATTGATCCGGATAAATCGACCCAGACTGAGCCAAACAGATGTCGAACAGTCGAACCACCCAGACCAAATCGAGCCGTCGAATCTACCAGACAGACATTAACCGAGTCGTTGATCCGTCCAGTTTAGGTTAAAATTTTTTTTTTTTGAAGTTTTAAAAAATATTATTTTTGTTATTTTAAATTTTGTTATTAATATTTATGCATGTTAAAATATTTAAATTTATTAGAATAAATTTTTGTTGTTTTATAATAGTAACAAATAAAAATAAATAATGAAATATATAGTAAAAAATTTGTGATAATTTTGTTATTTTAAAATAAATCTTAAAAAATAATAAAAAATAGGAAATTTTTATCCAATGATGAGATTCAAATATATTCCGAGTAGTAATACCTATAAAATCTCTAAGTGAGAAGATTTTTTTTAAATACTACCAGTGTATTGAAATATTTATAAAAAAATTTTTAATACAATAAAAATTTTATTTTTTTGTTATAAAATAATAAATAAAAATTAATTAATAAATTAAGAATAAGTAATAAAAAATGAGAAAAAAAAAAGAAAATTTATCCAATGATGAGATTCTAAAAGTATTCTGAGTATAGATACTTTAAGAACTCCCTAAGTGAGAAGATACTTTTTAAATATTACCAGTGTATTAAAATATTTATAGAAAATCTTCAATATAATAAAAATTTCTCTTTTCTTCATTTTTTAAAATGAAAATATTAATAAAAATTAATAAATTTTTTAAAATAAAAAATAAGATGTTTGCATCAACATGTCATTATTTGCATTGTATGCATGACATAATTTTTACGAAAAGTAAATTCAGACATTCGAGGATGAAATTTTAAGGTATTCCGAGAAGCGATGCCTAAGAAATTTCTATGTGAGAAAAAGTTTTTCTAATGTTACCAACATATTGGAACATTTTAAGAATTATTTTAATAAAATGGTTTAAATTTATTTTTCTCGAATTAAACTTGAATAATAAATATGAAATAAGTTTGAAAAAAAAATAATTTCCAATAAATGAAAAATCAAAAAAATTATTATTATTATTATTTTTAAATATCGAAATAAGATTGTTTTTATCAAAATTAATGGATAACACGTAATTAATTGGTGCCGTTTTAAATAGGCACTGTAGGGGTGCTAATCCTTCCCCACACGTAATCGACTCTCGAATCCAAATTATTTTGCAGACTCCAAAATTATCCTTTTAATAAATTTTAAGATTTCATTAAAAGGATATGTTTTAATATGTGACCAATTGCACCTAGCGCAAAAAGATTAATGGCGACTCTGTTATTTTTTATTTCATTTTCAAATTCATCGGGCAGACACAAAACCCTTACGACAATTTGACAATAAATCTTTATGATTTTGGTAAATTATCTACTATACTGTTGTAAATCGAATTTTTTAAAATTTTTAAAAGAATTGACGCATATTAGAGCCTTTTAAGATGTATTTAAAAAATCAATACATATTAATTAATTTTTGAAATGAAAGGAACTTTATTAGAAAGCTGTTATAATATCTTGCTTGAGTATTACATTTAACATATTTGGTGATTTCTTTGTCTATACTCTCTTATCTCTAGTTTTTAGAGCCGATCTTGCTAGACAGTGGGCCAACCTATTCCTTTCTTTCTTAACATGCACGTGTCATGGGTCAAGAGCTTAAGCTTAGCACTCATGCGACCTTAGGCTTAAAATTACCGTTCATGTGCCTAAATCAACCTCTTTTTCAACTCTGTGTCGAATGCTTGTGCCATGCACTCCATTAGTTCCTTAAAAGCTTGGAAGAAAGCTAGGAAGGAGAGTTAAAGCAACTGTATTGCTATTTACTTCATACTATATACAATTGCTCAATGCCCTTACAATGACTCTTGTTGCTTACAAATAAAGGGGAGGGCTCTTATTTATACTTGAGACTCCCCAACACATATGGCCCTTATTGATCCAAGTATGTGGCCCTCATAGGCTTTTTGGACCTTTCCATGGTCCCTAGACACTTTTTAGATTGGTAAAGCTTTTGTAAAATCTAGCTTATTTTAGGCTTCTCGTTAAGCTTTAGGTCTAAAAGAATTTGACCACTCCCGCCAAGTGCTTGCGCCTAGTGGTTCCCAAAACCTTCCCTGTTTGATTGCTACTTTACCCGTAACTAGGGCCTTTTAGAGCCTTCCTTGTTTGGGTGCTACAGTACCCATTACTGTTCCCGTGCCTAACCTTTCTAGAACCTTCGGTGCTTGCACGTTGGCCTATCTCTAGGCTAATCTAAAGCCTTTTGTGTCTGCCTATCTATGCCACTCTTTTAGGGTATTTTAGATCTTTCGAACAAGCAGTCCCTATTCTCAGTATTAGGCTACTCACTTTACTGTGCTCTCGCACCTCAGCTTAGGCTCTGGTCCATACATTCGAGCCTCATAGGTGCTTTTAAGACCTTGGTTTCAATCTTTTACCTACACAAACTCGAACAAGCTATATCTTTCTACCCATTTGGCTTGGGATTTACGCACGGACTGTGACATTCTTTTTCAGTCATTCTAACAATGTCCTCATTGCTAGAGGAAGCCGTCCTTTCATTGCACAAGTAAATTAGATTGATGTACCATTTTTGTCTTGATGGTCTTTAGCATACGATGGTTTTTGGTACATGATGGTTATTGGTACACCTTCGTAATCATCCTTTGTTTCAATCACTATCCTATGTGGTTCCCACAAAACCAATGCTTGTCAAAGTAAGCAGCGCCTTAGTTGGTGACATGCCATTATTTTTTTTTTGCGCTCAATAAACCATTCGGGGCGTGCAGTGCTTACATCATATAGCCTTCCATAATCTTGGCTTGTCAAAACTTGTAGTGCCTCTATGTTTAATGTGTTATTACCCTCTCTTTTGCACCATAGGGTCCTTACCTTATTTTCGCATTCAATAGGTTATTTGATGTGTGCAGTGCACATAGGTGTAGGGCATACAACATTCACATCTAGGCTATTACCTTTTTTTTTGACAAACCATCCATCTTTAGGGCTAGTGGCTCTCCGTAACGACACTCACATTGCCCTTATCAGGAGCTTAAGAGATTCTATCTTTTCAGCTCAATTGTTATTACGACTTTTACCATTGAACTCTTTTTAAGTCCTCATAATGGCTTCGAGCTTCTTTCACTATGGGCATTTCCTAGTCTTATACAATCTTAAACATAAAAAATAGTTAAAGAACATGGTCGTTGTACCTTGGTCATGGATGGAACCCTTGGTCCTTACCTTCAGATGTTGCAATTCTCTATTACCCTTTTTTTATTTGAAAAACTACTACTTTTATCTCCCCCACTCAACCCTTTACCTCCAGGCTTAGCCCTTATCCTTAGGTTGTGGAAACTTAGTGCACTTAGCCTTGACCACTGACTTAGCAATGGCAATACTTTTATTTCAATCTTATACATTACCACTTCACTCGACTTTTACCTATGACTTTTACCCTACTTCAAACTCCTTTCATGTGGAGTCTAGCACTCGTATGCGAACTTTGGTGTCTTCGAACCAACTTTCATGGATGATAATCTCTCTTTTAAACTACCATTTTTCCTCTTGCACGTAGGTGGATGACCCTTATGCACATCACCCATACACTTAACCATAAATATGAAGTTTAAATTGATGATCTCTCATACATTCTTAGGAGCACTTAAGCATTATTATGCCCTACTCTCAACACCAATAACTACCAATGACCTCAACATGTAACCTCACCGCAAGTCGATAGCATAGCCGGCACATTAGCACACAAGTTGCTTGCATAACCCAAACTAACATCAACACTAGTCTTAACGAAAGTTGTAATCCCACTGTAATCGAAACCTGCTTTGCTACTAACTCTGATTGAAACAGGCTCTAATACCAACTATCATTGGTTGAGAGCTTAAATTTAGCACCCGTGCAATTTTAAGCTGAAAACTACTGTCTATATGCCTAAGTCAGCCTTTTTTTTGACTTTGTGTCAAATGCTTATGCCGTGCACTCTATTGATTCCCAAAGAGCTTTGGAGAAAGCTAGGAATGAGAGTTAAATAAATTATGTTGCTATTTATTTCATGTTATAGACAATTGCTTAATGCTTTTACAATGACTCTTGTTGCTTATCTCTTATTTTTCTTGCTTGTAAATGAGGTGGAGGACCTATATTTATACTTGAGCCTCTCTAGCATATATGACCTTTATTGATCCAAGTGTATGGCCCTTATAGGCCTTCTACACCTTTTTATGGTCCTTAGACACTTTCTAGATCAGTTAATGCTTTTGTAGAATCTAGCTTGTTCTAGGTTCTCCATTGAGCTTCAGGTTTGGACCAGTCCGGGCACTTTCGTTGAGTGCCTGCACTTAAAGGGTTTCAAAACCTTTCCTGTCTAGTTGTTGCTCTGCCCGAAGCTAGGGCCTTTTAGAGCCTTTCTTATTTAGGTGTTACAGTATCTGCTGCTGTTTTCATGTTTAGCCCTTCTGAAACTTTTTGTACATGTGCATCTGGCTTACTTCTAGGTTTTTTCATACTCTTTTGTGTTTACACGCCTAACCTATCTTTAGGTTAATCTAGAGCTTTCTGTGCCTACGTACCCATGCCACTCTTTTATGTCATTTTAGATCCTTCCAACGAGTAGTTCTTATTTTGGGCACTAGGCTGCTTACCTTGCCATGCTTTCGCACCTTAACCTAGCCCTCATCCTCATACTCAGGCCTCGTATGTGCCTTTAGAACCTGGTCTCAATCATACTCATTATTGTAATAACTTGACCTCGTGAGTCTCTAATTGCTAATCTCAAGCTTCTTATCTAGTTTCTAATATCAAGGGCTCCGTCGAAGTTGAGTTTGACCATCCCTTCTACTGATGCTTTCTACATGTCAAGGACTTTGGCTATTTGACTTTCATTTCCCATCTGTTCTAACTAGTATGTTTCCTTACATTATAGTGTAAAACTTGTTGTTTAAGAGGGATGGCTTTCGACCTAGTTCTTAATTAGATCATTCTTGTTTGTCCATATGGCCTAGGCTAACATTATCACCATATCCAATATCTCTTTTTTGAAACCCTTTGTAGGGGTCTTTAGTCATTCCCACATTTTAGCTCTTTGTTGACCCAGTCCATTTTTGTCAAAGCCTATTTCTCATCATACCTCTTTTACCTTAGGACACTCTATTATTGTGTGCTCTACAGTCTTTTTAGCTTCGTTATAGCATTTACAGAGGCTATGTAATGTGATATTCCTCTTGTATAGGTTTTTAACATAGGCAGTATATCATGGCACATTCTCCAGGCGAAAATCTTTATTTTGTTAGGGAGTGATGTACTCCATATTTTACCACAGTCTTCAAAGTTTGGTGAATGCCCCTCTTCTTCGCTGTTGGCATCCCTTCTCTCATTACTGTAATACATCTCTTGTCAAGTATTAGGTGATAGCCATTTCTTACACTTTAGATACCATTATTCTCGAAATGCTAGACCATCACGTCTTTTGTCTCTCTACTACTCAACTTTATTGCCATGATCTTCTCAACTATGTTCTTTAGGAATAGTTCCTTCAGCATACTCTTATCTTATCCCTGATATTCATTGTCCATCAGCTTGTAGACTAGTTTCTCTATTGGAGTGGCTTTCTTAAGAGGCTTTATGTTAGGCAAAAAAGCCTCTTTTCAATCACGTTAGTGGAAGTATAATCAAATAATTAATCAAACACATAAGAAACAACAATTTAATGTGATTTGGTCTAACTGACCTATACCTACGGATGAGAAACAAAATTCACTAGTTGTAGAGAATTACAAACATACATCAAAATGTATCAACCACTCAACAATCAATACTCATAGATCCTTTTAATCTCCTCTAGTCCTATGGAGTATTCTCAATTCAAACAAACACATATCCATATGCACAATTTCAACACAACCAAACACATACTCATATACGCCCATACATCACATCTATGTGGATCCTCTCAATCTTTTCTAATCTATTTACAAACAAACGTACATACCCATAATATGTAAAGCCTTAGTACTCCTATAAGGTGTGTATCCTATAAAATTTTACAACTCTTTTACATCTTTTTCTCATACCTAATCTTAGAGAGATTCCATCTATGTATAACCATACAAACTTGTCTATTAAGAATCTCTTTCCTCTTAGAATTCTTCTCCTGTAAGCTAAACTTGCCTATTAAGAATCATTTTTCTTTTTAAAATTTTTCTTTTGCAATTCTTTTTGTCCATCAAGTAATATCTAACAAATCTCAAATAAATCTCTAACAAATTCCAAACGAATATCTTATAGGATTTGAGTCATTATTCCTAACAATCTTTACCTTGACTCAAATTCCATCAATCATCTGTTTTTATGCTAGATATGCTTGGCTCCACCTGTAATAAAAGTCTTACAATCATATTCTTTTATGTATCTTCATGCTTCACATAAATCAATCCTCAATCCTCAAAACTTGAACTTAAATTCTTCTATTAAATCGAGCTCATTTGGACTTGTTTTTTCTCATGGCTTGAACCATGCTCTGATACCACTTGTTGGGGATCACCATAGCTCTGATGTTACTTATTGGGTAAAAAAATCCCTTTCCAATCATGCCAGTGGAAGCATAATCAAATAATTAATTAAATACATAAGAGACAATAATTTAATGTGGTTCGATTAACTAACTTATGTCCATGGATGAGAAACAAGATCTACTAGTTATAGAGAATTACAAACATACATCAAAACGTATCAATCACTCAATAATCAACACTCATAGACCCTCTTAATCTCTTCTAATCCTATAGAGTATTTTCAATCCAAATAAATACATATCTATATGCACCATTTCAACACAACCAAACATATCTTATATATGCCCATACATCATATCTATGTGGACCCTCTCAATCTCTTTTAGTCCGTTCGAAAATAAATATACACACCCATAAAATGTAAAGCCCTAGTACTCCTATGGGGTGTCTATCCTACAAAACCTTACAAGTCTCTTATATATTTTTTTCATACCTAATCTTGGAGAGACTTCATCTATTTATAACCATACAAACTTGCCTATTATCCTATTAGAATTCTTCTCCTATAAGTCAAACTTACCTATTAAGAATCCATTTTCCTTTTAGAATTCTTTTTTTGCAAGTCTTCTTGTCTATCAAGCAATATCTAACAAATCCTAAACAAATCTCTAACAAATCCCAAATGAATATCTTATGGGATTTGAGTCATTATTCCTAACAATCTTTACTTTGACTCAAATTTCATCAATCATCTGTCTTCATGCTAGACATGCTTGGCTCCACTTATAATGAAAGTCTTATAATCATCTTCTCTTATGTGTCTTCACGCTTCATGCAAATCAATCTTCAATCCTCAAAACTTGAACTCAAACTCTTCTCTTGAATCGAGCTCCTTTGGACTTACTTTTTCCTATGACTTAAACCATGCTCTGATACCACTTGTTAGGGATACCGTAGCTCTAATACCACTTGTTGGGCAAAAAAACCCCTTTCCAATCACACCAGCAGAAGCATAATCAAATAATTAATCAAACATATAAGAGACAACAATTTAATGTGGTTCAATCTAACTGACCTACGTTCACGGATGAGAAACAAGATTCACTAGTTATAGAGAATTACAAACATGCATCAAAAGGTATCAACCACTCAACAATCAATACCCATAGACCCTCTTAATCTCCTCTAGTCTATTGAATATTCTTAATCCAAACAAATACATATCCATATGCACCATTTCAACATAACCAAACATGTACTCATATGCACCCATACATCACATCTATGTGGACCCTCTTAGTTTTCTCTAGTCCACTCACAAACAAACAAACATACCTATAAAACATAAAGCCTCAGTACTCCTTCTAGGTGTTTATCCCATAAAACCCTACAATTTTTTTACATATTTTTCTCATATCTAATCCTGGAGAGACTCCATCTATTTATACATATAAACTTGCCTATTAACAATCCCTTTCCTCTTAGAATTCTTCTCCTTCAAGTCAAACTTGCCTATTAAGTATCTTTTTTCCTTTCAAAATTTTTTTTTTGTAAGTTTTCTTGTCCATCAAGCAATATCTAACAAATCCCAAACAAATCTCTAACAAATCTCAAACGAATATCTTATGGGATTTAAGTCATTATTCTTAACACTTTGGAACAAAAGAGCTTGTGTCTGGTATCCACAGGTCTTCAAAACCTCTGATCTGTTCCCCAATCCCCACACCCCATTTAAGTCATTTCTTTAAGACCACCTTTCCCTTACACAAGCTTTTCCAAGTATATGATGATCTATGTCGCTTATTTGTTTCCATAAAGGATGTTCTAGGAAAATACTTGGCTTTTAAAACTTTGTGAACCAGAGTTGATATGTCTTGCATGCTTCTCCACCCCTGTTTAGCTAGTAAAACCAAATTAAAACATTCCATATCTTTAAAATCTAGAACCCCCTCCTTTTTAGACTTGCAGAGCCTATTCAAAGATAGCTAGTGGAAACCTCCCTTCTCTTTGTTATTTTTCCACCAGTACCAGCTTATGACCGTTTTCATCTCATGATAGAGGGTTTAGGGAAAAGAAAACAAGCCATTGCATAAGAGGGTTTTGCCTGCAATATGGCCTTTATGAACACCTCCTTCCTACCTGTCGAAATCCGTCTTTGACTCCAAGTCTCGGTTCTTTCCCTCATGCTGTCGAGCACCCACCTGAACTCTCTCCTCTTACGTCTTCCACAAAACATAGGTAGTCCTAAATACCTTTTTGGGCTCTTGGCAACCTAGATATCACACAGACTTTTAATTTTTTTTCTTTTTTTCGTTACTAGTATTCGTATTGAAGAATAACCTGGATTTCTCGTAGTTTATCTTCTGGCCTGATCCTTATCATAAACCTTTAATAGCCTTCTCACCCTCTTACACTCTGTGAGATTTGCTTTAGGTGAGTGATGTGCGGACCGTTAACATAAGCTCGGACACTCATCAGTTATCCCTCTCTCTGGTGCTTTGATAATAAATCAGACAAACCCTTTGAGCATATCAAGAAGAGATAAAGAGATAGAGGGTCCCCTTATCTTAGTCCCCTTTCAGGAACAAAGGCTTTCGAGACTGACCTGTTTAAAGCAATTTTATATGAAACAAATTCCACATGCTACATGACGACAAAAATCCATTTCTCACAAATCCTTTTCATAACAGTATAAAGCCCCATTCTACCCTGTCATAAGCCTTGCTTATATCCAATTTGATGGCAGCGTAACCCGTCTTACCCGTATTCTTCTACCTCAGGTTATGCAACAACTCATAAGCAATAAGCACATTATCAGTATTTGTTTTTTGGGGACGACAACACTTTGCTTTTCACTTATACAGGAGGGTAAGACTTTTTTCAACCTGTTGGCTAGGGCTTTGGTAATAATCTTATATCGGACATTACACAGGCTTACAGATCTAAAGTGAGTTATTTTGCTGGGATTTTTTATCTTAGGAATTAATGCAAGATGGGTTCCATTTATTTCCCCAACACTAAGTCCATCGTTCAAGACAACAAGGTAGTACCGAGTGACTTCTGGGCCTATACCATGCCAGTTGCAAGTTCAAAGCTAAATAAGTATAAAAGTAAAGAGTTGAAAGGTAAATTAATAAGAATTTTAATTAAATAAATATATGGGTGGAAGGTTGTATAGTAGATTAAGAATTTAAAAAAATTAATAACTTAATATAATAAAAAAGACACATGGTGATTTTCTTGGGAAAATTGGACTGAAAATTAAGCAAAAGTGTAAGAAATAATGGGAAGAGATCAACTTATATAAAAAAGTTTTACATCTTTTTATATATTTTTTAATCATTGATTCTAATAGATTTAAATTATGATAGAGACAAATAAAAAAAAATTGATTTAATCTCATCTTTTGAATATAATAAAATTAATAATTAGAAAATATGTAAAAAAATATAATTTTTTTTTGTGTAAATTGATTCTTCCCCATGAAATAATAATACAATTAATAATCTCTTTTATACCTTTTCTTTTTTTTTCTTTTTTTTTAATCTTTTCTTTGCATTAACTTTTAACCAATAAACATGTATAGAATCCGACAAGTGCAATGTATTCCAATGTAATATAAAGATTGTCAATAATTATGTGATCTATTAATAAAGTATTAAAATTTTAATTTTAATAATTAAAAATTAACCCATAATAATCTCAAATATAAAAATAAATAAAGAACAAATATCAACGATCACTAGGCTTTCAATCAAATGCAATAGGATCCGAGTGTAAATCACCAAAAATTAAAAATTGTAAGATTTTGGTCAAGATTGAAAAAATCCATTCATACTTGGGGTGGATAAGTATAATATTTTAACTAATATTGAAACGTATTTATAACTACTCATGCAATCATAGGGTGGACGTTACGAGTAAAGTTTGGGTGAACAATCTATTGATGATGGTTGTGGGTTAATTTATCAATTTTTAAAAAACATATAATCTATGATATTTTTTTTCATCAAACGAAGAGAGTTGGAGACGTGAATCTGGCCAAATCCTGCCTGAAGCCAGGAAATCTTGCTTATTTTAAAGTGAGAGAGATGGTATGGAGCTTCGGCAGCCAAAGGAGTTTCCGGAGGAAAAGGAAAGCGATTGGTTGAAGCAGAGCCATTTCTTGGGATGGCAATCGAATTCTTGGAGTATATTTGGTAGGGGTTGGAAATTCATACGCTGTAGTTCGATGAGCACAAGCATGATTATAATGGACATGACAACTCTTTTCGTATTAGTTTATCACATAAGTTTTTTGTTTTTTTTCCTCACTCTAGCTAACTCCGATGGACTCTTTTTCTGTTGATAAGTGGGATCAGAAATTCCACATTTTACATTATTGTAGCTATCTATGGAAATTCAATCATTTTTTTAATTAAAAGTTACTAATTGAATGCCTGATTGGTTAATATAATTAACCACTTAATAACATTATAACTCTTTAGCTTGGTTTGGCTCAATCTCTTATGATTAGGTAAAATTCATGGAGTGGATTTTTTTTTTTTTTTTATATATATTTGATTTCATAGAGATCTGAATCATGATCATTTGAATTAAAAATTTAAAATTCTATCAATAAATTACACAATTATTAACAGTTCATGGAGCAAATTGAACATTTTTGACCAGTACTAATAATAACATTTACAATCATGATACAAACCTAGGGCTTGGAAAGAGTAACTCACACCATCAAATTATACCCTTCTTCCTTTCTCACAATACCTCTTCTTTCAATTTTGCATTAAATCCCGTTTGGATGTGCGGGGGCAATGGAACTCCTCTCACCGCACTGGCCTCCTTAAATGGCACTAGATCTAGTTTACCATTGCATTGTCTCTAAGTACATCTCTAAGACTATGTTTGGATTGAGGGGAGGTGAGGGAAAAGAAGGGAAAGGAAAGGTAAATAAGAAAATCTTTCTCTTGTTTAGTTTATTATTTACATTTTAATTAAGGAAAGGAAAAAAAAATTAAGCATCACTCTTTTTTTTTAAAAAAAAACTCTAATTTTTAATTACCCTAAATTGGGGTAAACGGGAAGGAAAGAAAAGGATTGAAAAATTTTAAATATAAAATAATTTTTATGTCTTTATTATATTTTATTATTTTTCAAAAAATATTATTATAATATTCAAGCTTAACAATTAATGTTAACCATTGATTCTGCCTTTAAATTTTTTTCAACTCATTCCTCAACTATTTTTTTTTCAATAACTTTGAATTATTTATATTTTTAATTTATGCTTAAATCTTAATTTTTTTCGTTTTGTTTTCATTTCACAAATTCTAAATAATGAAAATAAAAGAATATGACAAAAACATGTATAATTATAGGAAAATATTAATTCTTAAACGAATATATGATTAGTTTTAACTTAATAATAAATATTTAATTAAGTTTAATTTTTTCATTTATGAATCAATTTTGAAAAAAAATTATTATAATATAAATATAATTCAAAATATACATCTTTATGAATTAATTATTAATAATATTCTCTTTAATTAAAATCATTTTTATTAACTTTCAAAATTATTTAAAATAGTTAATATCAAGATAATTCACATTATGGAAAATTATTTTATTCTAAAAGGGTATAATTGCAGAAAAAAAATATAATATCTCCTTTTCTTTTCACAATTCAACCAAATAAAAGTTGCGGTTAATTCATTCTTTTTTTTTCTTTTAGTAATTTTAGTTAGCAAAATAAGGAAATAAGCTATCATTTCCTTTTCTTTAAAAATCATTTTTTTTACTAATTTCAATCTAAATATAAATTAAAAGTTTATTTGGATAAACAATGAGATTAACTCTAGTAAGATTAAAAATAATAATAAATGTGTGGTTAACTACTTTAGCGATAAAATTAAAATTAACTATGGGATATATATTTGGACATAAAAGTAATGGTGGTGGTAAGATAAATTGCATTAAGAATAAAAAATGATAATTAAAGATGTTAGATTAAAAATTATATTGAATAAAAGTTTTAAATTATTTAATATTTATAAAACTAATAAATAATTGAAAATTTATTAAATTATTTTTATATTAAATAATAATTTTGTTAATAAAAAATTAAAATTTACTAATTTCTTAAATAATAAAATTTATTATTTCATAATTTTTAAATAAAAATAAAAATAAAAAGTTAAATTGTAAGTATATTTTTATCTTTGCAATTTAACTTGGAAGGATAAAACAGGAAAAACAAAAAAAGAAAAAACAGTCGTGAACCGGACCAAATTACTCCGAGGAGCAACCGACCGAAATTATGACTCACTGAATTTATTTGGCTGTCTGCGGTACGATTGACGCGATTTTACATGCAAATCGCACCTCCACTGGGGATATGATACAATCCAAATGCAGCCTAAGTTTGCATGACCAATCTGACCAATTAAAAGGTTTGCAAGACCAAATTTAAACCCGTAGTGCCATGGTTTATATATGAGTTACATTAATAGGTAAAAACTTAACTTGATCTCGTATTCAGCATGGAAAAATATACACTGTTGGAGTAACAGCACCCAGCCTTCTGAAAAATTATGCGAAGGGGTTTCCTCCAACAGAAGAAGAAGACCTTCGGATTGCAGGGGTAGGTAATTTGCCACCAGGATGCTGAGTGGGGTTTAAAGTGCTGAAAACAGCCACATTGTTTCCTAAGTCTTTCCAAAGTTATGCTATCAAATAAATCTTATGGAAGTAAGAGATGGAAAATACAAAACTAGTCATGAACAAAACCACCTTCCAAATGGAGTTTTCTATCCTTTTACCTATGAATGTGAAAGGGAATGAATCATTAAATTAGGTGGTAGACTTTTAGGTTGAATTTAGATTCAGCTAATCTCTTTTGTTTGAAATGATAGTCCACTAGAAGTATAGACAAAAGTGTTACAATTTCAGGCAACAAAGCAATTTCATCCAGATGCGATGTCCTTTTAATGGGCAACTTTATTATTTTCTCAACATTAATAAATCCAGTAAGTATGTTTTACCAAACCAGTTACTGTCATAATTTATTCAGTTTCTTTGTAGCCACATCACAGGCAAAATAAACCCAACAGAAACTTACCGCTCATATTCAGGTTGTGATTGTTTCGTAAAAAATAGTTTTTTAAAAATGATTTATATATTTTTAAGTATTTGTTTGGCAAAAATTAACTGGTCAACAAAAAATAATTTATTGATCAATAAAAAATAAGATAATTTTTTTAAAAATTATCTTACTCTTTTGAAAAGGAAAAGATAATTTAGAAAAAAGAACTATATATAAATAGAACTATTTATCAATATATTTGAATATAATTTTACTTAAATCGAATTTTGTATATGATTTTTTAAAAATCAAACTTAATTTGATTCAATCTAAAATATTATTATATTAATAAAAATATTTTCTTAATTATAATTAAAATACTAAAATATTAACATTAAAAGTCTTTTGATATTTCAGTTTAAATATTTTTATTTTGTATATTATTAAATATAAATATTTTTAGTATTTCAATAATAAATAGTATAATAATATTATTTTAATAATATATAATAATATATAATAATAATTTTATTATTTTAATAATTAATGTTAAATAATATAATAATATTATTTTCTTAATATGAATATTTTAAATATTTTTTAAATATTTTTAGTTTAAAATATATAATTTTATATTTTTATTTATTAAGGTATTTATATTAATATTTTAATAATAAATATATAAATAAAAGATTTTTTTGTTATAATTTAATAATAGATACTTTCAATATAAAATATAAATATTTTAATAGTATAAATATTTTAATAATACATATTACTATTTTAATATTAATAAAAAGAATATTGTAAGAATAATAATACTATTTAAAATATTTTAAAATATTAATATAAAGAATAATAAATATTTTTATTTTAAGTATTTTTATATTAATATAATATTTAATATTAAATATTATTATTAAAATATAATTATTCTTGAATATTAATAACTTTAATCATAAATAATTTCAATATACTTTAATAATAAATATTTTTTAATATTTTAATAATTATACTAATATTATTTAAAAAATAAAATAGATTTTCTGAAAAAAATCAAATAAAAAAATATTTTTTAATTAATTTATTCAAACAATAAAAAATTTTTATTTTTTCAAAAAAATTAAATATTTTTCTAAAAATATTTTCTTAAAATCATGTCAACGGAGGCTAAGGATGAAAAATGAAATTACCCTGCAGGTGGCGGCTTGTTTGGTAATTGTTGCCCTATGTATGAACCTGAGAATTATTTAATTAAATTTTAGATAAACAAATGAACAAAACCTCACAATGATAAGAAAGATAAAAAGATAACCATAGAAAGATGGAAACTTACTCGAAGGCATTCCTGAAGTGCTTTTCAATGGCTGGAAAGGTACTGCCCCATAAGGTGATGACTGCGCGGGCATCCATTGTGTAAAAGGGGAATCGAGGCTGGAAGACTTCAATAAATTTGTGGATGTCGTTACACTGGGTTGAACCCAATGCCAGGAAGCCATGGAAGATAACTGTAACATACAACTCAAATTAGCATGGCGAATATATTCAACCTCATTTATAAACTAATCTGAGTTCAGCAGAAATGAAACGGCATTTTTTTTTCCTCTCTATTTTCAAATCTAGCATATATCGACACCTCAATGATACTTGTTTTTGTTCTCTATTTTCATCTCAATGATACTCCCAATTTTGAAAAGTTTTGATCATTGAACATATCTCCTAGCAAAAAAAAAAAAAAAAACTAGATTTCTGGAAAACTTAGGAACCAGACGTTTAAGCTGGATAATCTATCTAAAACAATGGAAAAGTGGTTGGCACACAGACGCACACGTGGATTCGATTATGAATATGAATCTCTACAATTACTTGTTTGCATCTTCTCAGGGACCTCGCCTGTTAATTAACTAAACAGCATCGATGGCCAATCTCTTCCTCTTTAGAATTTATGTTATCATTACTAGCAAAATTTCCTCAGCATGCTTGAGCCTCCTAGTGTCGCAATTGAGCAACCTAATAACGTATGAAGACAGGCCCTTTTGACAGGATGCAGGACTGCTTCTGACTAATATTGTAGAAAACTAGAAATAAATTCCATAAACAAACAAATAATACCAGAATTGGCTTTTTGAAAATGGACAGAAAAATTGAACACTAACTAAGCTGAAATTCTTTTTAAACTTTATATTACCACTTCACTTTTCCATTCAGTCTATCAATTAGTGTTATGAAAAAAAAATCATATATCTTATTCAGAGAATACTGGAATAAACAAACAACCCTCACTCTGTGAATGAAAACCTCTATTAACAAATTTGATGATCATTACCACAACTATAAATGAAATTAGATGTGTACCATTGGGGATTGAATATGTGTCCCGTTCTTAAGATCAAACGTGTTTGCTGGTTGATGCACAATTGGAACTTGCTATAAAAGAAACCACAGATTAGAAATTAGAAACTCATTATGAAAAAAGTCGCTGACATTTTAAAAAGTAACTTATTCTAAGAAGAATTACCACTGTAGAAGAACACTGCAAGCCATAACCCGGGAAATGGGCTTGAACTGCTTGCCATCCAGGCGATTGTACAGGCGCTGATGAATGGGTTGCAACAAAAAGGTGCTGCAAAACATTCAGATTATGATTAGATACTAATACAAGAATAATATCATCTCTTCCTTATTTTGTGCAATGGAGACATGTATAGAAAATATGAAATCCAAATTTCTCTTTCTGAAACACTAATAAATAAGAGATGACATAGAGATGCAAATGCACAACAAAAGAACGTCAATTTACCTGTGGAAGTTCTTTTCTTCCACCGGATTTCTGTTCTGTAGGACCAGAATAGGATATGACTGCAGGACCAGTCCCATGACCCTGCACAGAGACAACAAACAGAAAAACTCAAGAATAAGAAAGAAACGTATTAACGACATCATTTCAATCCATTATTTTGCATAAAAGATGAAAAACTTTCATAAAAAATGTAGAATTCAAATAGCTAGATGCGAATTATAATAACTCTGGAATGATTGGAGATAATGAACAGATAAAAACTTTAATTCACCACTTGAAATTCCTTTTTGCCACTCAATTTAAGCACTGAAGGAAGAGACTCCGTTACAACTCCAGAACTGGCCTGAGGAATCTTCCGTGGGACAAATTGAGATGATTGCAAATTTGGACTGCTAGAAGCCACAGGGGAAGTAGATTGACTGGCAGTGTCCGGAAATATAGAGCACTGAGGCTGTGGAATGCCTTTCTCTTGTTTCAAGTGATTAGCTTCACTAGAGGAACCACCATGAATGGTAGTTACTGATAATGCAGTACCTGCACTCACTAATGAAGCCTTTGGATTGGGAGAAGTGGATGTAGGGAGAGAAGTCAATGCATTGCTTAGTGGTGCAGCAGGAGAAACACCATTACTGCTAGGTGTTCTAGGCATGTTAGGGATTTCTGCAGTGAGCACACCACCTGTACTCGGTTTCTTTGACACACTTCCCATAGGTTTAGCTGCAGGAGCTACAGAGTCCAGGTTTTTTGCATTTGAAGCAGCCTTTGATTGATTTTTCTGAGTAGGACAGTCAATGCTTACCAAATTATTAGAATTTGGTGAACTTATTGGTTTTGAGGTAGATTGACCAGTAGATTTTGGTGATTGTTTTGCTTGTGAAGCTGGCTCATGGTCAGAACTGATATTAACTGGGCTTCCTAAAGTGTTCTTTTCATATCCCATAGAATTCAGCCTTCTAGGTTCCATAGAATACGCCTTAGTGTGGCTTGTTTTAATAGTAGGTGCGGTTCTCTGCAATGAAGATTTTTACTACAATGAGGAAAGACATATTCCAGAAAATTATAGAAACATGGTAATAAACCATATCTAACACATATCACAATGCAAGCCACGAGGATTCATTCATTTAAGGTAACCTTCTGTCTTACATGCATAAACGGTGTCAATTGACCATTCACAAAAAATTATGTGACTAGGATGTTATACTGACTAATTTTCAGCATTATGGTATCCCTTTTACATAATTGCCCATCCAAAAAGAGTAGGAAGAGAGAGAGAGTAATCTTAATCTGTGTGGCCATCTATATAATCAAAAGTTGAAAATAAGAACTTTTCAAAGACTAAATTCATAGCATGACTAAATTCTAGGAAAACCATGGGAGTGACTAAGAAAATACTTGGTAAACACCAAAAACTAAAGAAATTGCATTAGACATTCAAAAGGTCATGAAGCTAAAGGAAAAGCAGATAACACAAGAACACGATATAACTTCTACCCCAACTGTTAAGCATAAAGTACTTAGTACATAATTTAGGACAGACTCACTTGCATATGAATAGAACCATCAGAAGGCCTACGACCATCTTGTTTTAGAGCTTCACTTGGTCGCAGAGATGGGATTCTATCTAATATATCCCGAAGAGAACGCACTTCTCGGGGCCTGGATGAATCTAGCGCTTTATGCTGGTTTGAGGGCCTTTTATGCAGATAGTGTATCTAGGGGTGAGCATATATCGATTCTAACTGATTTAACCGACCGAAATTATGAAATATGGTCATTTCGGTTCAGTTTAATCGGTTTTCGGTTGTAATCGGTTTTAAGATCAGCTAAATTAGTTAAATCTGTCGGTTATCGATTTTTAAAATTGATAACCGAATTAACCGATCTTATAATAACTAAGGGTAAATATGTAAATTCTCTTTAAAAAAACCTAAATTTAACTTACCTTTTTTATAACTCATCCAGTCCACCCAGTCGTTTCCCCTTTCTGCTCTTTGTTCTTCCTCTGTTGCAGCTTACTGTGTTCTGCCCTTTACAGTTTGCTCTCCTTCAATCTCCTGTATCTTTGCCTCCCTCTTACTCTCTTGCTTGGCTACTTGCCTCATAATCTCTTGCTCCTTCTAATTTGCTACACAAGATCCACAGTTGTAGAGATCAATTTGCCCAAGACGCCATCGTAAGTTCTTAAATCTTAATAACCTTTATTTTTTCTTTTAGCGTGATGTTTATGTTTAGAGCTGTATTTTTCCTGTATGTTTTAAGCTAAAGCATAACCCAAACAGCCAAACCTCAGCCCCAAGGTGTGCTCACGGTAATGTTTTTTTTGCTGGTATTTTTCAGTAGCTTTTGTTGTTTACTTGTTTAGAGTGATTCGATAGATGGACACTATCTCTAGCCTGGAAGGAATAGGTCTAGAACTTTTAGTGGCTTGTTTACTCCTCCAGTTGATTGACTAGGTTTTGGAACAAAAGGATCAAAAGTCAAAACCTTCTATGCCCCACGTTGGATTTACAGTATCTGTAGCAAGCTGTGAAAATACTCCTTTTAGTCGAGGAAAGCACTTTAACTTATAAAAATGAAGGGAGCAAGATTTTTAATAACAGTTCCTGCCAGTTTCAACTTGCTTTGTTAAATTACCAAAAGAAAGCAACAACTATTCGGACTAAGACGATGTGGACAGTGGACTCAAGAAAAAGTAAAAGAAAATGCTATTTTCTAGCATGGAGGCCGACTGGGGAAACCAATTAATGTGTGGTGAAGCGCACCTTTCTCAGATTGATGAATTTTATCTGTTGATTTAGTTAAGTCTATTCCTTAAGCAGAATTCAAGCTCTGCAATTATAAGGATATTGTAAATACAATTAGAGACCAGGCAACAAATGTTACTCAATCAGCTCAAGAGTCTGCTCAGCAACAGCAAAGACAGCAGCAAACTACTAGTTTCCTGCAGCAGACTGCTGGTTTCCTATGTCTGCTGGTTTCCTGTAGCAGATTACTGGTTTCCTGCAGCAGCAGATTGCTGGTTTCCTGCAGCAGACTGCTGGTTTCCTGCAGCAGACTACTGGTTTCCTTCAGCAGGTTTTTTCTTTATCTGTCATTCCCTTTCATCAATTCTTTTGCTTTTCAATAATAATAATACCTCATTTTAGGGTACATTAAATAGACAATTGATAAAGTTTACGTTATTTTGAGCTTTGGTTAGGAAACTAATGAAATAGGAATTTGTACTGTTGCAGACTGGAGAGCAAATGAAGGGCATGGCTCAGGGTGCTGTGGAAAGTGTAAAGAACACACTTGGAATGAATGAGAAGAAATGAAATCAAAGGATTGATGAGATCATTTGGTTATGAAATGAGATGCAGCTTTAATAAATGCAGATTTTGTTGCTTTCTTTTGGTAATTTAGGGATGACTGATGGTATGGCAACATGGTAATGATGTGGACTAAGACGATTCAAGAATGGTCCCATAACTCACAAGCGAAAGACAAAAATAGTTTAAGTGATTTACACCTTGAAGTAGAGTGTGTAAATACTGGATGTATACATAGAGAAATAAATTTAAAACACAACTATTTGGGAATAAATAATTTAAAGAAATCTATTGTCAGAGATCTAGCACTTTTAAGTTTTAACTTTCTTACTAGATCTAGCAACTAATTAATCTAAATTATGCTAGATACTTAAATTAAAAGTTAAAATAAATTAGCCTAAACTATGCTAGACACTTACATTGTTTGTTGATAAAATAAGCAACTAATATATAGTTTGATTAACAAACTATTTCATTATTTGAATATCCAATGTGTTCAATAATTGTGTGAATATTACTTTATTATTTTTTATTATTTGAATATAATTTTATTTTTATTTATTATTTTAATATAATTTTATTATTTATTTTTTATTGTTTGGATATAATTTGATCACTTGCTTTTTTTTTTTTGAAGATGTCATAATGAAGTGAATGATATGATTTGGGATTCTACAACTAATCAAACACAATTGGGCCTCTCAACTTCCTGCATATGATGAGTAACAAAAGTGCAACTGTAATTTCAAAGTTGATGAAACGAGCATCTAAGCCATGGTCAAGAGGAATGTGACCACTTTACTAAAATTTGTTAATGAGGAGGTAATCGTTAAAAAGGCTAGGTGTAATTATTCAGAGAAATATTTTTTTGCTATCCTAAAAAAAATGAACCACTGCTTTAAAGAAATCACAATTGAATTCTTTGTTAAAAGGTTCTCGTGTTGTGAGGATGATGGTACTCAAACAGAATTGGTGTGCCGTCAGAGGAGTGAATTCTTTAGGCACTTGAAATTTAATCAAGATGCTGTTGTAGAAAAGCGTAAGCTAAAATGATCATTCTGAATGAGTTGCCCATTTAGATTGAGTCGGAAGGATTTAGGCAATTGCCAATGTCAGTTGCAATGTCCTAGATTTCGTGTACCATCACGATGGACAGTTGCTAGGGATTGCTATCAGCTTTATATTGATGAAAAGACTCATTTGAAGCAATTCATGAAATCCTCTTTTACAAGAGTATCTCTTACCACTGATACATGGACCTCATTACAAAGGGTCAATTATATGTGTCTTACGGCTCACTTCATAGACAAAGATTGAAAACTAAACAAAAAGATATTAAATTTTTGTCCCATTTCTAGTCATGAAGGTGAAGCTATTGGTAAGGCGATTGAAAAATGTTTGCGTGATTGGGGGATTGATAAGATTTTTACTGTTACAGTTGATAATGCTAGTTCTAATGATGTTGCAATTGCATATTTGAGGAAAAAATTTAACAATGCTGGAACTAGTATTTTGGGAGGCAAATATCTTCATTTGAGATGCATTGCACATATTGTTAATCTTATTGTTTGTGATGGATTGAAGGAAATGAATGAAACAATTGCTCGTGTTAGAGGGGCAATAAGATATGTGAGACAATCACCTTCCAGGTTAGCTAAGTTTAAAGAGTGTATTGTGAATGAACATATTCAAAGTAAAAGTTTATTGTGTTTGGATGTTAGCACTAGATGGAATTCTACTTATTTGATGTTGGATGCAGCTCAAAAGTTTGAAAGGGCATTTGATGCATTTGATGATGTTGATCCTTATTATAGAAGTGAGCTTTTGATGGGAAATGGGGTACCCGATCAAAATGATTGGGCAATTGTTAAGAAGTTTTGCCTTTTCTTGCAACAATTTTATGATCTCACCGTGAAAGTTTCAGGTACTTCTTATGTCACATCTAATACTTTTCTTGATGATATATGTGATGTTTATTCCACTTTGCGAGAATGGCAATTAAATCCTGATGTTGAGTTGAATGCAATGGCAAAGAGAATGAAGGATAAATATGATAAGTATTGGGGAAATATAGAGAAAATGAATATGTTGGTTTATATTGCTTCTCTTCTTGATCCTTAAAAAAAGTTTCCTTTTGTTGAATATTGCTTCATGAAAATGTATTCTTTTGATGAAACTTCATTGATGATTAAAAAAGTACAACAAGCAATAGAAGACTTATTTAATGAATACAAAAGAATGTTAGAACCTCAGTCTGAGCAAGTTGGTGAAAGTAGTCAAGTGAGCCAAATGTCACAGCCCACCGATGATGAAAGTGGAAATGGAACGACAAAAAAAAAGGAAAGCTTTAAGTCCAAGTACAAGACGTATAGGATTGAACATGGCAAAGATGAACATAAATCAGAATTGGCTAAATATTTGAGTGAGGAGCCTGATGATGATGATAGTGATGACTTTGATGTTTTAATTTGGTGGAAACTTAATAGCCATAGGTTTCCTATCCTTTCCCATCTAGCTCGTGATGTGTTAGCAATTCCTATATCCACAGTTGCTTCTGAATCTGCTTTTAGCACTGGTGGTCGTGTGCTTGATGCATATAGGAGCTCTTTAACTCCTAAAATTGTGCAAGCCCTTATTTGTGCTCAAGATTGGTTACATAGATCTTCTAATCTTGATTCATTTCAACCTGAAGATGATTTGATACAGCTTGACAAAATGGATTTAGGTAATATTTTATTTATACTATCATTTATTTTTTAAGGATTATTATTTTTTATTTTTTTATTTGTTTAAAGCTTACTTTTGTTATTTTTGTTTATATATTTTAGATTTATCAAAAATTGCCTTAGATCCAGTAATTGATTAAAACAAAGGTGCATGGACCTTTTGAGGTAATTTCATTATTAATTTCTATGAATATTTACATTTAAAAAATATTTATTGTATTCATTGACAACTAATTAAGGTTTTAATCTCTTTAACATTTTAGGAAAAAATAAAGGATGTGCACCAAAGTTATGGGGTTCATGTATGAAGAATGCTGTTAGAACTTGGAATGTCTTTTAATTAGCTTGTTTTATGTTTTTTTATGAACTTTTATATCCATTTGTCAACTCGGAGTGTTCTTGTCTTGCTTTGTGTTTTGTATGAGTTGTTAACTCAATTTGTCAACTTAAAATGTCTTTTATGTTTTGCACCAAAGTTATGAGATGCATATTTGCTTGATTTGCTTTTTTAAGTTGGCTTGTTGATCCTTGAAAACTTGTTTATGTGTTGAAATGACAATTATTATGTATTGATGGCTTTGTTGGTTATTTGATATATGTTAAAGTAATACTTTTTAAAACTTATTATTTAATTTATTTTGATTAAATAAGTTTAAATGAGTATTTATTTGTCTTTTTTCTTGTAAAATATTGTAGAAATTATTAAATTCTTTAGTGATTTAGTTTGAATGGTATGTTAATTTGAGTTTTATTATATTAAATTTGTAGCTAAATAATTATTCAAAATAAGAGAAAAAATGATGAAAAATTCGGTTATTTAATCGAATTAACCGAATCAAACCGATTTTTGATCGGTTCGGTTAAATCGGTTAGTTAAAATTTTGTTGATCGGTTCGGTTACTGATAAAATAAAATCGATTAATTTGATTATTGATTTTTTCAGACCGAATTAATCAAATTAATCGACTGCACACCCCTAAATGTATCCTGCTAGAAAACCAGTTGGCCTCTGGCTTTGTAGTTTCAGATATATCATCACGAAATCTATCATCCACCACCTCAAAATAGGCAGAAATTCTCTTCGGATCACCATGTTTTTTAGATTCTTTACCATGTCCAAGATTTATTCTCTCACCATAACTACTTCGAGAATTTCTTTCACCACTTCTTCCACTAGATCCAGATCTCTCAATGCAAAGTGGTTCATAGATATCCAAACAAGGCATACCATGACGGCCACTGCGAAGAGTAAAAGAGTCTTCCCTCTCAACCTATATGATATGTCCAAAAAAAAAAAAATTTTCAGAAGATGAATGCATCTTCAAGTTGATCGAATCAATACCCTTTCAACACAAATGAATATTTCTCGCGGGCCATGTTAAATTTAAGTAATTAGCTTACCCTCTTAGGAGTCGAAGGCCCGTCAATGGTACTCTTCTTCTCACCAGTGTATCTTCTATCCACATAGACATGCTTAATGAATTTCCGAAGCCCCTCAATATTACTGATACCAAGCGTATGAGTTAATACTGTAATCATCTTCCAGAATTTCAACAGTAAGTCGAGCATAAACAGAATACGAACCAGTTATCAGGAACAGATCGCGAATCCCATTCTTTGAAATAAACTTCCTTTGCACGCTATGAGAGAGATTGAAATAGATTAAACCAATAACATAGGCATATCAAATACAAAATTGACATGACATTATATTTCATAAGGCAATCAACTATATTTAGCGATTTATGATTATTACCTCATTCCCCCCTTCCCGAAGACCAGTAACTTCTTCTGAAGTAAATGTGGCCATTGATACTGATTCACTCGATGTGTAAACTCACGACTACATTGACAATTAAATAAGAGCCATAAACCAAGATGCAAAGAAAATATAAAAAAAAAACTAAAAGAGATTTGAAAATACAGGAAATACTTCTGTATTCCGCTACATGTTGCGCAAACAAATGTCCAAAAATTTGTACATACATATTGAGGTCCCTGCTCACAAGTTACAAGCCACATGCTAAGTCATTGCACATACATTACATGCAGGCATACATAAATACATACACACGCTTACATACGTATACATGCACATTGGATTTAACAAATGCCATAAGAAACCAGCAATCAACATGAGAAAAAGGAAACAATTTTCATTAAATCCAAAGCCAAATGCGCAGATGTTAACAAATAAAATCTTTTATTTTGATAAAAATATTTCATTTTTTTAAAATACGAGAAAAATATCAAATGAAATCAACAAATATCAAAAAAAAATTGTCAAAAAAAATTACCAGGCTATTGCAGTTGATACAACGGCGATCGTTGGGAAGCTTCAAGAGGCCGCGAATGATTTTCTCGTTCTTCTCGTCTTCTTTTACTTTTCCCTTCATTTTGTTTCTTCTTCTTCTTATCTTCTTATTGCAGAGTAATAAAGCCAACAAAGGAGAAGCTAAAAGGAAAGCAGAGAAGCGGAAAACATAAAACTCACAGAAATAATAACGAGATAAACAAATTTAACAAAATTTTGGTTAGATTAAACGGATTAAAAAGAATATTATAGCTAAATTAAGTAAAATCTGGCTTTGATTTTTATTTTTTAACAATTCAAAGCAATATATAGGCTGCTTTTGTAACTAAAAAGATGAAAAAAAAAAAAAAACTGTTGCACCGACGGGAACGAAGTCGTTTTACTGCTGGATTCTGCGGAGAATGCTAGCTCATATTGTGAGTGTCAATAGATTGGCTAAATGCTTGAATTTGTGAATATATATATATATATATATATATATATATATTGGAGAGATTTTGAAAGATAATCCACGGGAGGAGGAACTGCAGAGAACGACGTCCGGCTGGCGGATAGTGACCGTTAACGATTTTGCTAGTATTTACGAAAATGTCCTTGAAAATGGGACAAGAAGTTGACCCGACTTTGACTTGCCAGTTTTCTTTTTATCAAAGGATTAAAGCAAGAAACATTTTTGTGTTGTTTTTACTTCTTACTGGTGTATTTTTTACCAAGAGTGGTGCTAAGATTATTGTCGTTTTTTTTCTCTTTGTACCTCAATTTTTTTAAATTATTTAATTACTGCTCTCATAATTTTATAAATTTTTATAATTTTTTTTATAAAAAAATTCAGAAGTTATATAATTTTTCAAAAATAAAATTTTGAAAAGTCATAAAATCATTTTGAAAATTTAGCTTTTCAAAAATCAAATTTTGAAAAGGTCTATAATTATTTGAAAATCTATTTTTAAAAAATTTTATGATTTTTGAAAATTTATTTTTTGAAAAAGTTTATGATTTTTGGAAAATGCATAATTAAAAATTAGTGTGAAAAAAAAGATAATTAAATAACTTCATTTTAAAAAATAAAAAAATTAGAGTGCGAAGAGAAAAGCTTGAAATGCATTTACTATCACTCTTTATTCACTCTTATGACTTACACCTATTAAATTTCTCGATGTACCATCATCTTTTCTGATTAACACTCGAAGCTTGAAAATTATATATATATATATATATATATATATATATATACCCTCATTTTTTTTCTTTATACCTTAATTTTATTTAGGTTATTTTTTAAAAAATTATTTAATTACTGTTCTCGTAATTTTATAAAGTTTTATAATTTTTAAAAATAAATTTTCAAAAAATTATATAAATTTTCAAAAATAAAATTTTAAAAAGTCACAAAATCTTTTTGAAAATTTTTCTTTTCAAAAAAAATTTTTGAAAAGGTTTATAATTTTTTGAAACTTTATTTTAGAAAATTTATATGGTTTTTCGGAAATCTATTTTCAAAAAAATTTATGATTTTTCAAAACTTGTGTGAAAAAAATAATTAAATAACTTTATTTTAAAAAATTAAAAAAAATTAGAGTGCGAAGAGAAAAGCTTAAAATGCATTTCGCATCACTCGTATCCATTCTTACGGCTTGCACCTATTAAATTTTCCAATGCACCTCTATCTTTTCCGATTAACACTTGAAACTTGAAAATCATATATATATATATATATATGTATATATTATATTAAAACATATATATAATATTTATTGACATAGAGATTTACGTGCGCATGACTTTTTTTTTAATATTTAAGATGATTTTTAAAATTTATCATTATAATGACACATAAGATATTTATTAATTTTAAATTATTTATAAAAAATATTTTTAAAAATTAATAAATTATCTAAAATTCTTAAATTTATCAAAAACTAATTAATTCTAATGAAAATTTTTTTTTACTTCACTAATCTCAATTAAAATAAATGTTTAAAATAATTTATCTTCTTTTAATTATCTGGATTTTACATGATTATATTTAATTTACTTAGTTTTAAAATATATTTATATTTTTCATATTTTTAAATATAATCTTTACTAATTGTTTTTAAATATATATTATTTAAAAAGATAATTTTATAAATAATCAACTGCTTTAAAATTAGTATATATTGAATTAAATGAATTTGAAATTTTAATAAATATTATTATCAACATCTATTAAAATATTACAAATATAAAAAAATAAAAATATCAAAATAACTTTATGAAAATCTTTATTGTCAATAGTTCTTAGTTATATATCTTTTTCAATGTCTCACGAAACATACGAGATAAATGTATTTTCTCTACTATTAATTTAATCTTTCTTTTTATTAGTCTATTCTTACTATAAGAATTAATATATTTTTTTTTATGATAGGTACTATTTCACTAAACATACTATCCATTTCATTAAGTATGCTTTTTTTTTTTCAAATCAATTGTAACATTTTTTTTTATTTCTCAATTTACAATAAATTTAATTATAATCTACTTAAGTAGATATCTTTTTTATTATAATTTAAAAATAAATAAAAAAATAAACTCAATAAGTTTATTTCATTTATTTATGCAAAAAGTGGAGATGCTAAAGTGAAAAAAATATAAAAAGAGTTGATAGGTTACTCATAATTTTTTAAGTAGAATTTACTCATTTTTTTTTTAAGTAGAACTTAATGATTGCAATTTTTTTTAATGAAAGTTCAAGATTAACTATTACATATGTTAATTAGATACTTTATATAGAAGATGTCGATATTTACTTAAAAAATACAAAAAGTAAATAGTTTAGTACATTTCATTAAAATTTTTTTGTCAATAATTCTCTTAAATAATTATTTATAATTTAATACTATTACTTACTCAAAATTAAAAATGATTTCACTTTAATTTTTATAAAAACATAATTCTTTATCAAATATCAACCTCAAAATAATTAAAAAATATAAATATTTGGAAAGTCATATAAATGCTGATGATTATGATATTATCAAAACTCCAACAAAAAAAAATGTACATGTGGATCCGTTATAAAATAGTATATGCGATGAGTTATCGCTTATGTTATTTAAATATTTAAAATTATTATTTTTTTAAATAAATAAAACTTATTTTAAAATTATATAAATATACAAATATATAAAAATGATAAAAAAACTGAAGATGATACAAATTGAATAAATTTTATTTAAAGTGACAAGATTTTTAGTTTCTATTTTAATATTTTATTGATATACTTAATAATATTGTTTACAATATTTTCATATGCTTTTTCTTTCTCTCATATTATTTATCATATATTTTAAAATTTGTTAATTTTTTAATTAAAATTTTTACTTTTATTATGATTTGATATTTTACTTATATTTAATTTTACATATAGCATGTAAATATTTTAATAATATTAATTTATATTTTTATTTAAATTTGAATAAAATAAAAATAATATAGCACATATAACAAACTAATTATAAAAAATAAAATTCATGAGAAAACAAAGTCCTGTCTCCATTAAAGTTTACCCAAAAATTCCCCAAAAAACTTTCTGTATAAAAATCTAGGGTTTTCGTAAATAACGCTACCCCTTAGTTAATATCGTATAAAATAGAAATTTCCTTCAATTTCAGGTCTGCTAGGGTTGTGGTTTTCTTTGATTTTTAGGCGATTCGTTTTGAAATTTGTCTTTTGCTTCGTTACAAAGTTTGCTTTTTTTTTTTTTTTTCCTTTTTTCTTTTTGAATTTGTTTTGAGTTTTAGCGAGTTGGTGATTGGTTCGCGAGAAAGTAATGGCTAGGACGGGAGAAGAAGAGGTGGAGTATGAAAGTGATCCAGAGGAGGTGAAGCGTTCGCTGGCGATGCGGGGAGGAGCAGGGCGGGCGAGTGACGCTGAGGAAGGGGAAAGGGATAATAATACCGAGGCGAGGATGGATCGGAGGGCTGTGATTCATTCCGATGAATCCGATGGCCAGGGTGGTGCTGCAGATTATGATGATGACGAAGAAGAATTGGACTTAGAAGAAGACGGAGAGGAAGAAGCTTATGATGAAGAAGAGGAAGAGGAGGAAGAAATTGATGAAGAGGAGATGGAGGAAGTAGGGGAAGGAGGGTTGCAAGGGAATGTGGAGAGAACCGGAGAAGATATGAAGGAAGCGGTGGTGGGTGATGGGAATAGGAATATGGATGAGGAAGTGAAGATTAATAATAATAATAATAATAATGTCGAAGAGGAAGATGAAGAGGAAAAGAAGGAGACTGAGCCATTTGCAGTGCCAACTGCTGGGGCATTCTATATGCACGATGATAGATTTCGAGATAATGTTGGTGGTCGTCATAGGTATTCGATTTTTTTTCTTTGCTTTTCTGGGTGTAAATTGTTATGTTAATTAATAATATGGCTAAATATTCAAGTAATTAATTAACAATTTATAGAAAAGCATACGGTGCTTTTTTTTTAGATTATTTGTTATGCCTATTTTAGTTTTTCTTTCGTGTAATGGTTGAAGTTGGAAAGCTTACTTGCCCTGCCATGTACTTTCTTATGCAGAGAATAGAAATTAAAATTTTTTATTCTTTTAAGCAATGTTACATTTAGACAACAAATGTGTTTAATTTTAGGTTTTTGACACCAATGTTGTTCATGCTCTGTATGCGGCTGTTTTATGTTTTGTCATATTGAACCTTGAATCTGTCCATGATTAGGGTTTAAGGAGATATAAGGTTATAATGTGCATGAGAGCTTAGCTTACTTGCTTGTCTAGACAAGTATGACTGGTGATCAAATTTAAGTACCTAATTGTAACAGTTGCAGTGAGGAGTAAGGGCTTGAAATTTCATAATCTACTCTAGCATTTTGTTACACAAGTAGACCTGCATGCCAGATGCTCTTATACATTATTTAGGCGTTTTTCTTTCTTTATTCATTGTTCATTCATTTTAAGAGCTTAAAAGCTACCTGGATTGATCCAGGCATGGGCTAGTTGATTAGGAACTTTGTTGTAAACCAAAGAGTGGCCCAATATAAGACCAAATGTGAACTGATTTGGTCAAAATTTAGGCCCAGATTGGAACCTTGGTATTTGATGACATTTTGAGTGTGTATGACTACTCTTCCTTGACCTTTTTTGCTTATGTGTAGGGACAAGTTACTACTAATGCTGAACATTCTTTTCATCTATACTGTTGATACTATGACTGCTATATGAAATAATGACAATAGGGTTTTTATGGTCCCAATATTTATTTATATGCTTATTTTCTAATTCATTTTCATTAGTGCATGTCTGTGTAAAGACTAACTGTATTTATACTTTGTGTTCTTATTTTGTAAATATTAGATGTACAGTTAAACCAGTAACCTGATTTTTTTTTTGGTACATGTGATATTGAGCTTCACAATGGGAGGTAGCCTTCTCCCATATCATAAATCTCATCCTGTCCATTCCAAGATTTGAACTCAGGACCTCCAAGATGAAGGCTTGAGCTCAAACCGCTTGGGTGTCCCTTTGGGGACAAACCAATAACCTGATGACTCTGTGCTATCATTGCTTAATTTCTGTTCCAGACTTAAACTTTTATGTGTTCAATCCTCACTTTTTTTTTTTAACACACTTTGGTGCATTTCCATGTTATTGCCCTGCCTTTTCCATTCTAGTTATTATAAATGTTTCAAGTTGTGTATCACTCTGATTCATCCATTTTAGGCGAACACATGGTGGAAGGAAATTGTGGGAATCCAAAGATGATAGGAAATGGGGACATGACAAGTTTGAGGAGATGACTTTGCAAGAAAAGCATTATGAAGAGGTAAGAGTTTTGTTCATATTCAACTTGCATGATTAGTGTTTCTGTTCCTTCTTAATCTCATTTGATCTTTTTCATTTTCCCTACTGATAATCTTCCACATTCAGGGAAGAAGATCTTCTAGAAGTAGATATCGAGCTCGGAGTAAAAATTGGGGTCCAGATCATGGTTATCCTAGGGGAAGTAGGTCCAAACCATTTGGGAAAAACTACAATCAGAACCAGGCTCCTAAGGGTGTGAGAGGGAGAGTACCTAGGAGGTATGAACCTACTATGAAAAACAGTTGTCAGGCACCTCCAAGACAGAACAAACTGTGAGTATTAACATGCATTTGTTTCCTTCAATTTTCTCTCTATTCCCACCATGATTAAATTTGCACAACACTTAATGAGTTAAATATTTCAGGTCTGTAAAGCCTCTTGAGAAAACTTCACAAGCTAATTTGAGTAGAGCTTTCACACCTGCAACAAATGCAGACTCTGCATTAGTTCCTGCTAGGAAACATATTTTTGCATCAAGCTTGAGTTCTTCTTCCCCACCTTTTTATCCATCTGGGTCTTCCAACAAAGACATTGCTTTGACTCAACAGAAGGATGTGCAAGCTGGAACCATGAGCAGAAATGTTCGCCCATCTGTTACAGATGAGAATATTTCTGTGTCGCAATCCAATTCATTGCGAGGGAAGAATGTATTGGATTCTCTCAGCATGGCAAAGCTTTATATAGATGATTCTGGCATGTCAGCTTCTGTCAAGCCTTTGACCAACATGCAGATGCTACCTTCTGGATCTTCGTTGGATAATACTATTCAACCCTCTCAGTCCAGGGTACAGGGTAGAGGCACAGCTATCCCGGGACTGAAGGCTTATCAGCCAGCTCCACCTCAGAACCAAGTCAACAGAGTTTCTTCTCAAACGCAGGTTGATGCTTCTCAGAGTAGTCCTGTTCAAGGCAGGGCTCAGTCTTCTCTACAAGCAGCTGCTCAGCAGTTGGGCCAGCATCCTGGTATTGGGTTTCAAACTTCATCTCCACCAAAAACAGCTATATCAGTCAATTCATATGAATCTGGAGAGGTTGAATCTTCAGAAACAAGTAAATCCAATGGTGCATTGGCGAGCAAGGGAAAAAGCAGTGTTCAAGGAGCTGGAGGGGGCTCTTTTCTGTATGGTGGAGCTCAGATTATGGGGTCTACGGGGAATATGGCTGTCAGCCGTGCTGATCAGAACTTTCCTGCCTTTTTACCGGGTAAAGCTTTTTATACTTTTAATTCTTCAATTTATCTTGATAACGTATCTACCATAAAAGGTAAACTGTAAAATGGGGAAATTTGTGTTACCTGAAGCAGTGCATTCTAAATCCTAGGCCACTTTTTTTTTTTTTGAATTTTTATATGAATTAAATTAAATGCTTTACTAAATATTAGATGTAGTTTTCATCTGAATATCTTTAATGGCTTTTTGGCTAAGATAAGATGGAGTTTTAATTCCTGGAAAGTGATTTGTTTTGATTAGGGATATGCTTTTTCTGGGGTGGCTAGAGGTTGGAGTTTGTCGAGTTTATTTGTCTTTGTGATTAATAACTATGGGGTGTCAGGGAGTAGCTTTTATCTACTGAGTTGCTTAGATTCAATTTTTTTATTCTATATTTTCTGATCGGCAGTTCTATGCTTTCCTATTAAACATTTTATAAGCTCAATTTCTTAATGCTTTTTTCTGAATGATCATGCAGTAATGCAATTTGGTGGTCAGCACCCTGGTGGCCTTAGTGTTCCCGCTGTTGGCATGGCATTTCCTGGATATGTTGCCCAGCCACAACATGGTTTGGGAAACTCAGAAATGACATGGTACATTAATTCTTTCCCTTTAGTGAAGTTTTCTTTCTGTGGATTACATCTGGTTTCCTTTGAGAAATGAAGGTGATGTCTTGGTCAGTTCAGTAACTGCCCAGTTGGTTTTCTATGGAGAAGTTACCTCTCCACAATGAAGCAGAACTTATGAGTTATGAATCAGATTTTCAGACTCAACATATTTTCCAGATAAGCCTTTTGTGGCTAATCTCCAATTTGCTACAAATTTTGATAGTAGTGAAGGTGTAAGGGGGAGATGCTTTGGGTGTGGGCCAGGGATTTAAATAGCAGCAAGATGGCAGTATAGCGGCCACTATTTTGCGGTAGGGCCGCTATCCACAACTGCTTTCAGGAAAAAAACAGAGGAGAATTTTAATCCCAATTGTAGTGGTGCATTGCTGCCGCGAAATGCGGCATAACGTTGAATAGTGGTGATAGCAGTTTGCTATTGCCCACTACAATTGGGTTTCCATTAAAAAATTCAAGGAAAAAATTTCATTTGACTTAGGTTAAAAACTTAAAATGAAAAAAGCAAGCCAGAAAAGAGACATGAATTCATAAATTCAGCCAAAAAAAAAAACACAAAACCTAGACTTCCAAAGACATTAGTTGTCTGAAATTCAACCTCAATCAAAATCAAGCACATGCAATTTAAGGTAAGCAAGTAATTCAGCACTCAAATTACCTTTTTTTGTTGAAAAATTTTGAAATTTGCAGTGATTCTGTTTGTTTGGGACTGGGCTGGGCTATGGTGCACTGCTACTAGGGGACAGGGGCTGCTGGGACTTGAGACAAGAGACAAGAGATGAGAGTGAGACTTGAGGTTGAGGGAAACGAACAAAGAGCACACACCACATTAAAAGGAGAGCTGAGAGACGGGGGATGAGGCTGAAGGCCTGGAGAGAAAAATTAGTGTAACACAGACTGAGGGGATGAGAAGACGTGGTGTCTGTCTGTGGGATTTAGACAAGAGGTAGAGACCAAAGAGAATAGATTGTAAATGAATTGGGGGAAATTACGAAAAAGACATGGGTGTTGTGTGGGAGTTGAATTTTTTAATAAATATTTAGGGGTAATATAACTAGCTTCATTTTTTAATTTTGAGAAGAAATTTTTTATTTAGGAGAAACTTTTTTAGTAGGAAATTTTGCCTTGGGAACAAAAAGATTTGTTAATTATTTTAATAGAAAAATAATTGTTAATTAATTCCACAAGATAATGAAAAACATTTCAACTTTCAAAATTTTGAAAAGAAATTATATCAAAGTTACTGCTTAAAAGTGGCATTAAACTAATTAGTGCTTAAAGCATTTGCTTAGTTTCTTGAGACAACCGATGATCAGAGACAATGTGTAAAGTACATAAACAAAAAGAAACATTAATGGAGATTATGCCAAAATCAAATCATGTCATCTACTTAAATTATGGATGCCTAACCACTTGTTAGATGATTTGCACGATATAATCTGATAATTTCTTGATGAGTATATGGTATTTAAAGAATCAAATATATCATTTACTATGACCACCTATTTTACACATGTTTATTTATCTCTTGTTATTTTTTAAGTACCATATGAGTAATTTTTTAAATATAAATATTTTGCTATAATCTTAAAAAAATTATAAATATTTTTTCTTAAATAGATAAAAGATATGATATGATATAAACTATTTTAAAATCATGAAATAAGAGTTTTTATGATTAATAATTATAATTACCATATTTTATAGTAAGTTAAGCAAAATTAAAAAAAAAAAAAAATCACGACTGCGATAACCACAATGACAGCGAAGGTCTCCGTTATCTCTGTTATGTCTGCAACTGTGACGCGATGTAAAACGTGACTGCTACTGCAATTTAAATCACTGGTGTGGGAATTTATTAGACTATCAGGCATTTATTAGACTATCAATGCAGCACTAAATCTCTCTCTTGACTGCTTATTCCCATTCTTGTTAATCTGATTTATTTATCTATTTAATCCAAAAGTATTAATGATTTTCATGTTCATGTTTAGGCTACCGGTACTGACGAGTGCTGCTGGGGCTTTGGGGGCAACATATTGTCCACCTTATATCACTGTAGATGGGCCTTATCATACTCGTCTGTCAGGACAGATCTCTTCTACAGGACCCTCAAGGTTAGTAACATAGTTTTAGTTTCCTTGACCCACTGGCTTTAAAAACCTCGATTGTTATTGTTTGCCTTCTGCTTGCCAGAGTGGGGAGGGAAATATTGACTGTCCTCTCTAGTCTTAAAAACTGGAAGCATTCAACATTTGCCTCTTTTTTTTCATTGTTGAAGGTTAATATCTGGTTGGAATGTATTCTCAAGAAACCCTTTAATCAGGATTAAAGCATGATTAAATTGAGTTAAATGTGGTTTAGTTATATGCATGGTTTTGTTTGTTCAATCTCGGCTGTATCTTTGTCTTTGTAGAAATACAATCAATATATTTGGTGTGAAATGCCAAGTCTTTGGATGATGACAGTATCATCAGTTTACATAGAACTACTGCTTTTTACATAGATTTAACTTTAAAATAGAAAATAATTGTTAAAAGATGTTTTAAAAGAGTCTTTATTGTTTTGACATTATGTTATTTTATAATCATGTTAAACCAATAATGATAGATGTTTTATAATTGACCTTATGTGCAATGTCTTAGACTTTTTTTCTTTTCTACATATTTAGGGGTGTGTGTGTGTTTGTATGTCTGTCTTTCTGTTTCTTTCTGTGTACGTGCGTGTGAGAGGGAGAGAGCAAAAAACTAATGAAATCTAAGATAACAGACAGTTTAACTGGTTATGTTTTCTCATATTGATAAGTTATAACAAGTGGTTATTATTGTTGCTAACTGATTGTTTTAATAATATTTAATCATCCATCCTTTGCAGCAAAGAAGGAACTTCTAACAAACCAAATAATGAATGGAAGCCTTCCCAAAGACCTGGTAAGCAATGATCTTGCTGATCTTAGATTTGGTGGACTTCTGAACGTTGCCCTTTGCAATTTCTTATGTTTTAGTGGTAAAACAAGTTGTCTCCTGTGCAGAGCTTGTGAGTGATGAATTTGGGGAACGACAAAATAACCCAAATAAGCAGCCTCGCAGGCAAGTTGAAATTCTTAAGCTGTTTCTGCAGATGTGTGGAAAACATTTTTCAGTGTGTATATATCATCTACTATATGTAAGCATCTTGATTTGTTTAATCCTTCAATTTCATGCAGATATTCAGAGATGAGCTTTAGCAAGTAATTTATTTAAGATGGAGCCTGTCCCAATAAGCTGATAAAGGTTCTAATCTTGTGATGAAAGTTTTTATTATATTTTGGATGATCGGAATTTCTTATTTTTGAATTACTTGGTGGTGCAGGCCTTCCTTCCGGGCCCTTTGTGATCCCCAGCTTTTGACCTGGACCACTTTGGGCTGCAATTTGTTCCAGGATATAATAGGTAAATCATCCCTAGTGGCTGCTACTTAATCTGTTTGGAAGAAAGTTACAAGTTCTCTGGCAATTATTTTGTATCACAAAAAAAAAAAAAAGCATAAGTAACCATGCAGTTTATATGTCTGCACCTCTCCGCCCTTCTCTCCCTTCCCCTCCAATTGAGAGATTGGAAATTTCTTTTGTAACAACTGGCACATGTGAAAAGGTTAAGGTCTTTTGTAACTAGTGGCACTGTGGCATCGATTTAACATGGCTGCATTGCATTTAGGCTGTTTTGTAGTTTTTTCTTGGTATTAGTGCTTAAATGAGTTCAAAATCAGTATATTATCTGCAGTACCTATTTTTTTTCTTCCATTAATTTGTGGTGTCTTTGTTCATTCATTCTAACCTAAATCTCTGTGTCTCTTGCAATTTTGTTCTGGCAGGTTATAAATGACAAACGCCTGCTCATGCCACATTCAGTTTAAGAATAATATGGTGGCTTGACGGGTGGCATTCCCTTGTTTAAATGTGCGGTATGGACATCGTATTAGAGAAAATAAATTTTTTTTTCTCAGTTATACTGCTAAAATTCCTAAAACTGCTATTATTGTTTGATACAGGTTTTTCTTGTGGCTTGATTGTCTAATGAAGCTTCTCCATAAAAGTACGAACAAGAACTATTGTGCAGCAGCTGTTTGGTTGGCGAACTTAAGTTTTTAATTTGCATAGATGATGTTTTCTTATTCGTCTTTGGTGAGCATAGTTACCTGTTTGATGAGTTAAGCCTGGTTTTGGGAGTACATTATTGCCTGTTTGAGATTTTTTAATATTTTTATATGAAGGCTGGCTGGTTATTGAGATATCTTTAATTTAATCAAGAGCATTTGGTGATAAGTGGGTTTTGAAGCATTCTGTTCAAAGCTCTTTCTTTCTCTATTGAATTTCATACTTTTACCATTGCTTTCTTTGTTAGGGCTCGTTTGTATTCTGCAGCTCTTCCGGTGTGGTGAAATCTAGACCTTTACACAGGGTGCATCCTGCGATGCAATTGCCTGTGGTTACTCTCTAGTTGGTGACTAAAGAGGAGGGATTCGGTGAACAACTGAATCTTGGAAAAATTGATTGCTTTGCATTGGACAAAGCAATGGATTGTTTTAGTATAAACATAATAATAAAAAATCCCGTTATTGTTTTTACATTCAAATATATTTTCACTATTAATTTTAATTTAATTTTATAATCACATTATTCAATTTCATCTAGTCATCAAAATTAATTTTACAGATATTTAAATGGACCTTTGATCTACTACTTGCAACTTCAAAGCTTAAAATGTAAGTTAAGCCGGTGGACCCACATGCTAAGAAATTAATTTTAGTAAAGTCATGCTAGTTAATAACGAATGATTGTTATTTTAAATCTTTTTGAGGAGCGGTAGCTATGAGCTATTGCGGTTCACATGCTCCTTTTCTAAAGGAAATTTGAACATTTGTTTGGCACTTCAAAGTTGATCTAAATCAATTATTAAACATTAAAGAAAGATGTGCTCACTTGCTAGTCAATCAAAATTCAATTTTTGAGTTAGAAAAATATTTCATGAGCAAAATTTTAAAATTATTTTTAAAACATTAGATTGAAATATAACTTAAAACTCTTAATTAACTGTATTAAAAAAAATGAAAATCGAACTTTAAAAATCAAACTTAATCTCATTTTTGTCTTTTTTTTTTTTTTTTGAAAATTTAGACTATAATTTAACATTATTGATTTTTTGTTTTTTCTGGAAAACTAAAGAATAAGGCCAATTTACTTTTGGGAATTTTTTTTAATTTTAAATCTTCAACTTGACTCCATATATTACCAATGAAATTAGATAAACGAATTTGGAAACCATTTTTTTTTATCAATTTCTAAAAGAATTAGTGCTATGTTAAATTGTTTGCATTTTTTATAGCAACTGTGCTTCAAACATTTTAACCAAATTTGAAAACTCTTACTATTATTTAATTTTCTAATTTAATTATTTACCTTATTTAATTATCGATTCTATTTGAAGTAAATATAAAAAAGATTGACACATTACTAAAAAATAAATTTGATTATTTATTTATTCCGTATTTTATATAAAAATTAAATTATCACAATTCATATCAACTTAAAAAACATATAATATATTTTTAATTTTTTTATTAAATCTACATAATTTCTGTTAAAATTTAAACTGACATCATTTTTACAATTTTTTTTTTTTATTGCGGAGCCTTATCCTGCGTTAAATTACCACATTTACTAAAAGATAATGACTTGGACAATGATGGAAGAGTCAGTCTTTATGCTACAATGAGAAGCCCGACTATGCGTAAAAGACCTGTAGATTATGATGCTTGGGGCAAAGTCTTTATTCTGAAACTTGGACAATAAGACATTGACTGAAACATTGAAATCTAAAAAGCTTTTTTTTTTTTTTTTTTTTTGAGAGGAAATTAACTAATGAAGTCATGAACTTACATTACATTGTTCCATTTAGATTCACCTGTTTCTGGAACTGTCTAAAGAGTACGAAATATAGTCATAAGTCCAATACATGTCAAAATTAGAGTTTTTAATGGTCATCACAAAAATTCACAGGGAATAAGATTATTCATAACAGAAATGCCTACTACTTAACAACCAATGCAGAACAACCATAAATTGAAAAAAGAGAACCGGTGAATTAATGGTCAGGTTATAAAAGGATGACCTGATTTGCGCTGGCTCGGTCCATAAGCACCAATCACCGCCATCTCAAAACCTGGCAGCCAATTCAACCAGATCTTTGTACACATCACTTACAAAAGACTTCACTTTCAGAGTAGGGTTCTTACCATCAGCCTTCCCTGGAGACTCGTACTTTATCCCAATTACAGTTGACAAACCTGTACAAAAACAAAGTAAAAGCAAATTCAACCACATAAAACAAGTTTCATCTAAATCAAATTGAAAAATGTAGGCATGTTTGACATTTCAAAAACAAACATGTGGGTTCCACATAATGCTAAACTGGATCCAAGGGGATGGGATGGGATGTCAGGTAGAGATCTTAGGTTCTTGTTGTTACCAAACAATAACAATAATAATAATAATAATAATAATAATAATAATAATAACAGATAAAAAAACAACTAAAAGGGTCATCTCCATGAACGCGATATGTTTGGTTTCAAACATCTTCAAGGCAGAACAAACATTAATGCAGGAGGAATTTAGGGAGGGAAAAAAACTATTGCACACTTTTACTCAATATAATTGCAATAAACATATATAAGGCATGCTAAAAATTTGTTAGGACTAGAACAATAAATGATTAATGATGAAATAACATCAGGTTGCGGGATAACAAAAATCAGATTGCCTGAAGTTGTATGACAAGCTTCTATCTCCTAGCTTTCAGAAAGCATGGTGCCAGACTTGGGCTAGTATAATTCAAGGCACTTATCTAAACTAATTTGAGATTAAGGGCTCATAGAATCAAGTCAAGATAGTTGATTACAAACTACATTAGCAATGATATGCACTCAAATTATTACAAACTGACAAACTAGTCATCAATAAATTATAATATATCAACTATAACACAACTCATAGCACACTTCATCTTTAGAGAACATTTCGGTGAAATTTAAAATTCTTCCAAAAGCACAGCAACTAATTTTTTAATTTATAATGGGTCAATAAACTCCTTGCATAGAAAAAAACAATAAGCGAAGGTACTCACTTGAATGTATGCGATCATATAAGAATCTTTCACCTTTCCAGAATTTCAAAGGTCTTGACCTAATCCTTGTACTTTGCCTCCTCCCTTCTCCATCAAATGCAGTACCAGAATCTAGAAAGAAAGAATGCACCAAGTCATTCCAACAGAATTACTAAAGAACTCCAAAGATGCAAGTTGAACTTTTGGTTTTAGTAACACCTGCAAGACTTTGTCTTCGAGAAATTGCTTTCCTCTTACGTTCATGGTGTGGACAAGGTTTTGTTTTGCCCATCATATTCTGTTGCTAAAGAAACAAATTAAAAATTAGAAAAGAAAAAAATTGAACTTGAGAAATTTTTGAAAGGAAAGTAAACGAAACACAGGCAAGAGTCTTATTTCTTATTCTTCACCAAAAAAAAGACCCAGTTTGCCAATACTTAGTAATGTGTAGAAGAAATGACTCAATTCATAGGTTTACAGACATAGACCAATAAAAGGGAATCCGGACAGTAAACTGAAGAATGCAAAGTAAACATACAAACATCTAATAGAAATTACCATTAAACCACAATGTTGTAACTTTTACTCAAAATGACACCATCAACCATAGCAACAAGTAACAGATCTAGAAAACATTTCAATTTTTCAAGATACTCTTGGAATCAAAAAGAATTCCAGACATATCATCGAAGTTCATTAGGCAAAGTTTCTCATCCAGGACTCAAAAATCAACTTTCAGGCTTTACCTTTTCAATTAAAAGTAAAAGCAAAGCCATTTCCTCCTTAGTGATTTCAAATATTTTCAAATATTTTATTAATTTTCTTTAAAACTATAAGGAGTTAACTAACCAACCTAAGTCTAGATTTGGCATGATTTGAGACAGTGATTATTCTTAGATACTATAGTAGATCAAACTCTTTCTCACCTCATAAATAGAACTAAGAACATTGTTCTTTGTCAACTTTAAATTTTAATAATTATATCATGAACTAATGAGAGCCAACAGAACTAAACACGTTTTCCAAATGTGGTGTCAAGAAGCAGTGATTGAAAAGACAATAAATAATAATCCTACTATAGTAGAGGTAGAATGCACTAGCAGCATGTATCTCCCTTGTTGCAGTCCCTTATTCCCTTCAGATGCCTAGTAGCTAAGTTACTTGTTGAAAAGCTTTAAAGTAGTTTGCACTTAGGGGAATTATTCTGGAAAGTGGAGGAGGAGTTGCCATGAGTTGCAATTTCTGTTTTAAGTAACAAATGTTTAATTAAAAAAATCTGGCAAGCATTAGTTTGTTATAGATGTCCAAACAGAAGATAGAAACCACAGATTCTATGCTTTGAGTTGTAGCCCAGTTTCATTACCCTAAAATCAATCTTTGTGGTGCAAACTTCTAAAAGCCTCTTAAACTAAAACCTTTTGCATTGATATCAATAATTAAATGAGCTCTTTCTGCATCTAGAGAGAGAGAGAGAGAGAGAGAGTAGACAGGTGCATGCAAGTTTGACAAAATTAAGCAGAATCAGGGAAAAACAATCAATGTTTGGAAAATACAAAGGTGATAGTATAGGAGCTTCAATATATAAGCCCAAAAAAGCAGTATAGAACTCCCTAATCTTGAATGTTGACAGCCATATTAGGTGGAAAAATATGCAAGAAGATAAATAATCATGAAAAGTACAAACCTCATGCAGCTCCTGATAATTTTCTGCAGCTCTCGAAGATCCATCCATTGTGTGGTCCTCATCCATTGCAGGATTAGATTCATCTGTTTGGGGAATGGAAATGTGCACAAAGAAAACCAATAAATTGAAACCATCAAAAGTATATCAATGACTAAGGTAAACCCAATTTATGATGTGCTAGGTCCAAGGCAACTAAAAGCGGAAAATTATAATTTACTATGTAGGTAAATCCAATAATATTAAAATTAGAAAAAGATATTCTAATGAAAAATTATTTAAAGCATAATAGCAGGTCAAAGATTGACTCATGTTGTGGTTATACTTCAAAAGCAGAAAATTACCACCTGATTTTCTTAGGACCATAACATGAAATTTCTTTTCTGATTTGTTAGACAACCATCAATGCGCCACATGTGTTCGACTGATTAGTTAAATGGGTATATCTAATATAGATTTGTATCTTTGATGTAATTTGAGAATTCAAGCATTGTCCGTTTAAGAAATTAGTCTTGACTAGTTACACAAGCTCAAGTATGAAAGCACAAGAGCCCATTTAACAAGAATGAGCAAGCCATACAAGGAGTTGCCAAAGGTCACCACAATAATATGTAAGGCATTAGGATAGGGATTAACGTATATCATGTTATTTGGACAGTTCACTGGTTACTACCATACCCCATTCAACCAAACATTCAATTTTTCGTAAGTAGACCACAAAGTGCTATCACATTACAATGGACAACTTAAAGTTTATTCGAAAAGATAGCACCTGAGAGAGAGAAAAAGAGCAAGGTAGAGAGAGAGAGAGAGAGAGAACTATCAACTCATCTGAAGAGGAATTAAAGTGTTAAAAGATCCTAAAAGGACAGCTACATGAGGGATCAAAAAATTCATGCTGTTAACCACCAACTCCTAGCTAGTCAGATGAGGAACAGCTCAAACACAACTAAAGAAGCAACTATGAGCAATTTAACCACATCATATTTCTCAACTTGTACACAAAAAATTGGAACAGTCTTTATCCTAATAATTGGAATCTGACCCAAAAAGGGGCGGAGGGGGACATTTCAAGAGCTTAAAAGGTCAAAACCGCAGCAAGGGAAACCTAAAAATAAAAATTGTGATTACTTAGTCATCAAATCACCTAAACTATTGCACAACAAACTTTTACCAGACATGCATGATGCAACTAACACAACAAAACAATCACCCATTTTTGGTTTTAGGAAACTTTAAAGAATAAATGTCATTAGTAGAATCTTTATACCTATTAGTCCCTCTTCGTGAGAGAGGGAAAGAGAGGTGGGAGGATGGGCAGAAAAGAACTGTAACGTCAAATATAAGCATAACATAGACTTGGTATCTGATTATTTAAGTGTGAAAACTAATCAAAAAGTGGCAAGTCATGTGTAATTCAACATATCAACCAGGAAAAATCAATTGGGGATGGAGGGGAGGTGTTTCTTATATATATATATATATATATATATATATAGAGAGAGAGAGAGAGGGTGGATACAATTTTGTACCCCTCTTGTAATCAGATAGTAAGCTAACCATCATCATTCATCATAATTATAGATAGAAAAAGAGAGAGAGAGAGAGAAAGGGAGGATACAATTTTGTACCCCTCTCATAATCAGATAATAAGCTAACCATCATCAATTCACCATAATTATGTAGAAAGAAATCATAAGAATTTTCAAAGAACCAAAAGCATCTAGCTAGGCATTTGGATAAGTTGAGAACTAGTTTATCACAAATTATTCTTGCACCACTAAGTAATGTATTTTGTTATGGCATCCAATCTTAAAACTAATTGACAAGAAAAGGAGAGGCACTACCTAAAAGTCAGGCAACTGAAAACTGTGATATAGGACATAATACCACTTACCATTCTCCCTTGGGTGTAGCCTAATAGAACAACTTAGACATATCAGCCTATCTTGTCAAGTACAAAAACCCCAAGTTCAATTCATGTAGGATATGACCATTTAACGTATGCTAAATAAATGGAAACCAAGAAGAACGAATATTTGATTTCTTTCAGAAGAAATGAAAGATCCCAAAATAATCATGAAAATACTGGGAGTGATATAGGACATATTACCACTTACCATTCTCCCTCGGGTGTAGCCTAATAGAACAACTTAGACATATCAGCCTATCTTGTCGAGTACAAAAACCCCAAGTTCAATTCATGTAGGATATGACCATCTAACATATGCTAAATAAATGGAAACCAAGAACAATGAATATTTGATTTCTTTCAGAAGAAATTAAAGATCCCAAAGTAATCATGAAAATACTAGGAGTTATTCCAGTATGGCATTTGCTAATGAAATCCCAGATGATTTCTCATTCTTTTTCTTCTTTTTGAAATTTTGCTCCTCTCCTCTTGTATACATAAGGGATAAAAGGAAAAGAGACTAATAAAGAATAAATTTTTTCTCCAGTTTGCAAAAATCATAAAACATCTCTGAAAACCAATCACTATACTACTTTGCAACCACTAATAAATGAAAAAAAAAAAATTGTAACTGAGGCATTTTAATATCATTCATTTGCATCCCCATCCCACAAGAATACGTCATGGAAACAGAGAAAATAATCATACCTGACTCTTTCTGAATGGTATGTGAATTATCAATGGTTGGCCATTCCATGTTAAGTTGGGTCTGAGCAGAAACCACTGCTTCTGGCAGTATGTCTTCCACCTGTGTTTAGTCACAATTCCTCAGAGTATAACATTCCATAACAAAGATTTCCAGTAAACTGCAAATGAGTAACTCTTGAAAAGTCAATAGGACTACTCACCCTTCCACCAAATTCATTTGGTTTTATCATATGACCATCTGCAGCAACTTCAAGCCTGCTTAAACTGTTATTCTCTGAGTCGTCCTGAGATCCAGTTGAGACAACATTAATACCAGAATTAAACCTACTTGCATTATCATTTACAAATTTGCCAAAGAGACAAGCAAAATCTTGCCCATTGAGCTCAGAACTTGCATTAGCAGTTGCAGTTCGATTTGCTTCTAGTATTGGAGACCTTAAGAGGTGAGACATATTTAATTCCTTTTCTGTATCAACCTGACTAGATTGTTTGTTGATACTTTCAATGGGATATGCATTTCTCCCTGGTGATTTGTCAATATTATTGGTTGAAATAGGATCACTTAGTGGATCTGACTGCAAGATATGTTTCTTCTGCAATGACATTGAAGCCAATGGATTTCTTGGAGTAGGAGAAGCTAAATGATGAGCTGAACTTTCTGCATGTTGCTGTGGTGATCTTTTATCATTGTTGTGAGGCACACTTAGTTCCTTTTCTGTATCAACCATATCAGATTGTTTAGTAATATTTTCCATACAAGACGCATTTCTCACTGATGATCGATCAATACCATCAGTTGAAAATGGATCATTTAGTACATCGGACGGCAACATTTGATTCTTCAGCAATGATATTGAACCCAATGGACTTCTTGGAGTGGGAGAAGCTAAATGATGAACTGAACTTCCAGCCTGTTGTTTTGGTGTCCTTTTATCAATCCCCTTCATCAAATCTGATATTGAATTTCTAGGCTTTGTCAAGTTTTCTCTAGAAGCTTTCAAATTAATCCACCTAATATCTTGCAAGTCAAAAAGGCATATTTTCTCCAGCTCAATAGGTTTGATCTGCAAGTGCTCCTGTAAAAGACCGACTGCCTCATCCCCATTATAATTACTGGTAAGCAAATGATCCAGAAGTTCTTTAATCTTGTTCTCTGCATTGGTCACTGAGTCTAGAGAGCATATAACAGTATCTTATCATATACACAAAGAGGGGGAAATTTTGCAGCGTTATAAAAACAAACACAAACGAAAACCAAGTCATATAGCAGGTTATTTTAGAAGATATCAAGAATGGGAGACCACAGACAGAATAAATTAACTACTTATGACAAATCAACCTTTCTTGACTTACCAGCCAACTCCTTCTCTTGTAATTCGACATTCAGGTCAGATTTTTCTTGTTGCAAACCGCAAAGTGGACTGAGAATTTCCTCTTCAAAGCTTTCCACTGGGTACATAGCAGTCAAATAGCAATGATTGTACTTAACTGATCTGAAAATAAAATCATAAGGCTATCTTACATACATATATACATACGGAAAGATTAAAAAAATAACAAAAATGAATACAACGGAAAATTGATAACAGAACAAATTGAACAGACCTCAATATTCCAGGCCAACGAGGCCGTGCAGCCACGGACTGAACATTCCGATCCAAATCCATCAAAACACCACCTGTCTGTTTCTGTATTTCTCTTTTGGCATCTATATAGCATTACAAACGCACATCGAAAAGATAAATTCATACAAATAATTGCAGATTAAACATTCCAACCAAAAAAAAAGGCAATCGAGCAGCAACTAACTTTCAACCCATTCAAAAGCCATAAAGAATTCTTCCGGATCTTTCAATTTATCGATGTCTAAAGTCGGTTCTAAACTCACAGTAGGCTGACTATAAAAAATTAAATAAGTAAAATTAAATTCAACTGTAACATTTACCACAAGAAAAATAACTAAATTAAGCAATTTCAAATTATTTTAACCTTGAGTTAGGCTTCAAAGAAAAACAAGCTCGTTTACGGCCTAGAGCCGCTCTTCGTTCTCGAGGATTTTCCATAACTTCAGCATCAGAGATTAACATATCAAGTTCACGAGTTCTGAACTATTATCTACAATTGCTTTGGCTTGCTCAAGAAGCTTATTAGGGCTTTGCAATGGCTGAACAATTATAAAAAATAAAACAAATTAATAGAACTAAAATAACAGTAAAACTAATTTTAGGGGGAAATAGAAAAAAAAAAAAAAAAAGGTCACCATGGATTTGAGGAAATCATGGGAATGTTGAAGATCGTCCGGGTCGTAAGGTCGAGGAAGGTTTGGAAGGGAAGCGAAGGTTCGAGCAAAGAGCGGGAGACCCGAATAGCCTCGAGCGGATCTCGACTGATAGTTTGGAGAGCCATTTCTTTTTCTTTTCTCTTTTTTTTTCATGGGATTTTTAGGGGCATTGCGATCATTTGCTAGGTTTGAATCTGGACAAAGAGAGTAGGGCTGGAACTGGAATGGAATGGAGTTTTCGAAATTCTATTTCGAAAAAGGAAACTGAGCGGGAGTGTACACGGGAGCGGCTACAAACAATTTTATCGGATTTTGCAATAGTATCCCTGTGTTTACAGCTATTCTCACATTCATAAGTTTTTCATGGGAAGGGACGGTGGGTGGAAAAGGAAAGCATTATTTTGTTTTTTTAAGTACATCACCAATTAAAATTATGGTTATTTTAACAAATGTAAAATTTTATATAATTAATATTCATGCTTTTTAAAAATTATTATAGTATTTTGATAATAAAAAATTAACAAATTCTAATTGGATCATTATTTAAAAGGTTAAATATAGATTTTATTTGTGTACTATATCATTGTTTAAAAGATAAATATCATGAATGATTTTTAAATTATAATAAAATATTTAATGTGATATTTAAAATTTAAAATTTTATAATTTGTTATTTGAACTATGAAATTATTAACTAATGTGATACTTATATCTAATATAACTATATTCAATGATAGCACGTGGCAAACAAATAATCCTTTAAGTATTATATTAGCTTCATAATTTAAATATCATATTATAAATTTTTAAAGTTTAAGTATCACATTATACATTTCATTATAATTTATGGGTCATTCATAACATTAACATCTTTTAAAATTTAGTATCTAAATTATAAAATCCACAAATAAATATAAGAACTTTAATTATATAAAACAGGTTAACCCAAAAACTAACACTGTTAATAAAAAATAAGAAATATCTTTTTGATTGATAAAAAATCATCAACATAGAATGCTACATTACATTGTCATAACATATAGATCCGAAAATCTATAGCTAAACTTAACAAAATGAGTCGCTATCAATCTTTTTTATCTAAGTGCGATTGGTCACCTAAAGAATCTATCCTTTTAAGGAGTTCTTAAGCTTAACTAAAAGTCCTTAAAAGAATAAGTTCGGATCTACAAACTAGAACAGAGTTTGAAAATTCGATTATATATGGGGAAGGTTATAGCACCCTCATATACCCATCCACATGATGGTACCATTTTATTTTAAATTTATCCTAAGGTCTTGATTATAATAATTTTAATTTTATGTTAAAATATTAGAAATAATTCATAAGATTCTTCATCAATCTCTTAAAAATATTTTCTCACCTCAAGAGTATTCAAGAATCCCATTTATTTCCTTGAAAAAGTTTTATCGTTGGAAAAAGGTTTAATCATTTTTATTTTTTGTTTGGTTTTTGTCGAAAATATATCTAATCATTCCACCATTTTTACCAAATTAAAAATATTTTTTCTTTTTTTTTTAAAAATTTTTTCACTATTTTGGCCTATTTAGAAATTCTTTTTATTTTTTTGGAGAGAAAATAATATTACAATTATTATTTTTAAAATTTTATTTAAATTTTTTATCATTTAGGATAAATTTAAAGAAATTTATCACCTAGAGATTTCTTAGGAATTTATCATTTAAAATTTTTAAGAATTTCATCATTGGATAATTTTTAAATATTTTCAACCAAATTTGAAAAAGAATATAATTACTTTTATTAAAATTTTATCTAAATTATTCCACCATTTGGGACAAATTTAGAGAAATTTTTTACCTAAAGATTTTTTAAAAATTTACCATTTGAAATTGCTAAGAATCTCATCCTTGGGTAATTTGCATTTTTCTAAAATTTTATTAAAATTTTATTTGTTTAGGTTTTTTTAATTTCTTTTTTTTTGAAAATAAATATTAATTATTGTTATTGAAATTTTATCTAAATCATTTCACAATTTGGGATAAATCTAGAAAAAATTTCTCACCTAAGAATTTAATAAAAATTTACCATTTAAAATTTCTAAAAATTTCATCATTGGATAATTATTATTTATTCTAAAAAAAATTATTTTTTAATTTTTTTTCTCTTTTTATTTAATCATGTAAAAATATTAAAAATACTAAATAAATACATAAAAATACAAAAATAAAATAAAATACCAAAAATTCAACTCGGCTTGGCTGGGAGGCGAGAGATCAGCTCGGTTGCAAGCACAGACAATGGCTCAAAACGTGACTCAGAGGAAATCGGCTCGGCTTGGCTTAGCAGCAGGGTCGGCTGGGACGCGGATCGACGGATCGAGTTGCAATTAGGTCGAGTTGCCTGAATAAAAATATGTAGATCCCAAGGCCTTTTAAACTCCAAAATGATGTCATTTTGGGGTCGATATAAAAGCTTGAATCCGATCTTTTTCATAAGATTTCATTTTTCCTTTCTCTCTCTTCCCCTTTCTTTTCTCTTCCTTTCTCTCCAACTCGGATGAACTTTGGTTGAATCCTTCACCGAATTTTGGAAACCCTGACAGAATTTGGGTTGGCTCACTAAAAGTCCATCGAAAAATTCAATCAATCCCAAAATCTTCAACCAGATTCTAGGAAACCTGCCAGAAAATTCAATTGGCGTCGACAAACTCACTGAAAAATTCAATTAGCGCTAAAAAATTCATCGAAAACTAAAAATTTTTCAAAAAAAATTTTAGAAAAAATCTTCTTTTTAACCTTAAAAATTTCCCAAAATCTTCAAACTATTTTCGTAGATCTTTACTGCCTTTCTCCCTATTTCTCTGTGTGTTTTATTGTGTTGATCTCTCTGATTTCTTTTTCTCCCCGTTATTGTGTGATTTAGGTATGATATTTATAGGATAAAACATTAGAGGAGTTTTCTTTCGATTATGAGACCACAGTTAACAGGAATTCTGTATCATCACAAATCCTAAGATTTATCTATTGTAAATTAAATCAATCTAGAACTTTACCAACAGCCATCCATGACAAAAATTATTTTTATTATCCTAACAAAAATACCAAAGATAAATCAACTAGAAAATAAAGATAAATAAAATAAAATAACTAAATAATAAAAAAACTTAAATAAATAAATAAATAATATAAAATAAAATAAAGAGTAATTGGGCCTAAAAATTTCACACTTTTGGGCCAAGCCTAATGGGCTTGGACCAGGCCTAATGGGCTTGAACTTGGACCAATTAAGATGTTTACAACTGCCCCTTTTTATACAGTTCCTATGCAACATGAATTATGCAAAGACGTAGACACCCAACATATGATCATCCTGACACATTCACCCCATTTTTATTGTTTTTTAAATAACTAAATGCTTGAACTGATTGAATGACACAAACTCTTCTAAGCACCTTTGGAAAAATAAACAAGGCTCATCTAAACAAAGGCCCAATGACTTTGAAAAATAAACAAGGGTCCTCTAAATAAAGGCTCAACGACTTTGGAAAATAAAGGCTCCTCTAAGTAGAGGCTCAACGACTTTAAAAAACAAAGGTTCCTCTAAGCAAAAGCTCAACAACTTTGAAAAATAAAGGCTCTTCTAAGCAGTGACTTAACAACTTTGAAAATAAATGCTCCTCTAAGTAGAGGCTCAACAAATTTGAAAAATAAAGGCTCATCTAAGTAGAGGCTCAACAACTTTAAAAAATAAAATAAGGCTCCTTTAAATAGAGGCTCAATGACTTTGAAAAATAAAGCTCCTCAACAATCATGTTCAGAGGAGTCATAGATCATGTTTGATAAAATTTGTAATTAAAACTCAAAGATTCATAATTTGAGTTTGAAATTCAAAGGTTTAGATTTGCAAGAATCTTTCAACTTCGTAAAAATTCACTGAAATTTGATTATCAAAATTTCAGTTTCACAAGAATTTGATTTGTAAAATTTCATCTATGCAAGAATTCAAATTTACAAGATTTCAAGATTCGTATTTGTGAGATTCTCATCCAAAGGTTTTATTTAGGGATTTACATGCAAATTGTAAGGCTTACACCCAACATTTAAAGCTTCTCATTCAAATTTTGGAGATTCACATCCAAAATTTCAAAGCTTATCATTTGAGTTCAAAGGTTCATATTTGACAAATCTTAAAGTTTCACGTCTAAAATCTCAAAGGTTCTCATTTGAATTCTTTTTAAAGATTCTCATTCGAATTTGAAGATTTACATCTGACAAATTTTAGGGTTTCACATCTCAATGATCATCATTTGAAACTCGAAGATTCTTATTTGAAAATTCAAAGATTCTCATTTGAGAACTCAAAAATTCAAAGATTCTCATTTGAATTTCAAAGATTCTCATCAAAAGATTCATAATTTCTATTTTAGGTGACTTAAAATTTTGTATGTAATTGATGTCATGATTAATGGTGCAAGTGCAACAATCTAGATTTTCACAATAATGTCATATTCTCAACCATGATTCAAATGTATACTGCATAATACAGGTGCATTACCAAACCAAAGTTTTAAATATTCTCCAAATAACAATGTAAATGCAATGCATGTAATGTAGATGTCAATGTCATGAAATTCTAATTAAATGTGATAACATGGATCTCAAGACCCCACTATCTCACATTTTCCTTTGTATAGCTTCTCAGTACTTTAGAATAAGTTTCGTCAACTGATCTTTATTATTTTCATCACTTCATCACCATTCATAAGCTTCTCAGTACTAACAATTCTAGAACAAGTTTCATCCATTGCTCCGTATCATTTAATCATAACTTATAAGCTTCTCAACACTAGCAATTTTAGATAAATTTTGTCAATTAATCTTATTATATTCATCACTTGATCACCATTTACAAGCTTTTCAGCAGTAGCCATTCCAGAATGAATTTCATCTAGTAATCCACATTATTTTCATCATTTGACCACATCTCACAAATTACATCAACCATTCCATGACCACATTCATTACTTGGTCACACCACGTGTCCTTTCAAATCATCTTTTCAAGTTTTTACTTTTTTTACCCCTTATCATCCTGGATTTCTTTTTAAATGAATGCAAGAATCTTTTAAGCACATATTCATTCATTCATTATCATTTCAAATCATGAAGTGCAATCATACATTTCTTCGATTTATTCTGAGGATGCAACAATGAGAGAGCATAATGTGAATTGGGAGAAAGGTAATCAATGAGAAATGAGTTTGGTACAAAAATAAATGAAGAAAGAAACAAGTTAGATGCATGTCATTAGGATGAATGGTATATCCAAAGAATGAATATTCAAACAATTCTGAACATTAATCCAAGATTCTTTTTCAAAAACTCATTCCATTGATTGTCGAAATTATTTTGAGCTTATCAAACTTTGTCCCAGTTTTGAAGGATCTTCAGATACCTCGATCCTCTATATATTAGAGCTGTCCATCAAACTTTCATCTCATATGTTTTTCTACCTAAATCGCCCTTTCGATTTTCAATTTGAGTCTTTCTTTTCTCTCATTTTCATTTTTCATTTTTCTCTTTTTTTTTCTTTCTTTCATTTTTTTACCCATTATTGATATCTTTTCCACATCAATCTATAGCATGATTCCATTGTTCCATCATAAGCATGCTTTAGCCCAACATATGATCATTCAATTCGAGCATTCATATTTGATCCAAATGGACTTTTAAAGGTTGTAACGTAGGCCACGGTGAGGGGTCATAAAAGAAATAGATAAAATAGGCCTAAAACATGTGTTTAAAGGGTTTAAAACCAAATGATCATTTCTCATCACTTGATATAACTTAGCATTTTGCCCCATTCCACATCATTTCACTATTTTTTCCCTTTTCACTCATTTTATTTCTTACAAAAGGACTCTTATTTCTTTGCCCCAACTCATTTATGGCATTCATTTTTCTTTCATTTTTTTTTCTTTTATTTTGATTTTCTTTTTTTTTTTTTGCTTTCTATCTTTGAAACCTTTTATTATCTTTTACCTCTTTTCTTTTTTTTTTTAAATTATCCCCCAATGTGGAAGGTGATCCTTATTCGGGGTTCTTTAAAAAAAAAATTATAATAAGTTCAAAAGGGTAACAATGAATGGTTTTTCAAATAGTAAAAGAAAAATGACAATTTTTTCTTTTAAATGTGAATGCTTTCCTTGAAAATCATCTATTGAACCAAAACAAACTCATAGATTTTTGCTCAAATGGTCCTCTCAGATTAATGTGAATGAGTTCTCAAAATTAAATCTCAAATGTTGTTATCATTTTCTAAACATTTATAATTGAAAATAGGAAAAAAAGATATGATAAGTAACGAAGCATGGAATAATGGCCTGGATGAAAGAGAAAATGTAATGAAATGCATCAACTTGTCTTTTATTGAAACGATAATAAATGAAATCCTATTGCATAAAAAAAATCCTAACATTACTTTGAAAGACCCAAAATGACAAGCAACATTCAACTAGCCTTAACATCCTTTTTCTTTCCAAAATTATGCCCCCATGCGATCAAGTAAAAAATTTTAATTGACATCTGGCCCCCTGATTCATTACAACTCTCACACTTGAAACATTGACATTATGATTGGGCAATAGATTGCCACTAACATTAGGTGTTATTGCCCTTTCTTGATCACAATTTATCATTCCATCCTTGATCAATCGTTGTACCTTATGCTTTAGGGTAGTGTACTTCTCTGTGGAATGACTAACAATTCCATAGTGGTAGTCACAGTAGGCTGTAGGATCATACCACTTGAGATAGGATGGCTTGAACAGTTCTAAATGACTGGAGGCAATCATGTGGTTATTATAAAGCTCTTGGTATAACTCTATATAAGTCATGGGGATTGGGTCAAATATGAGTTTTTCTTGGGTAGTTCATTGCTCTCGTGAACCACTTACTGGGCTAGTAGAATAAATCTGAGGTCTTGTAAGAGGTTGAATGTTAAAGTTGTATATGAAAGCTTGGGGGTTAAAAATGAGTTAGTATGTGGATAAGTAAGATGGTTGTGGTACGGGCTGGTATGGATAGGATGAGGTATTGTTCACAGTAGGATAGTATGGAAAGTAACCTTGTGAATAGGGTTGATATCCCTTGAACTGTCTGTTAAAGCTCACGACTTGAGTTTCAATCTCGTTCTTCTCTAGCCTTTTCCTGGTTTCCCCTATTTTCAACTTGCCATTTTTAATGGCATTCTCAATGATTTTGCTTGAGATCATCATGTCGACAAAATTTTTTATTGTATTCTGTATCATCTTTTCATAATAAAGAGATTTTAAAGTGCTGACAAATAACACTGTAATTTTTTTCTCAGTTAAAGGAGGTTGTACCTGAGTAGCTATGTCTTTCCACCTTTAGGCATATTCCTTGAATGATTTAGTTACTTTTTTTTTCCATATTCTGTAAAGACAGATGATCAGAAGCTAAGTTTATTATATATCGATATTGATTAATGAAGTTATGAGCTATAAAACTCCAAGAATGAATGTGGGTTCTATCTAACTGGACATACCACCTAGCAACAGAGCCCATAAAGCTATCTTGGAACACATGCATTAACAGTTTTTCATTATTAGCATGGCCAACCATCTTTTGATAGTATATAGTAATGTGAGTTTTCAAACACTTTGTACCATCATATTTTTCAAACTTCGACACCCTGAACTTCGAAAGAATAACTATATCTGAGACTAAACAGAGCCTAGTAGCATCCATTGAACCATAAAAAACTAATTTCTTCCACAGCCTATAACCTCTTTTCCAACATACTAATCTTTGAGTCTTTCAAAAATTCAACCACTTTTGTTTTCTCTCTTTCTTTTTCCTTTTGTCATAAATCAGGACTAGATTTTCTCATTAAAATAGGTTAAATTAAGCTATGATAATACCTTGGTTTGAAGCTGATGCATTCTAGAATATGTTGGTATTGTGAATTGTTGTGATGTTTACTTTTATGTTTAAAGCTTGAGTGGACCAAAACCAGACGAACTAATATTTGCACTCTATTTGATGATAGTCCTTTTGGCGTATTCTCTTTTATCCACTTCTTTGCTTATAACTTGTTCAAGGCATCTAGAATTTTACTCAACTCGCCTTCAAGCTTTTCTTGAGCTTTCTTTATACTCTGGAGATGATTAGAATTTTCTTGTTCTATTTATTTGGCTTGAGCTCTTACGTTGTATTAATAAGTTAGGTTCTTACTTGATGAAGCTATCCTTGAACCTTAAGTACCATAATTACATCACTAGGAATGCTATGCTTTGTGTTTGCTATTTCAATGCATGAATGAAATGTACATTTCATGGATGAAATCTATATGAAAATGATGTAAATACACAATGTTAAATATAAAAATAAAAATAAAAATAATGCATGATATGATAATGCAAGCACTAATTGAAATGATGCAAAAGCACAAAGTTAAACACATAAGATAGTTAGATAATCAATATATCACACAAATTGTTCCCTCTTGTATCCTAATTTTAGGCTAGGTTTATCAGTGGGTAAGAAGACTCTATCTTAGGGCTCGCCTTTTAAGTGTAGATTATGTGCTAGGTTAAGTGATTTTGACCACTAAAGGTTCCCAAATTGTTCCTTACATCATTGTCCATAACATACTAGTAAGACAGTCAAATCTTCACCCATCACAGGTTACCAATAGAAAGGATTCAATTTGAGTGGAAGTATTTTGCTAGCCATTGCAGAGATTATCATCTCATAAGAGCATAGTTACTTTACTCCATCCTAAGAGGGATGAAGCTTGGGTATAAAGCTCATGTAACACAAATGCATGTGATAGTGTGTGTGAAAGAACATAAAATTTTCAACCTCAATAAATCAAATAAAAGTAAAAAAAAAAAGGGAAAACATTGGTAAACAAATAATTTCAATTTAAAACCATTAGATCAAATAATATGATAAATTTGAAATGTTATGGCTTGACTCTCTATAGCATCCCCAGTGGAGTCACCAAACTGTCATAACATATAAATCCAAAAATCTGTAGTTAGACTTAAACAAAAAGAGTTGCCACCAATCTTTTTTATCTAGGTGCGATTGGTCACTTAAGGAATCGATCATTTTAAGGAGTTCCTAAGCTTAACTAAGGGTCTATAAAAGAATATGTTTAAGTCTACAAACTAGAATAGGGTTTGAGAATTTGGTTACATATGGGAAACGTTATAACACCCCCATATGCCCATCCATAGGATGGTACCATTTTATTTTAAATTTATCCTAAGGTCTTGACTCTAATGGTTTTAATTTTTATGTTAAAATATTAGAAATAATTCATAAGATTCTCCATCAATGTGGTAGAATTTTTAAAAATATTTTTTCACCTTAAGAGTATTCAAAGATCCCATTTGTTTCCTTGAAAAGGCTCCATCATCGAAAAAAGGTTTAATCATTTTTATTTTCTGTTTGGTTTTTGTCAAAAATATATCTAATTATTCCACTATTTGAGCCAAATTAGAAATATTTTCTGTTTTTAAATTTCTAAATTTTCCACCATTTGGGCTTATTTAGAAATTTTTTTTAGAGAGAAAATAATATAACAATTATTATTCTTGAAATTTCATTTAAATTCTTCCACCATTTGGGACAAATTTAAAGAAATTTCTCAGTTAAAGATTTCTTAGGAATTTATCATTTGAAATTTCTAAGAATCTCATCCTTGGATAATTATCAAATATTTTCAACCAAATTTGGAAAAGATTACAATTACTTTTATTGAAATTTCATCTAAATTATTTCACAATTTGGGATAAATTTAGAGAAATCTCTCACCTAGCGATTTCTTAAAAATTTACCATTTGAAATTGCTAAGAATATCATCATGGGTAATTTGTATTTTTTCAAAATTTTATTAAATTTTATTTTTTTAGGTTTTTTTAATTTATTTTTTTAAAAATAAATATTAATTATTGTTATTGAAATTTTATCTAAATCATTCCACCATTTGGGACAAATTTTAAAAAAAATACTCATCTAGGAATTTTATAGAAATTTACCATTTAAAATTTCTAAAATTTCATCATTGGATAATTATTATTTATTCTAAAAAATATTTTATTTTTTAATTTTTCTCCTTTTTTAATTTAATCATATAAAAATACAAAAAAAACTAAAATAAATATATAAAACTACAAGAATAAAATAAAATAGCAAAAATTTAGTCGACTTGGCTGGGCGACGAGAGATCGGCTTGGCTACAGGCACAAACAATGGCTCGAATTGCGACTCAGGAGAAATTGGCTCGGCTCGGCTCGATAGTAGGGTCTGGCTGAGACATGGTCGACGGATCGGGTTGTGATCGGGTTGGGTCACTCGAATAAAAACATACGGATCCTGAGGCCTTTTGAATGCCAAAATGATGTCATTTTGGGTTCGGTATAAAAGCCTGAATCTAATCTTTTTCCATCAGGTTTCCTTTTCCCTCCTCTCTCTTCCTTTTTTTTTTCTCTCTCCTCTTTTTCTAACCGGATGAACTTCGGTTGAATCTTCATCAGATTCTGAAACCCCACTAAATTTGGGTTGGTTCCAAAAGTTCATCGAAAAATTCAACGATGCCAAAATCTTCAATCAGATTCTATGAAACTTGTCAAAAAATTCAACCAGCGTCGAAAAACTTACCGAAAAATTCAATCGATTCCAAAAAATTCATCGAAAACAAAAAAATTTCCAAAAAAATCTTCTTTTTAACCCTAAAAATTTCTCAAATTCTTTAAACTATTTTCATAGATCTTTACTACCTTTCTTCTTATTTCTCTGTGTGTTTTATCTGTGTTAATTCTCTGATTTCTTTTTCTCACCGTTGCTGTGTGATTCAGGTCTTATATTTATAGGATAAAAAAATCAGAGGAGTATCCTTTCGATTATGAGTTCACAGTTGACAGGAATTTTGTATCATCACAAGTCCTAAGATTTATCTATTGCAGATTAAATCAGTCTAGAACTTTACCAACACCCATCCATGGAAAAAATTATTTTTATTATCCTAACAAAAATGCCAAAGATAAATCAACTAGAAAACAAAGACAAATAAAACAAAATAACTGAATAATAAAAAACTTAGATAAATAAATAAATAATATAAAATAAAAAAATAGTAATAGGGCTTAAAATTTTCACACTTTCAGGCCAGGCCCAATGGGCTTGGATTAGGCCTAATAGCTTAGACCTGAACCAATTAGGGTGTCTACACACATTATATATAGACTTATTGTAATTACCCTAAAATCTAAACCCTAAATGATCATAAAAGAGTATATTGCCATGTCAACAAAAATTTGAGGATAAAAATTATTTTTATTTTAATTTTTAAAATAAAACCTTGAAATTTGAAAAAAAATTAAAAATTAGAAAATAAAAATAATAAAAAGACCTTGGAATATTTTTTTTTTCAAAAAAGAGAAAAATCAAGTAATAGAGGAAAGGAATAGAGAATGAGGAAAAATGAAGCAAGAAGGAATGGGTAAAGGGTAAGGGGTAGGAGGTAGGGGTCTAATTGAGTCCATACAGCGAGAACTTGAGCTTAAACTCGACTTAAAATTCATTACTTAAAATTCTACTTGAACTATATCAAGTTTTAATTTTCAAAATCCAATTGAACTCGAGATAAAAATTGAACTATTTAAACTTAGTCGATTAGACTTGTTTACTGAATAAAAAGCAGTTCAATTCTTATGCTTGACTTCAAATTTGATTATTTGTATTCGAACTCAAACTCAAATTGATATATTATATATAAAGGGCGTTTGGTTCAAAAGAAAGTTGATTACTTTAAGAATCTTCTTTTCATAATCCGATTCCCATGTTTTGTTCATGGTATCTAATTCTTAGGGGTATTCTAAGATTCTCAACAATGTCCAAATATCCTGGAATCAAAAACCTATCTCTTATTGTGGTTTTTTAAGATTTCGGGAGGAAAGTTAATTTTGTCCCACATTTGACCTCAATAATAAAATTTTTTGGTCTATTTTACCTTTGAAAATTAGTGTAATTGCATGATAAATAAAGATCCATTCTAACACAAAAATGGGCATTCATAGCCACACGATTAGGAAAAGGTGCAATCCTAGCCACACGGTTAGACACTTGTATATTACATATAATAAAAACAATGTTTATAAAAGAACAAATGTAGTAAATAATTGTAAATTTATGTTTTTGAACTTTTCATTTTAGAAAGCACTACATTTTTTATATTTGAAACATAGTAGATCAGTTAAAATAATAACAAAATAAAATAAATATTTTCATATCAATGATGTTTCTTACGTGAAAAACATAATAATTGATATAATATTAAAAAAATATATATTTACGATAGTTAAAAATGTAATCTTTGCTAACAAAGATCACATTTATTATTTTGTAAACATGGTTGATAATCTATCAAAGATCACATTTTCTTGTTTCAAAACATAGTTGATAATGAATAAAAAAGTTACATTTGAAAATTTGTTTTAACTACATTTATTATGGTATAAACATAGTTTTTGAACTATAAAGACTATGTTCTAACATAAAAAATGTAGTCACCAATAATATCAAGAGTATTTTGAATGCATGTAATCAAGTATGATATGCACAATGAAGTTCACATACATGCATTCAAGCACAAAAGCATAAGTGTATCCAATTTTAGTATTTTAGCACAAGTCAACAAATTTACTACATGAAATTTATGAGCAAAGGATAATGAATGATATGCAATCTACTCATAAATCATGTTATTATAAGATGTGCTTAGAACTTAAAACATCAATATCAATTAAGCATAAATTCAAGCACATGCATACAAGCTCGTACCAATTGTTATGGATACCAATTGTTAAAGATATGTTATCAAGAAGCATACCAATTGTTATCACAAAACAAATCAAGCAAAATTGTATTCTAAGATTTCTCTTCCTTTTCAAAATAAAGATTAATCAATTTAAGGCACACACAAATTTGCATGAAAGGTACAAGCTATATCAATGATAGGCAATAAACAAGTGTCTATAAAAGTTAAAAAAATTTAGCAATTTTGATATCAATTGTTACCAATTGTTAGCAATTTTATTCAACAACTTTCATAGAATAAACATACTTCAAGCATATAAAAGATTCATTCAATACATGCATAAATGATAGTAGTAATCTTTCATAAGTTGTCCTATCCAAATAAGAACCAAAAGCTCATATGTATATAATAAATCATAAGTACTAATAAGCAATGAGGTTCAATTATCATCATGTCATAACAAAGATTATATAAGCATGATTCTCCAAACTTGATGAGCACATATGCTATAGCAAAGAAAAAATGAAAGCATGATTATTCAATTATAATCTAAATTATTTCAATGCATAGCAATGTAATTAATCTAAGCATATGAAATAATCAAACTTATATTTATTTCAAACAAAATCACCAAGCATATGCGAGAAAATTTCAAAACATGTATAGAAATATACCAAAAAAAATGCAAACCTTTAGACACAATATGGTACATGCTATCTTAATGGACTCAATCAACGAACATGTTCAAAGAAATTAATCTATTTAACTCATATCCATGTCCAAAGATTCAAACAAATATTCATGCAATTAAAACTATTAATCAAAGCAATCAAGAACTAGGCATGAATATTAATGAATGTGAATTAATCAATCCAAGCCTTAAAAAAAATTAGAACAATATCTACCAAGTGGCTTGGTGATTAATTTGTGCAATGAGTTCATATATTCAACCACGAAATCATATATTTGCACATATTAAAGCAAGCATGTATATGTATTCAAACTCATACATCATATCATAAAGTTGATACATTTACCTCCATCCATGTCAAGCTTTGTTGTTGTGCTCATTTGGCTTTGAATTCTCCAATCCACATCATTTGAGCTAAGTCTTTGATGTACTTAGGCTTGATAGATGAAGATGACATGCTTTGCTTGCTATACTTGAAATTCTAAAAATGTAGGCTCATCCATGCTCATTTCAAGTTCTCCTAGCATAGACTTAGAAAAATTTCTTGATAAAGGATTTTCATTAGAAGCATCAAGAAAATAAATTGATCAAAATTATACCAATTGTTAGAAAACAATTCCATATTCTAAATCATTATATGCAAAAGAAAATTTATTCACTAAGCATAAGTTGCCAATTGCAAGGGAGATATATACTTAAGCTAGATGCCATATATCAATTTAAACATCAAATAGCATAAGAATAGCACTAAAGCACAAGTTCTCATGTAATGTGCAAAAATCAAACCTTTCTAGATCATTTAGAAATATTGAACACAAAGAAGACATATTCAATAAATCACCAAAGAATATGCCAAAATAAATTTTAGGCCATATGAAAATTAGAAACTTAAGGAAGACATATGTATCATTAAAAACATATTCAAAAAAATTTTAGCACAAAAGCATAAATATGTCTACTCAAATTATAGGCCATAATCAACAATGACTTAAGCTAAAAATAAGCATCATAAGAAAATTACTCACTTAAGTCATGTTGCAAGCATGTTAAGTCAAGAGAAATCACATTTATCATATATGCCCACATTTGACAAGAATAATAGATGAACCAATAACACATATCATTTACAAGTAAGTAGTTTATCATATTTAAAATCACAAATAAGAAATATATCAATTGTGCACAAGATCCAAAATATTTCACAAAATTAATAAAACATTTTTAAGCACAAAAAAAAGCATATTTCACAAAATATCTTTCACAATCAAGAGATAAACAATTCAAGCATTTTAACCACAAGCATTAAGGTCAAATTGAATTAATGATCATACAAGCATATATCTTGACCAAGACTAGAGATGAACCTAGAATCAATATATTTCATTTAAGCACATAATATTCATCAATTCATCAACACAAGAGAAGAAATAAATCTTGAATTAATAAGGATAAATAATTAAAGCATATTTCAAGACTATTTCATAAGAAATCAAAAGATGAACAATCAAACAACAATATTTATAATTAAGCACAAGATGTTCATAAATTCATAAATCAAGAGTTATAATAATTTAGAATATAACAATCAAGTTTAAATAATATTTCACAAGATCCAAGCACTATAAACAAATTGAGCAATTTTTAAATATTATGGTCATTCATGCTAAAATCATTCCAACAAATATATTTATGCAAATAAATGCATGTTCAATTCAAGCTTACATTTTTTCAAGTAAAATCGGCATATTCAAGATATATCAATAAAGCATATACCCATATCCATTAAGCATCCTATGTCTAACAAGAATAGGCAACCAAATTTTCTATAATCAATCAAGCATCAAAATTTCATCAAGAATAGGTAACCAAATTCAAATCTTCTTCAAATAAAAGTTTAGAGGTTACCCATCTCCATTGTGTGTTTAGAGTATTTAATCTTCAATCTCACATTGTAGCTCCTTGCTCTAGCACGCCTACAAGAGACAATCTCATTTGATTTTTTATACCCAAAATACTTTGGGTCATTGAGAGTTAGTCACCAAGTCTCTTGTTCCTTTTGGAACCCATACTTGCCTAATTCTAAATGGAACTTTTCTTCTAATAGGACAAGTATGTGTAGTATGACCATGAAAATTACAAAAATTGCATTTAAGCATTTTACACTTGTTTAAAAGCTCTTGTTTTTCATTCCTCAAAACTTCAAATTTCTTTCTCAATTCTAAATTCTTTTTTTCTAGAATTTCATACCTATTTTGAGAGGTTTCAAAATCTATTTTTAATTTTTAGTTTTTTTTCCAAAGCATTTTTTGCATTCATTAAAAACTCATTCTCTACATTCAACTTTGAAATCATTTTCTTATATTTTCTCTTTATTGATTCACATTCAATATATAGCTCATTATAAGCATCTTGTAATTCATCAAAAGTATATGAATTTGAATCAATAGAATTAAAGGTTACCTCCAGATCTTCAAGAGCCATGAGACATGATGCATTTTGGTTGGATTGTTGTCTTTCATGTATTTCATCCAACTTCTCCCATATCTCATTTGAGGTTGGACATTTTGATACCAAGTTGAATTTATGGGAGTCAAGAGCTTCATATAGTAAGCACTTGGCCTTGGCATCATCCATCACTTACCTCATTTATTTTGCATCATTTGAAGGAGTTTCAAGCTCTTTTTCAATCACATTCCAAGCTTTAAAATCTTGGGCCATAATGAACACCTTCATCCTCTTTCTCCATTCACAAAATTTAAATTTATCAATCATAGGAGCTTTGAGGACTTTCTCACCATCTTGGAACCAAAATTGAGCCATAGGATCTTTTCTCAAGGTAGTTAAACTACAAAAAGAGACCAAAGCTCTGATACCAATTGTTAGCTTTATAGGTTAGATGGTGATCCAAGAGTGGGGTGAATTGGATCTCTCCAAATTCTTTCCCAAATAATGATTTCAATATAGTTGAATGGAAATTAAGACAATAAGCCCTTTTAATGAAAGTATAATGAAAACAATAACAATTAATAAACTTAAAATCAAATATAAACAATGATAAATTTAAAAGGATAGAGATAGAGAAATCAAACATAATAATTTATAGAGGTTCAGTCATTCTCCACAAGGCACCTACGTCTTCTTTTTGGTTATCCACACCAAGGCTCTAATCTACTATGTGTTAAAGATTACAAACAAGCTTCTCAAAGCTTTACAAACTCAACACTACACACTCTTAATGGTTATCCTCCCTCTTAAGCTTACAAGCACACAATACAAAACTTTTGAAGTGTTTTGCAAACTCTAAGAACCTCTTAAAGGCTGGGTGTTTGCTAATTTGAAGTATACAATGGTATAGACAAGAAAATGATGAATGAACAACAAAAATAATTTGGATACAATAATTGCAAAGATATAGACTTTGAAGCTTTAAAAACTCTTGATTATTTGAGAGAATGAAAATATTGCTTGTTGGCTCTTGCTCTCTTGATTAATCAATCTTCTTGGTGTGTGAAGTGCTCAATTTATAGAGAAATTTAAGAAGTAGTTGTTGGAAGTGTTTGGGAAGTGAAAGTAGCCGTTGAATACTTGATAAAATAGTCATTGGAGTGATTTTGGCCTTCAGGGGATCGATCCTCTCTCTTAGGAGATTGATTGGTTCATATTTTGAACCAATTTCCCTTTGAAAATAGCCTAACTAATCGATCCCTTTTGTAGGGGATTGATCCCTTTTATGGATTTTTGATTCTGGGAGTATTCTGTTTGAAAACCAATCGATCCCTTCTAGAGGGGATCGATCCTGTCCATGCAAGGTGGTAGTTTCCCGTTTTGCACTCTACTTACTAATTTGATCATAACTTGAGTTATACAAATCAAAATCACAAATCGTTTGAGATTTAGAAACTAGACTTAAAGGGCTTTCTATCCATTTAAAGTTCATCACCTAATTCACTGTGTACGAATTATAGTAAATTTTCAAAGTTACACATTGTGCAATTTTTCTGACAAATGCAGAGTATTTAGTAAAAATTCAAAATCTTTTCTTAGAAAATTTGGATTTTAATTTTTATGATCCATTATAAAGTAGATCAAAGAACTTTCCAACCATATAGAATTCAAATATTAAAACTTTGTGAATTAATACAGAAAAATAAAACAAGTTCAATGTTGGAAAACTTTGTTCTTGTAAAACAGATTTCTTAAGTTAATTTATTTCTCGAAACCAATATTATCAAAATTGTATTAAGTCCAAAATAAATAAATTCACTTTAAAACCAACAATTGGACTTTCATTTAAGCTCAAATAAATAATCTTTAAAGATAGATTTGGTTTGAGAAATATGAAAACAAAGAAAGGTTTGTTTAAGCTTTGAAAATCATATTATTTATTTAGTACCAAAATATAAAACTTAAGAACATGTACCAAATAAATCCTTTTTCAAAATCTTGATCAAGTTTATTTAGCTTTATTGTTTTGTCATTTCAAAATAAGGATCAATTCAAGGCTAACAATCTCCCCCTTTTTGATATGATAAAACTTAAAGATAAATTTGCTTAATGAAAAACTTTCTTTGAAACATTTAAGATTTATTGTTAGCCGTGAATTGATCCGTATTTTGAAATGACAAAACATTAAAGCTAAATAAACTTGATCAAGATTTTAAAAAAGGATTTATTTGGTACATGTTCTTAAGTTTTATATATTGGTACTAAATAAATAATATGATTTTTCAAGCTTAAACAAACCTTTCTTTATTTTCATATTTCTCAAACCAAATCTATCTTTAAAGATTATTTATTTGAGCTTAAATGAAATTCCAATTGTTGTTTTTAAAGTGAATTTATTTATTTTGGACTTAATACAATTTTGATAATATTGGTTTTGAGAAATAGATTAACTTAAGAAAGCTGTTTTACAAGAACAAAGTTTTCAAACATTGAACTTGTTTTATTTTTTTGTATTAATTCACAAAGTTTTAATATTTGAATTCTATATGGTTGGAAAGATCTTTGGGTCTACTTTCTAATGGATCAAACAAAATTAAAATCCAAATTTTCTAAGAAAATATTTTGAATTTTTACTAGACACTCTGCAGTTGTCAGAAAAATTACACAAGGTGTAACTTTGAAAATTCACTATAATTTTTACACAGTGAATTAGGTAATGAACTTTATATGGATAGAAAGCACTTTAAGTCTAGTTTCTAAATCTTCAAAATTTTTATGATTTGGATTTGTATAACTCAAGTTATGATCAAATTAGTAAGTAGAGTGTAAAATGGGAAACTACCACCTAGCATGGATATGATCGATCCCCTTTAGAAGGGATTGATTGATTTTCAAACAAAATGCTCCCAGAACCAAAAATCCAGAAAAGTGATTGATCCCATACAAAAGGGATCGATCAGTTAGGCTATTTTCAAAGGGAAATTGGTTCAAAATATGAACCAATCGATCCCTTAAGGGAGGGGATCAATCCCATGAAGGCCAAAATCACTCCAACGGCTATTTTATCAAGGATTCAACGGCTACTTTCACTTCCCAAACACTTTCAACGGCTACTTCTTCAATTTCTCTATAAATTGGGTACTTTAACACATCAAGAAGATTGATTAATCAAGAGAGCAAGAGCTAACAAGCAATATTTTCATTCTTTCAAATAATCAAGAGTTTTTAGAGCTTCAAAGTCTATATCTTTGCATTTATTGTATCCAAATTATTTTTGTTGTTCATTCATCATTTTCTTATCTATACCATTGTATACTTCAAACTAGCAAACACCCAACCTTTGAGAGATTCTTAGAGTTTGCAAAACACTTCAAAAATTTTGTATTGTGTGCTTGTAAGCTTAAGGGGAGGATAACCCTTAAAAGTGTGTAGTGTTGAGTTTGTAAAGCTTTGAGAAGCTTGTTTGTAATCTTCAACACATCGTGGATTGGAGCCTTGGTGTGGATAACCAAGAGAGAGGATATAGGTGCCTTGTGGAGAAGGACCAAATCTCTATAAATCATTGTGTTTGATTTCTCTATCCCTATCTCCTTATAATTTATTATTGTTCATATTTGATTTTAAGTTCATTAATTGTTATTATTTTCATTATATTTTCATCAAAAGGGCCTATTGTCTTAATTTTCACTCAACTATATTGAAATCATTATTTGAGAAAAATTTGGAGAGATCCAATTCACCCCTCTCTTGGATCACCATCTAACATGTAAAGCTAACAACATTGCAAAGATCACGTTTCTGACATAAAAATTATGGTTGATAATTATTCAAAGACCATGTTTTTTGCTTTTAAAATGTAGTCTTTGAACACTACAAAAATCACGTTTCTAACATAAACAATTTGATAGATAATCATTCAAAGATCATGTTTTTTACTTTCAAAACATGGTTGATACTAAATAAAAAATAACATAATAAACTTACTTTTGAACACAATATAACCTATTTTCTCTTTTCAGAGAACATCGTATTGCTCTAATCAAACTTTTTTTTTTGTTTCACAAAACATTAGCTTCAACTTTTATGATTTCATTTTTGAACAATTCATTTTAACTTATCTTTATTAGTTATACTTTTTGTTTTGTATAATGTTCTGCATTATTTACATTGAATTAGATGTCTTTTTATCATATTGGTAGATCTGGGTTAGATCTTAATTGAAAAGTTGTTAATCTATCATATGTATTCTTCTTATTGATTTTTTGTTCTTAATCCACAAATGTTTAGTTGCTATTTCTTGGTCTAATCAAAAGTTTTCTTGCTATTTATTTTTTGTTAGATGTAGCTTAGATCTTAATCTACCAAATGCACATTTTTTTTAACACATGTTTTCAACATTAACAAAAATCTTTCCTGTAAATAGTTATGACTTGTTTATTAATAAGAAAAAAGATACAATTGGTAACAATGCTTATTTTGCAAATAAACTAGATGAAGAGTATGTTTCAATTCTTACGTATTGTTGCTGTGACATTAGTTGTAATGAAACTTAAAAAAAGACGTAGAATATCTTATATTGATTAAACTCATTCTAGACTGTATATTAAGTCATTGAACTTAAACAAAATAGTTTTTGAGAGTGATAGAGAGATTGTGGATAATTGTAAAATGGATAAGAAAGTTTTTACAAAATTATGCCAATTACTTCAAACATAAAGAGGAATTAAAAACATCTACCTATATGTCAATAGAAGAAATAGTTATTAGCTTTCTTCACATCATTGTCCATTATAAGAAAAATAGGTTATGAAGTGTCAATTTGCCAAATCTAAAGAGACAATTAGTAGGAAATTTCATGCTATGTTGAATTCTATTTTAAGATTGCATTTCTTATTGTTTAAAAAACTAAAACTGATACTAGGGAATTCAACAAATAATAGATGAAAATGGTTTAAGGTAATGCATTAATCATTGCTTGCTTTGAATAAATATTAATAAATCTGAATTTTGTATAATGTATTAATCAGAGTGTTGGGTTTTGGGTTGCTTGAGTGCCTTAGATGGAACATAAATAAAGGTGAATATAGAATCAGTTGACAACCCTAAGTATAAGACTAGAAAAATTGAAATTGATATCAATGTTTTTGGTGTTTGCACACCAAACATGCAATTCATTTATGTTCTATCGAGATAGCAAAGTTCTATAGTAGATGGTAGAGTTCTCAAGGATGCCATTACATGTAAAAATAGTTTTAAGGATTCTACAGGGTATTAGCTTTGAGTATTTTGGTTTTAGTTTTGCATGAAACACATTTTAATTAATCCTATTGAAGGTGATGTTGTTGATATGAGTAATAACCAAACAGAAATAGATGAGCATTAAGATTTGATTAGGCACATTGAGCCAAGTGATGCTTGGATTGAGTTTAGATATAACCTGGCACAAGAGATGTTCATGAATTGGTTGCAATCCAACGGATAAGGACATTGTTTTATTTTTTCTATTTGATTGCTAACATTGATGTGTGTACGATAAGGTTAAGTGTATTATTTATTTTTTACATTTGTTTTATATGTGTTTTCCTTCTTTTTTTTTAGTGTACGAAGTAGTTGATTATTGCTTGCAATAATATTTATTTTGTTACCATGTATTTGGGTTTTATTCCTACAAATTATTAGTTTACCTTTATTGGTTATTGATTTGATATGCAGCTGTTACATGATGTTTAACTATATGATTAGGATATAAAATATTGTTATCTAGTGCCAACATAAGAAGTACATCTAAAAGAAGAAAAAAACCTCATAAGGCAAAGGTTGAGATGCCATACTAGTCCAATGCCCACATATTTTGGCTGATGATCCTAGATGGAAAGTCGACAATGAAACATTCAGAGTTGGCTATCTAAGACATTTGAAAAGATGTTGGAGGCTAGAATTCTCTAAGCACAACTGAAAGCAAACTTACACAAAAAGTCAAGGGTAAAGTTATTGAAGAGACAATATCATGCTACTTGTGATATGGTAATTAATGCAAGTGGATTTGGCTAGAAGGATAGGGACAAATGTATAACTACTGACAAGGATATTTTTTATTAGTAGGTTTAGGTAAGCAGTTAACATGAATGTAAAAGTTACTTTGATTGTTGATTTCTTATCAAAATATTTGATACATATTTAATTTAACTTTTGTGTAGACTTATCTCCATACTATAGGGTTAAGGAACAAATATTTCCCTCACTTTAATGACTTCAAAATTATTTTTGGATCTACTAAAGCTATTGGTCAAAGAGCTAAAATAGTAGTTGATGCAGTGGAATCATTTAATGTTGATGATAATGTTGACTTTGTCTATAATAGAATGAAGCTAACATTGATCAGGAGAGGGATAGATTAGAGGATGATGAAGCTGAAGGTTCAGTTTCTGCAACAATCTCGACCACATGTAAAATGCTATCGGGTAAGAAGTGTTTTAGAAGCAATGATGGATTAGCTGAATTGGTCAAGCAAATTGACAATATTAGGGCTGCATATTGTGAGGTAGTGCAAGAAATCAAAGGCATTTCATTTTTCTTCAAGAAGGAAACCGATGGCAATGATAGGTGGATGTTGCTCTTCACTGAAATCATGCAACTAGATGATATCTCTCGAGATGAAATGCTTTTTGCTAGTGAGTATATCTTAAGGAATACTTATAAAGTTGATTTTTTTTTTTTTGCACTGCCATATGAATTTAGAAAGGATTTCATACGAAAGCATTTGAACAAATGCAATGCCTATTGACTATCATTTGACTTTCCTCCTTCAGAACACATGTAGTTTATTTGTTTTATTGACATCGTATTTGTTTTGTATTGTTAAGATATTATAATTGTATTTTTTAATTTATGGATATAGTTTACAGTCAAAATATTATAATTACATAATGTAATGGTTTATAGTTTCATATTTTCATATGTAGACACATCATTTTGTCTTAAGATTTTTTCAAAATTCATTGGACTTTGAATTTTAATTTGATTTTGTAATTAGGCCTTAAATTAAAAAATGAATTTTTGGCCCAAATATTGAAAGCCAAAATTTTAATTTTGATTGTAATTTTGATTTTGATTTGTATTTTGATTTTAATGTTAAATTTGATTTTGATTTTGATGTTGATTTAATTTAATTTACTTTTAGTTTAATTTTATTTTTAGTCAAAAGAGTAAAAAAAAAAAAAGGTCGAATGTGGGATTTGGAAATTGATAGAAAATCTTGGATTTAGTTTTAGATTTGATCTTAGATGAAATTTTGGATTATTAAATGTATTGATTAAATGATTTTGGAAAGTCTTTGGGCTCAATTTAATGAAAAAGGGAAGATTATGTAGAATTGAATCTTAAGAAAATTTTCTTAGATTCGATGGAATTTAAAGTTTTCCAAAACTAGAGGGATTGAATCCCTATATAAAGAGCTTTGATCTATGAGCTAAAAGGGAAGCAATTAACAATTGAGGTAGAAGCAAGCAATAACAAATTTCCAAAAAATACATTCAGTCAGCAACAAATTTCCAAAAGCAATATCAAGCAATCAAGCACACATAAGCATACACAGAAAAACACCAAGTAATTAAGCTCAAGCAATCAAAGACTTTCTTGCATGATGTTTTTATTACATGATAATTTTGCATGATATCTTATATTATTGCACGATTATTGGTATGATTTATAATATATTTGCTTGATACTTGCATGTTTAGATTTTAATATGATTTCATGATATATATGATAGATTTTTTTCTTGTATAACAATGTTGTGTACATAAATAACAAGATTTGAATTGATTTATTTGCAGGATAAAAAATAATCTTTGATAAGGCTTAAGTAAGCTAACATATAATTAATTTGGTACCAATTTCGGGTATAATGGCTGCTAAAACCTTTTCTGCACATAACCGATTCCCAAACTTAGATCTATTGATATAAAGTAGAACCTATTCTTTTTAGAAACCTTTAGTTTACACTTATGACAACCTTAAAAAGGATAGATTCACATAGATGGCCAATCATACCTATTTAAAAATATTAGTGGTGACTCATGATTTTTTGTGTCTAATGGGCAGGTTAATGAACTTGAATGTTATGACAGTTTGGTGATCCCACTAGGGATATAGAAAGTCAAGCAATTAATTAGTTATGTGTTATCTTAAGCCTTGCTTTGATTTTTTTATTTTGTAATTATTTATGATTTTTCATGTGTACTAACCTATTTGTTTATGATTTCTTATTTGTTTTGTAGATTTAAATTTTATATACACCAATTTATTTAATTATGTGGCATGTCCCTATACACGCCATATTTGCATTCATGCATAAGCTTTAGACCCGGGTGATATCTTTTTAGGAAGGGGTAAAGTACTTATGCTCTGTGAGGTATTATCCTTCTATATAGCTAGCAAAATACTCCCACTCAAATTGAACATTTTTTACTGGTAACCTATTATGGTTAAGGATTGAGGTGCCTTACTAGTCTATAATGAACAATGATGTAAGAAACAATTTGGGAGCCTTTAGACTATCAAATCTTTGAACCTTATATGTACATAAACCCCACAAATCCAAACCTACGATAGAGTTTTGCCCTCCCATTTGTTAAAAAATCCTAAATAGGTCACATAAAGGGACATTTATTACTATTTTACTTGTAACTTTAAATATTGTTCATTGTGTATATTATGTGCATACTAACCTTTTTCTTTTATTTTATATATATGCATTATTAGATTTATCATAAGAAGTGATTGCCACAAAATAATTTTAATAAAAAAAATCTTAATTACATCCATAAAAAGCCTAACAAAGTCCCTTATTGGCCTTAAAAGGAAGCTCGAAGAGTTGAAGCTTGCAAAGAAAAGGTTTAAAAGGAAGTTCAAGCACTCAAACAAGAAATAGATGAATGGAAGATTTTGTTCATTGACATTAACATAACATAGTCATCCATCACTTGTGAGTTGGCTTAACTCTTGAAAGAAAATAGATAGTTGCAAGCAAAAGTACAAGAAAGTGAAGATGCACTCTTTAAAGTGCAAACAAGTTGTTATTGAAATTGGAACATAAATAAGGCTGTGAGTGAAGAATGTAAGCAAGTAAAAAAGGCATATCTACTTGACCAAATTGCTACGGCTACTTGCAAGGCCAAAGAAATGGTAGAAAAAGTAAAAAAATGGAAGATAAAGGTGCCATCAATTAGAACATATGACCAAGAACTGCAAAATTTCTTGAATGAAGTATAAAGCCAACATTGATAGATTAGATATTTCTTTCCACAATAAAATTTAGATTTTTTATAAATGTAATATTGATTTGGTTAGAAATAACTTTTAATTCAATAAAGATTTTCTTTGCTAACAATTATTATGTGGTAAATCTTCTTTATTACATTCATGCATTCATTCTCATCTTTCTAAATAGGCATGATAATAAGTCAGCCTAATTTTAAAAAAAATTATGGTAAATCAAGGTTTAAAGGTAGCTCACTTTTCGAATAATCTGAAGCACTACAACATTAGATACCAAGTAAAGATCATCGAAGAAGAAAATACTATTCATTTTCAAAAGCTAAAAAAGGCACAAAAAGACTAAAGGGGTAGCTCGAGTTTATTAGTGAATTGTTAAAGAACTTAAACAAGGGGAAAAAGGTAGTGGAAGAGATGGTGATTTAAAATGAGATTGATCCACTATATCCTCCTAGTTTTGGCTTATACTCAACCAAGCATCTTAAGGGGCTTAACACCAAATGCCATTTGCTACGAGCTACCCCTACATGCATATCGACATGCCATCAACTGTTGCTCTTACTCATAGTGCTCTAATTCTTGATATTAAAATATTTGATCCAACCCAAGTTGCCAATGTAGATGACCTGAAAAAGCAAGAAAAGTTGAAAATAAGCCCTATAAAAGACAAAGAGAGCTCTGATTCTTAAAAGATAGACCTCATAGAAGAGATACTTAGAGTCATCGAAAGGATAGATTTCTATGGTTCAATGGATGTTACCGGACTATGCCTGATTCCTGATATTATGATTCCACCAAAGCTGAAGGTGCCTGAATTTAAGAAGTATGATGAGACCAAGTCCCCATATCACATGTGACAATGTACTGTCAAAAAATGATTGCACACGCACATGATGAAAAGTTGCACATTCATGTTTTCCAAGATAGTCTTATTAGTTCAGCTGCTAAATGATATGTGCAATTGGATAGCTCTTACATTTGTGGTTGGAGAAAACTAGTAAGGTTTTTTATTTTCTAATACAAACACATCATAGATTTGGCACCAAATTATCTATCCTTACAAAGCATGAAAAAGAAAGATACTGACAGCTTTAATGAATATGCTCAAAGATGGAGGGATGTTGTTGCCTAAGTTCAACTTCCACTGACTGAAAAGGAAACTACAGTTATATTTTTTAATACTTTCAAGGCTCCTTACTATACGATGATGATTGGCAATGCTATTAAAAACTTTGCTCATATGGTAATTTCTAAAAAAATCATTAAGAATGCTATTAATAATAGGGCTAAGAAAAAAAACTAAAAAAATAAAAAAATCGATTCGAATCAGGCAATTCAGATTGATTCAATTCAAATTTTTTTAAAAAAAATTTGATTTGAATTCGAATAAATGATGTCATCAAAACTACTTAAATTTGGATTGGATCAATTTATTCTGATTGGATTCTAAAAACCTGAATTAACTCGAATTAGAAAACCCAAAATATTAAAATTTCAAAAAGCTCAATTTTTTAAGCCCATTTTTTTACCCCCAATCCAATGCCTACTTACCCATTTACTTAATTTATTAATGATTTTATTCATTTCATATGTTCACTCTCTCTCTACTAATACAATCCTTAAAATTTCAAAGTTTCACTATCTTAGTTTGCATCGAAGCTCAATAGCTCATTATCCTTTCATTTCACTATCATTTTTCAACTTCTTCATTATTCCATTTCACCATTATTTTTCAACTCCCATCCATATTCAACAATGCATCTCTATCATTCCTCTTGCACTCTAGCCTTTCTCCTTCAAAAGAACACAATGAATCTTCAAGGTAAATCCAATTTTTGGTATAAATAAACTTAGGTGTAGCTACCTTTTGGGTTTCATATCAAGTGTCAGATATATGGTTTAAGATTTTTTATTTTTGATAAATATTAAAACCTTACACTGCTATCAATTATTTGTTTTTAAGATAGGCATAATCTGCTATTTAACATGTTATATTTGGCTATTATTTAGATAGCTAGATGGATTTAATAGCATCAAGCAATCCACCTAATAGTAATGCTATGCTCAAGAATCAAAGTGCTTGTAATGAGTAATCGATCACCAAGAGCTTGCCATAAGTGGTTGAATTCATATTCTTGGAGCAACAGTAATAGCAAATGATCCAAAAAATGCCATGACTCATGTCCCATTAGATGCAAAAAGACCAGGTGGCAAATTGGGATGTTTAACATATAGGGTATGAGATAATTTTACCAAGTTTCCTTGTAATAATAGAGTTAAGCAAAAAGCCTCCTGTAATTATTGTGGTAAAACGAAGAAGTGCCTTAGTATAAATCGAACTACTATCTTGTGTAACCACACGAATAGATGCCCAAACCCTTTGAACAGACTTGATGAGAATTAAAAAACCCTAATGTTTAAACCTCTATCTGAGGGTGATACAGGGAATAGTAGTGGTTCATCACTTGTTATATGGAAATTTGATCAAGAAACTTGTAAAAAATATTAAACTAGGATGATCATTTTGGATGAGTTACCTTTAAAGATTGTTGAGCATGAGGGATTTTGGGAGTTTTGTAGTGTTATGCAACCTTGATTTCAAGTTCCTTCAAGGTTCACTATAGCTAAAAATTGTTATGATCATTTTTTGAGTGAGAAAGAGAAGCTTTTCATGTACTTAAAAAAAAATCAAAGCTAAGAGTTTGTCTTACTACTGATATTGGACTTATAGGTAAAATCTTAGTTATATGTGCCTTACAGTTCATTTAATTGATCAAGAATGGAAATTGCATAGACAAATTTTGAGTTTCACTCCAATTCTTAATCATTTCATTGATGTTATTGAAAAATGCATTGAGAAACACTTGCTTGAATGGAGGAATAGATAAAGTTCTCACTATCATGGTAGTTAATGCAAGTAGTAATGATCTTGTTATCCAATATGTAAAAAAAAAAAAGACTTAATAATTGGAAGGGTAGTATTTTAAAGAGTGAGCATTTACATATAAGATGTTGTGCACTCATTTTTAGTCTTACCATGAAAGAGGGTTTGAAAGATTTAGATGATTCAATCTTTCAAATTTGTTCTACTGTAAGGTATGTGAGGTCATCCCCTACAAGGTTACGAAGATTTAAGATTTGTGTGGAGTAAGAAAAAATAATAAGTAAAAGCCTTATTTGTTTAGATGTCAAGACTGGGTGGAATTCAACTTTTTTAATGTTAGAAGCTGCTTTGATGTTTCAGAAAGCTTTTGATAGGTTAGAGGAACAAGATGACAAATATAGAGCTGAGCTTAAGGTAGAAAAAAATAAGGGCTTAACTACTGATGATGATTGAAATTATGTTCGTGGCTTGTTGCCTTTTCTGAAAAGCTTTTATTATTCCACTTTGTGTGTCTCTAGTTTTTTGTATGTCACTAGTCATAATTACTTTCATGGGGTATTTGGTGTTGGAGTGCAAATTAATGATAGATTGTATAACCCAAATCCATGTATTCAGTTAATGGCTTATTGAATGATACAAAAGTTTAAGAAATATTAGAGAAATATAAAAAACCTCAATCTTTTGTTATTCATTCCTATTATTTTAGATCCCAGACGCAAGATGGATTATGTTATGTTTGTTATTGATGAGGTTTATGATGAAAAAAGGCTATGGAGTTGGCTAATTGGGTGAAGGCAACTTTAAATGCATTGTTTGAGCATTATGCTATAATTGTTGGTGGCTCTAATGGAGGAACAAATTCTAGTTCTCAAGCACTATTGAAGTTAGAGGAGAATTTTGATGTTAATGATGCTGAAGCATATGCCTTTTCAAAATACAAAAAGAGAATGGTAGAGTCATAATGCAAAAAGGCAAAGTCAAAATTGAAAAGGTACTTGGAGGATATATATAAGCAAGATGATAAGAACTTTGACATTTTACTTTGAAGGAAGGTAAATAGTTGCAAATATCCAATACTTGCTGCGATAGTGCGAGATGTATTAGCCATTCTTGTATCTACTGTAACTTTCAAATATGCTTTTAGCACTAGGGGACGTGTTCTTGATCTGTTCCATAGTTTTTTAACTCCAAAGATGGTTAAGGTCCTTATTTGCACACAGAATTGGCTAAAATTTGTACTTGTACAGGTTGAAAATGAGAAAAAATTAGATGTTTGGGAAAACATTGATTGTAGTAAATATTTATAACTTAATTAGATTAATGTTTATATTGTTTTGTTCATCATCTATCATTCCTTTAGTGATTTAATAAATTTTATACATACCTTTATTTTTTTTTTGTAGATTTTAAAGATTTGATCCTTAATGAAACAAAGATGGTCATTGACAATTGACTTGAAGAGAAGGAGTTAATGTTTTTATTTCATTTTCAGTTCTTTTCATTACAAGTTAATTTTTTTCTCTTTTACTATGGATAATTTTTTAATTCTATTTTCAGGAAATTGAAGGTGAAAGGGATTTCTTAACAACAATTCCACTAAATATGAAATTATGTTTTGTAACTTATTGTTCTTAATTTCATATCATGGAGTGTGGTAGTAATGTTTTTGGGTAGTTATTTTATTTTGAACTTATTTTTTAGTCACCTAATAGGTTGATATAGTGTGGCACTTTGGCTTCTGTGGAATGGAGCCTATTAGGTGAATTGGTGTAATTGTTTGTACTTGTTCCATTGTGTTTTGTTGTCTTGTTCGGAAACTTTTTAATCTATTGTGTTTGTGGATGATTAAATGTTTATTGTGGAATTATTTGTGATCTTTATTGACATTGTTGGTTTACTTCTTGAATTATTTGTTTATAATGGTGTATTGCTCATAGCTATAATGGTGTAATGGTGAATTATTCATCAATTGGAGCTGTTGTTTTGCTCATAACTACAATTTTGTCTTGCCTTATTTTGCGCAAGAGGAAGAAAAAACATGAACAAGGTATGAGATCAGTTTTTTAAAGCTTGGCTAATCTTTTGCATATATTAGCTTACTTGACATGCTTAATTTCTTTAATTTATGGTAGAACAATTACATTATTCTCTGCCTTTTATATTGACATTGACATTTTCTTGAAAGGAAATATGGGAGAGAGAATGACAAAGTATGATGGAAAGGACTACTTCAAATATGTCATACCAATTACTAAGCATGGCAACATGAGCTTGAGGTAGTTTCTAGTTTAATGATGTTCTTCCACTGTCATAAAATGTACCTTTTTGTTTGCATCTTTAGTGCTGAAAAGTGTCCGGTAACTAAGTTCAAAATTGTGTTATCTGACGATGATCCAACATTTGGGTTTCATTACTGTGGGTACCTATTTTCCCTGAGTTCTCTTGATTTTACCTATAGTTTTTTCCTCTTTTCCTTCATTTGAGGCATCTGATCAAGGGTGTAAAATATATATATTAATGACCATATAATGTGTTTTTTAGTGTTTTTGTCATTTAAATTTATAAGGGGTGCTAGGATTTCTTGTGTTAGTTGTACAATTTCACCATTTCTAAAAGTTCTGTCAATTAGTTGCAGTAGAGTTCATACAATTATTCTTCTTGAAGAACTTGAACTATAATAAGGTTTTGTTTAATTTTTGGCTTTATGGTGATTTTACTCAATAAGTCTTGTGGGGGTGAAAAGACAATAGCAGTGCTGGCTGGTTTTGTTTTAAGTATATATGTTTGTGCATTTTAATTAAAGATACTTGTCCTTTCAAAGTTATAAATGCATTTGTAATAATGAATTAGGTTGTTCCTTTCACTCCAAGTGCTGGTGTTATTAAATGGGTTGACAGCACTCTTCCTCTTGGAGAATATCTTATAGCAAGGCTAGTTAACTTACAGTTACAGTCTTATTGCATTACCAGTTAATTGTGAGATATTACATTGAACTTTAATGACTCAATATCATCAATTTTCGGCAATAGAAACGGAGGTGCACATGGTCATTATGGAATCAGAGACTGGTCATTTCTAAAATGCCGATAACACATGTCAAATGCAAGTTACCTTTTCCTTCTGTTATTATATAACAAAGAGTATTTTAATATCTATCAGCTGTAAATTTTCTTATTAGTTTAGAATACGTGCTTAACCCTTTTTCCTCTGCTCTATCTCTTTCAGGATGATCAGTGGTTTTAGTTTCGTTAACTGTAAGCCTTCTTCATTGAGATATGTGTTGATAAGAAAACATGTTTGTGTGATCTGATCCAAATGTATCTTAAATAATTGCTTAAATTTGATATTTTGAGTTCATAATGGAAGCTTATTTCATGCGTGTATATTTCTTATGTTAAAAGCTTCATTGGTTTTGATTGGCGGTGATCGTGATGTTGGAAAGTGTACCCTACTTTTGCAGGTACAAGTTTGTAGCATTTGAGGGCGTTCATGGTTCTTCTGTTATCTTGTTTTGGATTTTTTTCTTGTTTATTTGAAAAGGAAACCCTTCTGTCATTGTACTGTCTGTTTTACCATGAATATGCCAGCATTAATTCGAGTTAAAATTCATTTTTGGCTTCCTCATGGCAAAGTGTTGAACAAATTAGCAGTAGAGCTGACCGTATGAAGATTGGAGCAAACGAACTTTACCTATACTCTGATACTGATATCGAGGTAAATGGTTCTAAAAGAATGCTTATAATTGAGAAATCTTTTTCTTTTGATGCCACCTCTTAGCTGTTCTGTCCACTTTTCTTCCAAATTGAAAGAGTATTGCTGGTCTAACTTATTGGAAATGAAATCTATGATTTTCCTTGTACAGAGAATCAGGAGGTGAATCCTAAGCTAATTGGTGGATTTGCTGCTTTTAGGACATATTGGTAAAAATTCAACCCAGCTCACCACGAGCTATAATTGTTGATTCAATTCAGACGGTTTATCTGAAGGAAGTTACTAGAGGCTGGAGGTGTCTCACAGGTTGGAATATTTTTGCACCATGACCTTTATGGACTCTTTTTATCCTTACCCTTTGGCATAACGTATGGAATGACTTAGTTCTGAGACTTATATTTGTTAGCAGCACTTATTATTTTAAACCATTTCCCTTATTAATATTTTAATCTTCCCAAATAATCCTGTTTTTCACATAAACTTTAACTAGCAATATAAAAAGTCTTATAGAGCAGAAAGACAAGCGCAAAGCCTTCCAAGAAGTTTGTGAGAACTTTAGGTTTACATTTCAAATTTTAAGATAATTATCAGATGGATTATCATATGATAATCCATGTTGGTTCAACCATGTTTGTTCTCTTGCGTGATGGATTATCAGATGGTGTGCCAACAGCGTCCTGTAAAGCTAATTAACGTACGGTAGAGTTTGACAACTACATTGGCTGGATTAATTGTTGCTGCTGGTGGAATTTCAGTTCAACTAGCTTCATCATCAGGCGCCTGCCTGGACTACTGATCAAAATCCCCATTTTCCATCTTATATATATGTTCCTGAATCCTGATGTGCAAATTTTATTTTAATATTTTTATTGCCTTTTCCAGTCCCATCATTGGAATACAATCTATTTCAATTGATGCTTTGGCATGTCAGAATTGTAGTTCATTTTATCTGCATCATCCAGTAAACTATTGAGTAAGTCTTTTTCCTCTTTTTTCAATTCCTTTTTCATTTATGGATGAATTAACCCTTTTTATTAAATTTTTTTAGTTAAAGTTGTGAAGATTGAATTTTGACAATTGAAATTAAAAATTTAACATTCAGATCACACAAAACCGTTGGCCTTTTTTTATCATGAAAGTTTTTCTGGAGAAAAAAATGTGAATTAAAAGTAACTGCATGCTTCAGTTTTCACTGTTATTAAACTTTTAACCTTGGACTACCAAAGATAATGAGACCACGAAAGTTCATGTTTAATTGTTAATGTTTTTCAAATCCTAATGTACTTGAGACCTTAAGCAGACCTGTCATGCATTACTTTTTTCTGGAAAAATTTCTGCAATCAGCTAACTGGTTTGAGAAGAGACTAGCTTAATCACGACGTGGAGCAGCTACTTCAATGGTAGGCATACTCTACTCTGGTCTGCATTATTATTAAAGTCCTATAATGTTAAAGCTAAGAATTGTCTCACCATATTATGCCATCCACAGTGAAAAACTGAAAATCCTTTTTCTCTTGTCTCTATGCATGTCTCCAACTAGAACCAACATCGACCATTTCCCAAGAATCCCACCAATACTTCTCGGATAGCTGCACTCAAATAATCTTCCTTCATTTTGTAATATGAACTTGTTCAGCCTAGCATCTGCAGAGACTATTGTTTTCTCGCCAAACAAATTTGATTTGTAGATATTTCCATACCTGCACGTTAATTGAAGCATATATAAGTAAGATTTTACTCTACTTTTAATTTCTTTTCTAATAGGAAAATTTTAATTTTACCTTGATATGTGTTACTGCATGAATTTCCCTATTGATATAGCAGAGTAAGGCTTCAAGTATCTGATTGTTTCACCAACAAAAGGCCACCATGAAACATATATAAGTAAGATTTTGCTCTACTTTTCATGTTCTTTTCTTATGGGAAAATTTACCTTGATATGTGCTGCCGCATGAATTCCCCTATTGATATAGCAGAGTAAGGCTTCAAGTAACCGATTGTTTCACCAACAAAAGGCCACCATGAATTCCCCTTGCACCATGAAAATCCTCCAAAGTTGATTGAATTCTTATTTCTCATATATGCCACCCATCTCCACGTCTTTATTTTATTTTTTTTAAAGCATTCTGTGGTAATTTAATGAATTAGTTAATCAACTGTTTCTTTGAATTACTTATTGGAGCATATTTTTGGATCTTTTGCTGGTATTGGTCAATATGAGAAATTTACTAGATGGATAATAATTTTATGGTGGAAAGGGCATTAATATTCTAGCAACAATATTCCTGACATTGCTAGTGATAATAGTGATAATAACATCTTTGTTATCTAATTTGAGGTAGTGAAGTTCCCAAAGTGGAGATGGAGCAAAAATTAAAGGAATTAATGGTTTTATTATTTTGGAATGGTGTCTACCTATATTGCAATTGTGAAAAGTCAAATAAATTATTTCTTATATGTATATTGTCATAACATATGGATCCGTAGAGCTATTGCTATACCTAATTTTAGGAGTCGTCACCAATCTTTTTTGTATAGGCGTGATTGGCTACCTAACTGAATTTGTCCTATTTTAAAGAAAAGTATCGAGCTTGACTTAGGTATTTTTAAAAGGTAGATTCTAGTCTATGAAACCAAAACTAGGTTCGAAAATGTGATTACGTATAGGGAAGGTTATAGTTCCTCTACAATGCCTATCCAAAGGATAGTACCGGTTTGATTTCGTATTATCCAAAGCCTTAAAATTCTTACCAAATAAATAGTTAATAAGAATTATCTTTAAAATTACTCTAATATGTTGGAAATAATTTTAGGATAATTCTCTCACTTCAGGAGTATTCAAGGAGACTATTTGTTGTGTTTTGAAGAGATTTCGTCGTCGAATTCATTTAATTTTTAGAAAAAAAACTTTTATTTATGATAATTGAAATTTTTGTGAGAATCTTGATATTGAAAATTTTTTCTAAATTCTTATTGAAAAATATTCAAATCCAAGATTAAGGATCTCATTCAAAATTCTTAGAGATTCACATCTAAGATTCAAAGGTTCGTATTTGAAAAATTTTTGAGATTCTCATCAAAGATTCACATTTAAAAAGATTTTCTTAATAGTTTTAAAATCTCATCCAAATAAAACCTCATGGACAAAGGCTTACCAACTTTGAAAAATAAAAAAAAAAAGACTCCTCTCACTAAAGGCTTAACAACTTTTAAAAAATAAAAAAAAATTCTTATTTGAAAGAGATCAAGGGTTCATTCAAATATTCAAACCGAAGATTCGAGATTCTCATTGAAAGGTTCTCGAGATTTACATAATTCTTTGAGATTAGCATTAAGAATTCAAAGATTCACATTTGAAAATTTTAGATGTTCACATCCAAGATTCAAAGATTCTTAATTGAAAAATTCAAATCTAAAATTCAATCTCTTAAGGATTTGCATAAGAGATTCTCACCTTGAAATGAAAAAACTCCTTTAAATAGAGGTTATGAAACTTTAGCAACTGGAAGAGCTCCTTAATTAAGGTTTACCAACTCTTCTCGAAATCATTTTCTACAAAAGGTTTCAAACTTTATCTTTGCAAAGTTTTCATCGTACAAGGATCAAAATCTCATTAAAAGGCTTTATTTTTGCAAAATAATTCCTAAATCGAGAATTATTACCTTACTCATTTTTCCAAAAATTTCCTATCAAGAATCAAAATCTTATCTTCAAAAATTATCCTCCATTGAGGATTAAAATCTCATCTTTTGAAAAACTTATCATCTAGTAAAAATATTTCACATTCTCGCCATTTCAAGATCCAAGATTATAACTTTTTACCAAACAAATTACATGAGTGTAATGTTTATGAATGCAATGCATGAAAGCAATGTTTATGAATGCAATGTTAATGAATGCAACTCTAATTGTGGCAAAAAAGGTTCTTGAAATCATTCCGGTGTCTTTATTCTTCAAGTTCGTAAATCCTTCTTTTTCCATCTCTTAGGTGATCATAATTGCCCTATGATCTCTTTTTAATCTCATCATTTATAATTTTCTTATCAACTTTTCAATACTAATGATTTCAGAATTAACTTACAAATTTCATCAACTGATCCATTTCCATCATTTACTCAAAATTTACAGACTCCATTGACTGATCCTTTGCTATTTTCATCACTTGGTCACCATATCCGCAAAACATTTTCTTAAGCTTTTTTCTCATTTCATTTTCTTCTCTTTATCATCTTGGATTTCTTTTCAAATGAATGCAAGAATCTTTTATGAACATTATTATTCATTTATTTATCATCATTTCAATTTTATGATAAATATAATGCAATCATACATCTTTTCAATTGGTTATGGGGATGCAAAAGTTGGTAAAGAACAAGAAAAATTAGAAAAAATGGGTATTTATTATTGAAACAAATAAAAGAAATTTGGTTAAGAACAAATTAGAGATGAATAAAAGTAAGTCGCTGTAACTATTTGGGTAGGATTTTAACATCCAAATAATGAATATTCAGACAATTTTGAATTCTAATTTAGAATTTTTTCTAAAAAACTCATTCCATTGGAATCCCAAATCATTAAGCTTATCAAACCTTACCCTAATTCAATAGAATCTTTAGATGAAATTGATCTTTTCAACTTAAACATTTTTTACTCAAATCATCTTTTTGGGTTTTCAATCTGAGTCTTTCTTTTTCCTCATTTCTTTTTCATATTTTTCTCATTTCTCATTTTTGTCCTTTTCATTTCTTTTTCTTATTTTTTCAATTTTTTTTTCATTTCTTTTTCACTTCATTCATTATTGACATCCCCATCTAATTTCAAACCAATCCCAAAATATTGGAACAAATCATGATCTTATTGTCCTATCATAAGCATGCTTTAGTTCAATATTTGGCTCTTCAATTCAAGTATTCATATTTGATCAAATAGACTTTTAAGAGACATAACGTAGGCTAAGGTGAAGGGTTATGGAAAAAAGGATAAAATAAGCTTAAAACATGTGTTTGAAGGGTTATGAACTAAATGATCATTCCATCATTTGTAACACATTGGCATTTTGCCCTATTTTTTCACATTTCCTTTTTCTTTTCAATTTTTTCCATTTTTTTATTTTTCACATCCTTTCTTCTTCATTAGTTTCTCTTTACGAAGAATTTATTCACAAAGAGTTTCTTTTACTTTACCCTTTAGATTATTTGTGGCATTTACCTTTCTTTTAATGAAAGGGTTTTTTCAATCTTCATCCATAAGACCTTTTATGATTTTTTTTTACAAACAAATCTTTCCTAAAATTTGTCCCCCAATGTGGAGGGTGATCATTGATTAGGGTTTTTAGGGAAAAAAATCTTAATTGGCTCAAAATAGGGTAGCAAATGGACGAATTTCATTTTAAAGAAAGGTAAAAGAAAGATGGCCATTTCTCATCTCAACTATGAATACTTTCTTTGAAGACTATTTATTAAACATAAACTTGCTTGTGGATAGATCCACCATAAAGGACCATATGCTTATGAGATGTCTCTATTTTGCTTTCCAATAAATGGTTAAATAATCTTCACAACTTGCTTTTGAACTCTTTTTACACAACTTAAACAACTAATCTTCATAGATTAAGTCTATCAAGATGAATGAGTTTACAAAATTGAATCCCATATTATACTAATTATTGTTTGAACATTCACTATTTGGAATATGAGAATGGGTATATGAGAAGATATGAAAAGATAAAAGCATATAATGGTGATTCACCTAAAAGAGAAAATGCATCATATTTGCAATTTTTATTAAAATGATAAAAAATAAAATGAAATCCTAATACATCAAAAAAATCTTAGCATTTTTCTACAAAAAATAAAAAAATGACCAGCAGCTTTAGACAATTCCAACTATCCTTATCATTTTTAAAATTATGTCCCCATGTGGTCAAGCAAAAGGCTTTTACCAATATTCGGCCTATCTGGCTTATTAAAACTTACCAAGTCTATTTTAATCAAACTTTGCACTTTGTGCTTGAAAGCATGGTAAGTTTTTATAGAATGACCCACGTTTTTATTATGGTAATCATATATGGCATTAACATCATACCATTTGAGATAGGGTGGCTTCGATGGTTTTAACTAAACTTCAGATACCAAGTTATACTTGATCAGTTATGGGAATAACTTGGTGTATGTCATGAGGATAGGATCAATGCGAGCCCTTCTTTGATTATTTCGAGAACTCTTCAAACCACTTACTTGGTTATTAGGCCTTAAAACTAGAGTAGTGGTAGGACTAAGCCCATATGCAGATATTTGAAAGGTTGATTGGTAAGTTGATGGATAAACTAATTACGGAATAGGTTAGTAAAGGTAATACTATTAACTATAGGATAGTAACTAGGATGAATAGGTGGTAGATATGAAGCATAGTTTTTGAATTATTTACCTCTTAAAACTCACAACTTGGGCTTTAGCTTGTTTCTGTTTAGGCATCCCTTATTTCTTTGTATTAGTAGTCTATTCTTCCTTAAGCTTACCACTCTTAATAGCATTTTCAATAATCTTGCTTGAAATCATCATATTAGTGAAATTTTCATTACATTCCCTATCATATTCTCATAGTAAGGTGCCTTCAGGGAGCTTATGAACAGCACTGTAGTTTTTTTTTTCAGTCAAAAGTGGCTAAACTTGGGTAGCTACATCTTTTTACCTTTGGGTATATTCGTTGAATGACTTAGTTATTTTTTTTTATACTCTACAAAGAAAAAAAATCTAGAGTCAAGTTTATAATGTGCTAGTACTGGTTAATGAATGCCCTTATCAATTTTCTCTATGAAGTAATATTAGCCCTGTTCAGCTAAACGTACCATTTAGCAGCAGAACCAATAAAATTGTCTTAGAACACATGCATCAATAGCTTTTTATCACTAGTATAAGTAGTCATCTTTTGACAGTACATAATTACATGAGTCATTGGACACTTAGTACCATTATATTTCTCAAACTTTGAAACTTTGAACTTTGGTGGGATCAGTACATCAAGAATCAAACAAAGTCTAGCTATATCTATGGAGCCATAAAATCAATTCCCTCCACGGCTCATAATTTTTCTTCCAACAAGTTCATTTTCTGATCAACTTTTAAGTCCTCCAAAGACTAGACCATGTTCAACTTTAATTTCTCTTTTTTTTTTGGATTGTCCAAGTTAGGGACTTGGATTGGCTTTACTGCCTTTTTAGTAAAAATATGGTTCACAAAACTTTGGTAATGCTCCTAATTTAATGTAGCTGGCATTCTTGGGTAAGTATACCTTGCAAGGAATGCAAACTGTTATGGTAGAATGCCCTGTTAGACTGGACCTAATATGGAAGGCAACATATTAGACTTCTTTTGGTAATGCCCCTGTGACGAATAGTCTTATGGTTGGCTTCTTGTTCTATGGCCTTTCCTTTGTTCAACTTGTTTAGAGCTTCTAAAATTTTACATAACTCCCCCTCAAGTTTTTCTTGGGCCTTCTTTATTTTTTCTAGATGGTTCATATTTTTTGTTCCATTTGACTAGCTCAAGCTCTAATGTTGTATTGATGGTGGGCTGTTTGAGTAGGGTTCTTAGACTGTTAAGCTATCTTTGAATCATATGTACCATAATTAACATGCTCATATTATTAACAGTTTAAAAATTTCCATACCTAACTTATTTATGGATCCTATATGCATGAATGAATGAATGCATTGATGCTTGACACAACAAATTATGATGCATAAACACATGAATGTATGTACAATAATCTATGAATGGATAAATGGATGCATGTGCTAATGGTTGTCATATCATAATGCATGAATGAATGCATATGTTGATGATGCTGTATTAAAATACAACATAAAACAACTTAACAATAAATAAGAGATCAAATAAAATTTCACATAAAATTGATACATATGAAATTCAAAGGGTCCACTCATATGTCATAAGTAAAGTTACATTTTAATAATGGGTAGATATGGCTCTAACCTAAGGTTGTCTTCTTATGTTTTACTACATGTGATTTGGGTTAACTCTAAAGGTTCTAAAATTGTTCCTCATATCATTATCCATCACAGACTAGTAAGGCACTAAAATCCTTACCCATTATAGGTTACAAGCTAAAATAACTCAATTTGAGTGAGATTGTTTCTCTAGCCTAGGCGAAGATATGAAATCTCACAAAAGCATAGGTACTTTACTCTCTCTTGATGCACGGAGCTCGAGTATAGAGCTCATGTTATGTAGATGCAAGTGAATGACAAAATATGAGATAATTAGAAACATATAAAATATTCAAAGAAAAATTCTTAATTTTAACTTAGGCTTTAGATAACACAAGTTTACTTGCTTGACTCTCGGTCTCAACATTAGAGTTACCAAACTGTCATAACTTATAGATCCGTAGAGCTATCGTTATACTTGACTTTAGGAGTCACTACCAATCTTTTTTTATAGACATGATTAGCCACCTAATTAAATCTATCCCATTTTAAAGAAAAATTCAGAGCTTGACTCATGTATCTTTAAAAGGTATATTCTAGTATATGAAACCAAGACTAGGATCGAGAGTGCAGTTACATGTAGGAAAGGTTATAGCACCCCTACAATACCAATCCAAAGGATGGTATCAGTTTGATTTTATGTTATCCAAAGCCTTAAAATTCTTACCAAATAATTAGTTATAAAAAATTATCCTTAAAATTACTCTAATATGTTGGTAATAATTTAGGGATAATTCTCTCACCTTGAGAGTATTCAAGGAGACTATTTGTCATGCTTTAAATAGGCTCCATTGTCGAATTCATTTAATTTTTGAAAAAAACTTTTATTTGTGATAATTGAAATTTTGTGAGACTCTTGATATTGAAATTTTTTTCTAAATTCTCCAATATGTTGGTAAAATTTAGAAAGAATTTCTCACCTAGGAATTTATATAGAGATTGTTATTTACAATGCTCTTAGTGTTTCCATTATCGGAGATTCAAAATCTAACTTTGTAAAAAAAAACTTTATTTTCAAAAAAATCCTCCAATATGTTGGTAAGATTTTTTGCTAGAAATTATCCTCCAAGATGTTGGTAGGATTTTATGGAAATTATTTCTTTTCTAAAAATTAATTTTTATTTAAAAATCATAAAGTTTTCTAATATGTTGGTAAAACCTTGTCTTAAAAATCAAATTGTCTTCCACTATGTTGCAAAGGCTTTATTAAAAACTATTTTTTCTCTTGAAATTTGTTTTTTTATAAAAAATTAATAAGGTTTTTCAATTTGTTGGTAAAACCTTATTTTAAAATTAACTTATCTTCCAATATGTTGGTAAGGCCTTTTGTTTTATTAAAATAATTCATTAAAAATTTGGATCTTTTCAATATGTTGGTAAGATTCTTTTTATTTAAACGTTTCTTTTAAGAAAATTTGAACCTTCCAATATGTTGATAAGATTTTTTTTAATTTTATTTAAAAAATATTTTTCCTCTTTTTTCCATTTTAAAAAAATATTTACAAATAAATAAACACATAGATAGTTAAATAAATAAAATAAACAAATAAACAAAATAAATAAATAAATAGATAATTATAATAAAATACAAAGATAACTAGAACTTAAGAAAAAAAAAGTAAAAAGTAAATACCAAAAATTAAGCCACAATTGATTCTAAAGCACTAGGCCTTTGTAATTGTGTTTGCCCACTTTAATTTGCCAGTTGTTGGAACCAATTACCATTTAGGCTTCTTATTGGATTGGATCCTCAAACTATGTTAGTCCTCTTTTACTTTTCCTACTTTTTTACCCCATTATTTTCTTTCTTATTTCTCTACAAAACATTCTATGGCTTTGCTAACATTTCTCGCTTGTAGTGATTGCCTTTTTTTTTGTTTAAATAAAAATCAAATAGAAACCTAAAATATATATAACCAAAACCTTAAAAAATTTTGCCATCAAAACTTTTTATTGAATGACTCCTTTTTGTTTTGCTGCTTAATTCCTTTCCCTAACACAGAACTCCCAAAAGAAAATCCTGATTATCTAATCCTAAAACACCAAAAAAGACTATAAAAAACTTTTAATTTTTTTACCTTTTTTTTTTACTCTTTCTTTCTTAATTTTTTGATTGATTTTTGGTTGTTTCTAATTGATCCTAATAAGGTCTTTTTATAGGCTGCTAATTCCAATTACAATAGGATAATAAGTTTTCTTGGTTTGAATCTCCTAATTAACTTCAACCTTGGATTTTTAATCCAAATCCACCTCTCAAACCAATTCCTTTTTATATTCTTTTTTCAGTTAGAGAACTTTCAATTCAACAACTCAATTAGAATTAAACCCTATTCAAGTTTCATCAAAACAATTATTTCTCTTTTTTTAAAAAATAATAACTCTCAACTAAATATACCAAAAATAAAAAAAAAATTTCAAAGCCTAATCTTAAAATATAAATTGATCTCGGACTAAATGGGGTCTCTATATATATATTTTTAAATTGTTATTTTTTCAATTGTATATTGTAATTTTGTTAAATTAATTCAAAAGCCCAAATTTGAAGCTGAATTAAAGCCTAAATTTGTCTAAATTGAAAATTTGAATTACCAATCTGATCTGATCTAAATTTATTTGAATCAATTCTATCTAGATATTCTATTTTTGCGGATTAGATATGGATCACAAAATACAACATTTAAATAGGTTAGATCAGATCAAAAAAATTTAAACAATTGAACTTGATCTAATATGATATCACCCTTAATTAAGAATAGGAAGCTAGAAGGTGGTGATGTAACTAATACAAAGAAAGGGGTTGTACTAAAAAAAAGAGTAGGATATGCTTTAGCAATAATTCATAAAGGGCAACAGGTTGAAGGCTTTAACCCATATTATTCTTATATGATGTACCAATCTTATTACCCAACCATAAACAACATCTCCCCAAGTCCTCAGGCTTATCAACCAGTCATATAGCCACCTAACTTTGCACTTACAAATCAGCCAGCTGCTTAATCTAAAAACTGGTTGAAAATAGAAAGAGTTCCTATAGATCCAATCCCTATAACATACATTAAGCTATTCCCTCAACTCATTAAGAGCTATTTGGCTGTACCAATTTATTTAGAACCTATGAAGCTTTCTTATCCTAAGTGGTGTGATGCTAATGCTACCTGCGACTATCATCCTGAGATTGTTGGCCATTTTACAAAAAATTACACAGCATTGAAATACAAGGTGTAAAGTTTTGTCAAAGTTGGTTTGTTGAATTTTGATAAAAAAGCAAGCTCAAGTGTCATCAGGAATCCTTTGCCTAACCACACTAAGGCATAATCTTGAGAAAGTTTTTATAAATGCCTATCACCTTAGGAATTTTAGGAAATAATACAACTCTTGAACATTTAAGAGTATTTTATGATCAGTCTTTTACTTATCATTCATCATTTCAATAAAATGATAGATGCATTTTCATTACATTTCTTCTTTTGTTCCATTGCCTTTCATATTTCACTCATTCTCATGTTCTAAATAATGAATGTTCAGACAATCATGATAATGATCTAGGATTAAATTTTGAAAGCATAATTCATATTGGTAAAATTGATAAGTTGGGACTCTTAATTTGTTGAAATTATCGAAATAAAGGAAGATATATTTATGAAATAAGTCAAATTTGGTAAAGAGTTTCACTCATAAAAGTAATGCAGTATGTGATTTTGGTGATGGTTCATTCATAAGATTGCTCTTAGTCAATAAATATTCTTCACTGATAGTATTCATGTTTGAAATAAAAAATGGCCATCCTTTCTTTTACCCTTTGCACAAAGAGTAAAATTATTCGTTTGTTATCCCATTTGAGCCTATTGAAATTTTTTTTGGAAGAAACCCTTAACCAAAGATCACCTTCTACATTAAGGTAAAAGTTTGAAAAAGTTTGTTCACAAAAAAAAAAAAGTTGAAGGTCTTTATTGACTTTAAGGGTAAAACTCTTTTGTGTTTGGATTTTTCTTGAAAAGTGATGAAAAATGCAAAATCAAAAATGAAAGAAAGAATGTGAAGAAAGGAAAGAAAAAAAAAGTAAAAGAGAGAATTAAGGGAGCAAAGGCTAAGGTGCTCCACATGATAAAAAATGATCTTTTGGTTTATAACACTTAAAACACATTTTGGGCTTATTTTATTCATTTTTTTCATAACATACGTTACCTTTCTTAAAAGTGCATTTTGATCAAATGGGAATACTCAAATTGAAAAATCATAAATTGAACTACGGCAGACTTGGGATTACTTGGGATTTTGATCGAAATGTTATTGATTGATCAAGGGAAAAGCAAATGAAATGGAATAGATGAGAAAATATATGAAAAAAATAAAAACAAAATAAAAAAAAAAAGATATATTTGAGATGGAGACTTGGAAAATAACTTTAATGAGATTCTTATAATGCTTGGACCGATAAGCTCAAGATCAAGAATATTAATAGAATGAGCTTTTGAAAAAAATTCAGAATTTATTTGTTTAGAATTGGTTGAATATTCATTATCTTCGATGTTGTGAACCCTTTTAAGCTTTTAGTTTGATAATTTACTTTAAAATGCTTTCTTTGCCAATTCATTATTTGGTAGACTTATTCTTATAATGAATATCTTTTCTCTGATTGTCTTTGTTCTTCACCATTTATTTCTTTCACATGATGAATTAAGGAAATGTGATAGATTGCATTTGTTATCAAATTGGAATGATGATGAATGAACAAATTACTAATATGAAACATTCTTGCATTGTTTTAAAAAAGTTGAAAGTGGCTGGAGTAGATCGAAATGACATTAGAATGATGAAAGAATTTTAAAAGGATGATCCTTATGGCTTACAAATAGAAAGAAACATTCCAAATGTTGAGATCAAATGATGAAACTACAAAATTTTAGGTCACAAATTAGCTAATGCATTTACTAGCTAATTCTAAAGAAGCTGAAGAAGAACATAATGGGAAGTTAAAAAAAAGAGAAAACATAAAGAAGAGTCTTGAAAACCATTTACCATAATTAGAGATTTATGATATTGACTTTTGCATTGAATCCATTAAGAGCATTGCATTTATCATTACTCATTGCTTTAATTATGCATGATTGAAAAAATGAGAAAAATCAAAGCTTGAATTTTGAAATTAAATTTAGAATTTTGGAAAATCTATTCATTCATTGCATATGCTGAGAAAGTAGGAAGAAGAAAGTAGATGTTGAAATGATTTTGAGAAGAGACAATGAAAGATGATTAATGATGATCTAGTTGAGATGAAAGAAATCATTTTAAGGTAAGAATTTTTAAGGTTTCAATGCCTTTGTTAAGAGGAGCTTTTTCAAAGTTAAGGATGATCTATAAGAACTTAGTGCATGATCTTGAAAATCCTAGATATCTATTTTATTTTATTTAAAGTTTCAACCCTCAGTTATGGGAAAGTATTTTAGTTTTCAAAAGTTTCAAGCCTCAATTATGGGGGAGCATTTTTTTTCAAAAGTTTTAAGCCTCAGTTTTGGAAAAGCATTTTATTTTTCAAAAATTTCAATGCCTCAGTTGTGGGGACCATTTTATTTCAAAAAGTTTCAAAGCCTTTATTGAGGAGGACCATTTATGATTTTCTTTTATGATTTTTCTTGACCTGAATAAAATAGATTTTTTTGTCTTTGTACAATTTCTATTTCATAGAAAATGCTTAAATAGAGACAACTTTGACACCCCATTTTTTTTAGAGATTTTTTCAAAATTGATTGAGTTTCAAATTTTTATTTGATTGTACAATTAGGCCTTAAAGTAAAAAAATAAATCTTGGGTCCAAATATTAAAGCCAAAAATTTTAATTTTTATTGTAATTTTCATTTTGATTTTAATGTTAATGTTAATTTTGATTTTGATTTTGATTTTAATTTAATTTTTTGTTTAATTTTATTTTTAGTCAAAAAGTAAAAAAAAAAGTCAAAAGGGTAAAAAAAAGATAAAAAAAGTTCGAACGTGTGATTTGGAAATTGGTAGAAAATCTTGGATTCAGTTTTAGATTCAGTGTTAGATTCAATTTTGGATTCTAAAATTTATTGATTAAATGATTTTAGAAAGACTTGGGGCTCAATTTAATGAAAAAGGGAAGATTAAGTAGAATTGAATCTGAGGGTAATTTTCCTAGATTTAGTGGAAATCAAAGTTTTCCATACTAAGAGGATTTGAATCCTTATATAAAGAGCTTCTTAGCTAAAAGGGAAGCAATTAACAATCGAAACAGAAGCAAGTAGTAAAACATTTCTAAAAAATACATTCAGCTAGCAAAAAATTTCTAAAAGTGTAATGACAAGCAATATCGAGCAATCAAGCACACAGAAGCATACATAAAAAACACCAAGCAATTAAGCTCAATCAATCAAATAATTCTTTGGGTTCCGTCTTAGGGTTATGAAAATTCAATTTTAGAAATTATTTCTATCTTTGAGTTTTTCTAGGATTCTGTTTTTTTTTTTTTATTTAAGTCTTTGTTTTGTTGAAAGATTCTAAGGTTGTTTGGAGTTTGTCTTTGGAATTTTTGGGGTTTCTACAATTTTTTGATCTATAGATTGTTATGAGTTTTGGGAAATTTTAATTTCTAGATTTGGATTTGATTTTGATTTTTAGGTTTTGGGTTGAATTTCTGAGGTTGATTTGAGTTTTGGATTTGCTAGAATTTTTTTTGGAATTCAAGGTTGAATTTTTGGGATTGTGTTTAAATTTATGGTTTTTGGGTTTTTTGTTTGAATTTTCTAATGAAAATTTAAGTTTTTTAATGAGTTTCATGACAGTCAGAGGGATTTCACAATGCTCAAATTTTGGGTTTGTAAATTTTTTAGGAAAAACTTGAATTTTTCAGTGATTGGTTAAACTTTTTGATGCTAGAATATGGGTTTCTTAGCCAGTTGTTGGAGTTTGTTAAATTTCTAGTAGGATCTTAGAGAGAAGTAAAAGAGAAAAGGATTTTAAAGAAAAAAAAGGCTAAAGTAGTTTTGAAGACAAAAGCTAAAAAACTAATTTTTATATTGAACCAAAACAACATCATTTTTAGAGCCTAGGATCCATAAGCAACCTATTAAGACCTGTGGGCCAACTTGTTCTTGACCCGACCAGAATCATAGGTTTTCTAGTTTCTTTTCATTTTTTTTTGGGTTTTGATTTTTTATTTTGTTTGACTTTTATTTTGCTATTTTTTATTTTGATTTTTTTTTGTTAATTGAATTAAAAAGATGAAGAAAAGAAAAAGAAAAAAAAACTTTGATATGAATTTTTTGTTTTTTTGCATGATTATTTACATTTTTTTATTATTTGATTTTTCTATTTGGATGACTTTTTTTTAAATTTTTGCATGAATAATTATTTTATATTTGCGTGATATTTTGCATGAGCCTAATTTAATTGCATGGTTTGTTTTTGCATAATAATTTTTTGCATGATCTATTATATTTCTGTTTGATTTTTGCATGAATTATTGCATGATGACTTTTTCATTTATTACATGATATTTTGGCTTGATATTATATATTATTACATGATATTTTTGCATGATGCTTTTATTGCATGATAATTTTTGCAAGAAATCTTATATTATTGCATGATGCTTATTTGCATGATATCTTTGCATGCTTGTTGGTATGATTTATAATATATTTGCCTGATACTTGCATGTTTTGATTTTAATGTGATTGCATGATTGAATGATATTTATGATAGAATTTTTTTTTTGTATAAAATGTTATGTAAATAAATAGAAGGATGGGAATTGATTTATTTGCATGATAAACCATCATCTTTGATAAGGCTTAAGTAAGATAACAAATTTGGTACCAATTTTAGGTGTAATGGAGGTATTAAAACCTTTATTCATGTAACCGACTCCTGAACTTAGTTTTGTTGATGTAGACTAGAACCTATTCTTAGGGACCCTTAGTTTACACTTAAGACAACCTTAAAAAGGATAGATTCACATAGGTGGCCAATCACACCTAGATAAATAGATCGATGGCGACTATAATTTTTTGTGTCTAATGGGCAAGTTCTCAAACTTGAATGTTATGACTCTAAATATATTATAATGTTTTATAACTGACTTGTATAAATAATAAATTTTGGACATGTTTAAATTAAAAAATTTGGACTTGTATTAATCATAAATTTTGGAGTTGTATAAATGAAAAAATTATTTACATTGATTTTACATCAATTTGCAAATTTACATAAACCAACAAAGGGAAAAGACTCTTTGTTTCCATGTCTTCATTGTATAAATTTGGATATATAGTCAAACCATTTATGATGCAGTTCATCTATTTCCTCTTGTGTGAATTCTTCATTTCCAACCCACTAAAAAAATTGAATGAATGTCAATCAATATGCAATTGATGATTGTATTTAGGGTAGAAACATGTATTCATGCTTTAAATTTATGCTAACCTTATCCTATGTACTCATAAGATTGTTGCAAACTATTTCTTTCATGAAATAGAGGACATAATACCCTTATTTTGAAGTGTTTGGCTAATGAGAAATATGCAAATCATTGTTGAGTTGTCAAGCGCTTTTCACTAAACTGTAAACAATTAAAGAAAATATAATAAATAAAATTACCGAAAATGTATCCCACATTGTTTTCTTCTTTTTAGTACGGATAGTCAATCCTTTTAAACAACATAAAAAAACATTTTATTAATAAATAAACCATAAACATATATAAATTATTTGACACGACTAAGATAAGTACCTCTGTATCACATTTGTTTATTCTTGTGATGGTTTTGGGTTACCTTTTCTTAAGTGAAAAAAGTAAATTGTATAGGTTACATATTCAAATACAACCAACTGCCAATGACTCATAAATAAATTGTATCGAGACCAATGTAAGAATGTAATGCTTTTAACAATTATTAGATCTGTATAAACCATGATAAAGTAATTAACAAATTAAACAATGAACACATACACATGATTAAAAGGTGCGATAAAGTATTGCGACTCTCTTTCCATTGCACATGCTAAAGAAAATGTATGATTAGGTGCATTGCCCACACCATTTGATATATGACTTAGGTCAATAAATCTATAGGCATTAGTCATCTATCTCTTCTTCACACGTTTGTAAAGTAGGCTACATAATAAATACAAATCAATTATAATACTGGTATACATTATATATGAATAAATATATTATATATATATTTAAATGAATATATAACCTAACCTCATGTATGCATATATTTCTATAATGAAAATCTCCATCATCAAATAAAATTTAATAATCTCCTCCTACCCAATCCACATCACTGATGGATAAGTAAATAGTCCATCTTTGATTTCCACATTATTAGCAATCCACTGAGTAAACTCTGTTGCAAATAATTGATAAGTGCATATATACTAGATTATGTAGGTGCATTTTAGATAATCTCAGTCTTGAAAACTTGTCACATACAAAAATGTATTCATATAAAATCAAATCACAGTTACCAAAGAATCCAATTAATTAGTTCAGAATGTGTATTACCAGAGAAGAAGATTGGTTAAAAGCTTCAGCCACGAATTCATTTCCTACATATTTAGTAAATGATTGACCTATTATGTTAGTTACTATAGCTGCTAATTGTGGCTTTAATTCAATAATTCGTTTATTTTGCTAAGCTATTATAGATAAATATTCAATAGTCTTATATGTACGGGGTTTAGACTTTTTTTTTAAAGAATTTATTAGACAAACAAAGCTCCTAATACCCTTAACACGATCAGGTTTATCTTTTGAATCGAAAGCTAAGGTTAGTATATCTATGCCATCACCAGATACAAGTTCACCGGATGTGTATCTCATAGCTATGTCATCCTAAAACACAAAATGCATACGTAAATAAATACAATATATTAACATGTATAAATAGGTGGAAGTAGCAAATGAGATATAAATTTGATATAAACTTACCATCTTCTTAGCTATTTCTTTAGTTGCTTCATTAGTATACTTTTCAAATTTTGTAGCATGTGCCTTTTTCCAAACACCCTACTTGCTGTTTCATTGTTTGATCTAGATTTTTCTTGAAACCATATCAAAATATAAGTTTGCAACTTAAAAGTAATTGAATTTCAAATTCCTTAAACCATGTGTATAATACACAATAAAAAAACTTATAAGTTCATGCTTCACTTTTACATACCCCTTTCTTGATGATCGATGGTGATGCTTTTTTGGGCCCTTATTTTCTATTGGGCTTCTTTTATTTTTGGTGACCAACACATTCAAGAACACATGAAACAAACAATTTTAACACCGCATAAAACAAATAACCTAGCTTTAATAATTTTTAACAAAAAAAAAAAGATTGTTATACATACACTGAATTCATTTGATACCCAAGTTGAAACAAACTTTGTCCACTCTATATCACTAATTACATCTGAATATGTGGTTGGGGGATGAGTTAACAGTTCAGAATTGTCAACATTAGGTAATATATGTTTTTGAATCAATCTACCTTTAAAGTCTTTGAATTTTAGTCCAGTAGATTGCAATCCAATCTTCTTATACTCAACTGGGTCATCAAAGTGTTCCTATAAAAAATAAATTAAAACATTTGAAAAAAGCAGTGTAATTGCATTCCATAAGCAATAGACATCAACAATCAATAATTTTAATTTGATTAATATAACTTACCACAATTGATTCCCATATATGGTCCTTTTTATCTGCTAAAATGTTCCTCCAATTGTTGTAGTTAATGGATATTATCTCTTAGATGAGACATCTAATATGACTAGCCATCTTTGAAGCACCATTTAAGATAAACTAGCTATTAGCATTAAACTCAAAATGTATTTTCTTCCCGGTTGCTTGAAGTAACTTAATCATCCCTTACTTTTTCTTTTTTTTGAACATGATGTGTCAACCAATTGTTACTTGAAACAATGGCAACAATGACGTCAACGAGAATGGCGATGATGTTGGCAACCAACATGACAAGAAACCTAATTGCAAGTAGATGGTGTAGGGTTTTGTGTTTAAAGAAATCGATTTTGGTTTTTAAGTGGCATTATGATGAGTTGTCTAAAAATAAGTTTATAAACAATAACAAAAGACTAAGTTTCTACTTTCATAAACATAATGATTGTAAATTTTTTTAATCAAAGATTATATTTCTATTTTTATAAACGTAGTGATTATAATTTTTTTCAATTAAAGATTACGTTTCTACTTTTATAAACGTAATGATTGTAAATTTTTTAAAAATAAAACACTACCTTTCTACTTTCATAAACATAGTGATTGTAAAATTTTTTTTTCAATCAAAGACTATGTTTCTACTTTCATAAATATAGTGATTGTAAATTTTTTTTCCCAATCAAAGGCTACATTTCTATTTTTATAAATGTAGTGATTGTAAAATTTTTTTTAATAAAAAACTACGTTTTTACTTTCATAAACATAGTGATTTTAATTTTGTTCAATCAAATATTATGTTTGTACTTTGATAAATGTAGTGATTGTAACATTTTTTTAATCAAAGAAGAGTGTGTTTCTATTTTCATAAACATAGTGAATGTAATTTTTTTTTTCATTAAAAACCTACCTTCTTGATTTTATTATATATTTTTTTCGTAATAAATTGGCTTATTTTTTGTATTATAAAAATGAAAACCTTCTTTATTTTTGTTGTTTAATGGTTGTCACAGGTTTAATTTTAATAATATAATTGGCTATTGAAATATTGATCACGTGCTATTCACATGTAATGAAAGTCATGATAATAAAAACATTTTTTTACGTAATCTAACTTTCTCCTGAACCAAATATAGATATTTAACATTCCCATAACAAAAAGAATCATTTATTGCTAAGAATCCACACTTATCCAAAGATCACTTTCCCTCGTAGAATATAAGATTCCTCAAATCAAATGCCCCATAAGGTAAAGTAATATTTTCTAATTAAAATAATAAAAGTATATATTAAAAAATAAAAATTTGATTAGACTCAGTGAATTATTTTAGTTGGGTATTAGATGCTTGAATTTGATTCACTCAATAAATCAAGCTATTTGACTTCGAATTTGGTTGACTATAACCAAATTAAATTTGAATTTTATTTGAATTGAACTTAAAGTAATTACGAATACTAGTGTATCAGTTATACCTAGAAGGGAAATTCTTGCATTAATAGCTTGTTGACTTTAACGCATATGCATTACAGGTTAACAACATGGTCAGACAGAGAGAGAGACGGTGTTGCGGGTTGCCATTGTACTTCCTTTGAGCTTGCTTCTGTATGCTTCTCCTTTCTTTCCTAATTATCCCCATTTTTGAGTCAAAATATTTTGAACTATAAGATGCATCAGCCTGTTTTTTATCACTACACTTTTACTCATCAAACAGCTCTAAATTTGTACCAGGACCATCGATGCTGATAGTTAAAGGCCATGAAAGTCAAATTTTATTCTAAGTATATTTAAATGCAATGATAAAGATATATATCATTGAATTTATCTGAAAGAGTGAAAGAGAGAGTGAAGCATTTAAGTTTGATATTGGAGTGTTAATTAACAAGATGACTAATGGTTTGAGCTTACAAGTTTTGCTATAAGGATTTTGCGAAAGCACTTTTTTTAATGATAATTAATATTTATTTATAATAATATTTTTTTATTAAATTCAATAAATAGTAGTTGATATGTTGATTTTAGATACATTAAATAAAAGTACTTTTAAGCTGATTATATTAAATAAAATAATTTTTTCAATGCATTAAAATTCATGAAATTAAATGCCAAATCATTATAAGAAATGTGATATTTAACAACAAAAAGTTTACATAATGCTGCAAATAATCATGCTAAAAAATGTATTTACAACAACTTTAACGCAAACTTTTGTAGTAAAAAAAAAAGTATTTCCTATTGCCATAGAAAACTTTTACTGTAACATGTAATATAACATTAATATTTATGTTGTGAAAAAAATATGTTTTATAACATTTGCTATAGATGAATTTTTTGTAGTGAGTATTGCATTTACCAAAAGAATATTACTTTAAATAGTAACTTTAACTGATCTTAAAGAATACGCATCGAGGAGAGGAAAGTGGGGCATCATGTTTATGTATAAGCTGTAGCAAATCATGTTCCAAAACTAAAAGCTGAGATGTTTCTTCAAATTGAATCTTCAGTCCTTTTATTTCAGTGAAAAATTGCCCTATCCAAAATTGTTTGTAAAATTTCACTACTATTAATGCGGACTCCGCCATTAAAAAATGTAGTGTACAGGGATATACCTTGGCCTTATCCATGAAGAATTCAGGGGCAAGCAATGTTTCTTTGACGTGCCCGTCGGTCACTGTTTGAACCAAGAAGGATGCCTTGGTCGAAGAAGGATTCATTTTGCCAATGAGATGGCCTTCCCAAGTTAAACGAAGTGTATGTGTTTTAATTCCTTCAACACATCTGGGTGCTCCGCCTGCAAGCTCAGTATGTTCCCCATTGTTGAACCTGTCAACAAAACTATCGATATACCATCGGATATTAGAGCTTTGAAATTCTTTGAGCAGATCAGAGAATAAAAGTCGTAATTAGTTTCTGACAAGCTGCAAAAACTTGCTATACCTTACTATTTTTTTCTTCATTCGTCACCGGAGTAAGTGTTGTGAATTATCAGTTGCCCATCTCCTTTGTTGGGGCAACGCCTTTTGAGTCCTTAAACTCTTGTTGTCTTCAATTCCCAATCAACAAAGATGGTGGGGTACCATGGATTACGTATTTGAAGATTGGCGATTTGGCGCTGGGGGGGGGGGGGGGGGGGGGGGGGGGTTTGTTTTAGTGTAAACAGCTGTATGAGAAATTTCGTATGCTTCGTTGTTTTATGGATCGTCTGATTAGGCAGGCGGATGCTGTTCATATAAATCCGAGGGGCAATTATCAGGAGAACGCGTGGAAATTGGAATAGTCGAGTTTGCTGTGAACGATTTGGCTTTGGGTGCCAGATTTATGGTTTGATTGTAACTGGTTGTAAGAGACTTTTGGAGGGAGCTAATAAAGTTTTCTTTTGATTGGCCAAAAAAAAAAAGTAGCATAACTTTTTTCATGCTTTTAAACATTTGGATCGTATCTTGTGCAAGGAGTTATAATTCCTTATGAAATTAAGCAAAGAAATTTTGGTTGGTTTTACTAGAAGCATTTATTTTTTTAAAGGCTAAAGTACGTTATATAAGGTTTCTTCCATAGCGTAACTACTAATTAGAGATAAACATAGGTTATATATATATATATTAAAGGTTGTAATCCGAAAATTAAAAAAAAATTACAGATATTAAGATTTAAAATTTAAATTTATTGGATGCTTATTTTTAAAGATGATTATAGATTTTAAAAACTTATCTCGAAGTCACCCCTATGAACTAGGTGATTTCAATCCCCTCCCATTTAACACAAAAAAACTTCTAAGTGGGAAAAGAAATTTTATATCAAATCCAATAGGCTAAAATACTAAAACAAATCCTTTTATTATTTCATATTTTTAAATAATCTTTTATATTTTTATTGTATCTAGATAAGCCTTTATTTTTTTAATTTATATTTAAATAAGTCTTTATTTCAAATAAAAAATTAATTTATATTAAATACTTATTTAAGTATAAATTAAAACCTAATGGTTTCTTTGAATATAAATTAAAGATTAATGACTTATTTGAGTATAAATTAAAATTCAAAAACTTATTTATGTATAATAAAAATATAAAAATTTATTTAAACAAAATGATAATATTAAAAAATGTTTTACTATTTTAGCTAATCCAATAACAAAGTTAAACATGTTTTCCATGATGGCCATGATTTTTTTTTTTTTTTTTTTGGGTTTGGGTTACAATTTTTTTTTTCCTTTTCACATTTTTGATAACGTGGGCTATTAGTCTATGACTATAACAAGTGTTAATGGAATCAATAACAGTGGGGCCATAATATATATCCTTGTTATATGGAATAATAACAGTGGGATCATAATATATATCAGGTAACATTTGAAATATTATTAATGTAAATTTTTAGTTAAAATAAGTGATGTTAAAAGACTGATACATGTTCAACTTTTATTTTTAATTAATTTTTATTTTTTGAAAATATGTGTCACCTTCTCAATTTGTTTGTAAAGTCTAACTCTACTGTAAGTATATTTAATAATTACTCTTTCTATGTATAACTTACACTCCATGGGCGTGGCTGCAACATTACCATGTAGGCATTGGCAGAAGAAAATCCAATTACCAAAAAGTCTTGACATGGTGTTAATGAGATTTTGACTTAAGAGTAAGAAAAATATTTTAAAATTTTGACATTTTAAATTCAAATTTTATTGAATGTGTTTGATTGTTTAATTATGTTTTAATTTATTAGTTGATTATTTAATAATTGTAACTTTAAAACATTTTGACATAGTAAACATTTTGGATCACACTAGACGAGACCTTATCAAAATTCAACATTATTAATCAAAACATTGCAATTAGATCCATTAATTCTTCAAAGATTTTGAATAATCAATAGTTGTCTTGCGTTAATATCAATGATATATTGAATATTTCTAAACATAGTAGGCAAGTACTGATGATTTATCAAATCTATTTTTATCCATATTTGGCTCAATAATTAATACATATTTTAAATTTTTGTGCCTACAGAAACATGGAAAACTCTTGTTTTTTCAATTCAAGTGAAGAAAATCAAATGTAGTTACTCCATGTAGAATGAAATGTAATAATTTTTTTTATATGTAAGATTATTAGAGATTGAATTTTGATTACTATATTTAAAAAATCTAACATTATATGAATAAAATTAACGATACAACAACATCATTTCTTAGAACTCGTTTTAATTTTTTAAATAAAATTATAAATATAAAAAAATTACAATCATAACCAAATAAAAAGTCTACATAAGAAATACTAATACGAATAAATAGGCACATATATCATTCAACAAAGCCATAAGATAACTTTTGCTCATTTCCTTTCCACAGTGCTTATCATTTAAGCTGCCACGTGGCAGTTTCATGCTTTTCGTTTCTCTTTTTTTTTTTTTACTTTGCAAAAATATATGAAAAACAAAGGTAGTTGTTTCTTGATTTAACCAAAAAAGGAATGAAAGAGGAGTGGATGAAAGGTTTAGGTGGTAAATCTATCTATCTATACTAACAATTAAAGCTGTCCCCATAATATTTGAAACATTGATTTGGGGATAGCTATTCAATGTATTTAAAAAGAATTCAGGGTTAGATTTAGGGATAAAAAGTATGAGATTGTTATATATGTTTACAGATATTGTTTGTGTTTAAAAAGAGTTTGAAGGTAATTTTGGGTATAAAAATGTTGCATTGAGGTGGTTGTTATGAGTTATCTATTAGTATCATGACAACTCATTCATGTGATAAAGAATTTATTGAAAGGTTCTCTTTGATTGGAAAAAAGTTTTACAAAGACTATGTTTTTCAAAGTAGAAATGTAGTTTTTGAATAAAAAAAAAAACTTACAAAGACTACATTTTTGTAAGTAAAAAAGTAATTGAAAAAATTTACAAAGATTACATTTGTGAAAGTTGATACGTAGTATTTGATTGAAAAAAAATTTTACAAAACTATGTTTGCAAAAGTTGATACGTAATTTTTTATTAAAAAAAATTTACAAAGACTATATTTTTTAAAAGTAGAAACATAGTCTTTGGTTGAAAAAAAATTTATAAAGAATATATTTATGAAAGTTGATAGATAGTCTTTGATTGAAATTTTTTTTTTACAAGACTACGTTTGTGTATGTAGTTACATAGTTTTTGATTGAAAAAAATTTTTACAAAAATTATGTTTTTAAAAGAAGAAATGTGTCTTTAATTGAAAAAATATTATAAACACTACGTTTTTGTAAGTTGTAACGTACTCTTTGATTGAAAAAAAAAATTTATAAAGACTATGTTTATGTATGTAGAAACATAGTTTCTGATGGAAAAAAAAATTGCAAAGACTACATTTCTTAAAGTAGAAACGTAGTCTTTTATATCTTGCATATTCTATACTACTTTTAACAATTAAAGTAATAAATTTAGGCAATAAAAAAATTATTAAGAGCAATAAAGGAGATGTTGAAATTGATTACTAGAGATGGTGGTAGGTGGGGTAGGTGTGACCCAGTCATCTTTTTTAAAAAAAAAATTATTTTGTCTTTCTTTCATTTTTCTTCATGGTTTTTTTTTTTTAATTTTTAAAATCTTTTTCTTTTTGTTTTTTTATCAATACAAAACATACAAATACAATAAATTTTACTAATTTCAAACTTACCTTTGACCATCATCCAACATATCCATGTGTCACTTTTCTCTCATCTCTTTTTTTTTCTTTTACTTTTACCGATTACTTTCTTTCTTTTTAATTTTTTACTCATTTATTATATTTTTTCTCTCTTACATCTCTAACTTCTCATTTCTCATCTCTCTATCTAAAGATCGTCCCCTTCCCCTAATCTTTTTGTTCTCTCTTTAAAAATCTTTCTTCTGTCTTTCACATTCTTCACTTTTCTCTAAAAGTCTTTCTTATCTCTCTAATCTTCTCTTTTTTCTAAGAATAAAAGAAAATTGAGTTATAAAAATATAAAGGATTTGCTTGATTTTATTTGCAACAAAAAAAAAGTGGGAGGGAGTTTAAAAAAATGATAAGTGAAAATGAAGAGAAAATATGCAAAAATGATGTAGCCTGTTGAATCAGCTCATGGAAAAGGTTTAATTTTTAAACTTTTTTTATAATTTTTTTAGAATTAGCATGTTTGAGATTGTTTAGGATGATGCTAACACGAAATTTGATTTTTCAACTTCCTAAAAGTTATCTGATTTTTAAAAATTTTTATTTATGACTTTGCTAGACCTAACCCATTAAAGGTTGTTTGAGTAGCTCAAATGCTAAATATTGACCTGCTTGAGGTTGTTATCGGTAATGCTGACTTTAGGGTTTTGACAATTGGATATGATTTTTTTTACTTTCAATTTTTTTAAAAATCTTTATATGTCAATTCGATTAGGAAGAAAAGAAATAAAAATAGGTTATTTATTTATTTATAAAATTATGCATTTATATACATATAAATAAAATTTTGTTAAAAAAAAAAGCTCATTGCGTGTGCACCATCCATTTATGCCCCTTTTTTTTTTTTTTAGCCTATTTCTCTATTTGAGAAAAAAAAAAAAGACGAGTTGGTGGAAGCTATCATTCTTTTTGAAAAGAAATAGGAGTTAGTGGAAACCATTACTTTGAAAAAAAAAAAGGTAGTTAGTGAAAAAGAAATATGAAGACATTAAAAAAGATTGATTGAGGAAGGGAAAAAAGGATTAGGAAACTCATGTCATTACCCACTAAGAAGGTTAATTATCTTTTTTCTCTTCTGCCTTTAAATTTTATTCTATTTTCCTTTTTATATGGTTATATTTCTTACTTGAAGTTAATCTTTAAGTGGCTACTTACTTTAATTCATGTATATAGTTGGCAAAGTTATTTCTTTTATGTATTAGTTGGCTATGTTGATAAAATTAAATATAATTTCTTAGTGAAAGACAACCTTTTTTTTTTTAATTTTTATTGCATGTGTTCTTGCTTTGTATTGTTGATTGGTTTTAAGATTACATCATTTGTAGTTTATATATATATATATATTTAAGGTGGTAGATTGATTTTGGTAATAATCTATTTTTTTTGTAGGGATTGCTAAAGGTATTATATTGAATAATTTTAAAGTCTTTTTTTATTGCTTTTTAATTGTAATATTCTTATTTATTTTGAATTAGATGTTTATTAATGTTTTTTAAGATTATGGTTAAGTGGTTATGTATTAATGCTGCCTTTTATGTTTGTAAATTTGAGTTGCATTTATGTTTTAAATTTTTCTATTTTTAGTTCTTCATATATATATATATTATTGGTTTTTTTTGTTTTTACTTTCTTTCTTTGTGTTTATACTATGGATAATATTAGTCAAGTAAAGAAGAATAAGATTAAAAGGTTAGAAAGCTGAGGTCTAATAGATTTAGAATAGATACTGGTTTTATTTATGATGTTGTTTCTATGTTTGGTGTTGATCGAGAAATATATATATATGAGGGTTGAAAGATTGAATGTCATAAGGAATAATAGAATTGAGTTTGTTATTGCAGCAATTGTTGTAGTAAACCTTTGCTATGAGGAATCTTATAATAGTTCATTTTGACTCTATTATTTTATTCTTAATTAAACAATGTAGCAAATTTATGATCTCATTGGTGACTTTTATTATTCATTCATAAAGGTAGTATATTTGTATTAAAAATTTATGTAGAATTCCCCTTTCTTTGGAATAGGTGTCAATTCTACATAAAGACCTTGCGCGATTTGCTACAAACAATCTTACTTTGTTATTCCAAGTGTGATTTGGTATTGCACTCAAGAAGAAAACATAATGTCCTATAAGTCATTTTTATGAGGCAGTTCTATTTAAGTTTTTAAAGATTATATAGTTGAAGGATTGTTTATGTGTATATTATTTTTATGATTTGATGAACATAAGTCATTTTTGTTAATGCTAAATTTTAGATTTATAAATTTATGAGGCAACTTTGTTTTTATAACTAATAAATCTACTTTTATATTTTTTTTATAGGTTAATAGATTGCAAGCATTTCAACTTTGGAAATGGGAACTATCCTTTTAGGAGTGGTTGTTTTTCAAAGGTAAATTAATTGTCTATTTATTCTTCTAATCATTATAAAACATATAAATTCTTTTTTTTAGTATTTTTAAATGTTTATATTTTCATATCATATCAATTATAAGTTGTTTAGATGTGAACTTTATGGTATAATTCTCTATTTCTCCATTTGTGCGTTCCTGTCTTTTAAGGTGATTTTTCATCCTTTTCTCTCATTTTGTTACTATGGTTACTCAATTTTAAGTAGTTTTGTCTCATAGCCTAATTTTAACCAGAATATCAAATAGTTTTGAATTCTGTTTAAAAAGGTTGGTTTAGAAGGTAAGAGATTGGCTTGGACTTTTGACAACCATAGTGTTAGATTTGGCTGCCCAAATTGGCTGGTTGGTATACAAGAAACTACTTATGACAGTTAGTACTTGGTTTTGAATTAGAATAAAAAAAAGGCTGGCCTCCCCCTTATCTTTGATGAATATGGCATCTAGCCATTTGAAATAGATAATGAAATAATTCATCTAAAGAAGGGAAATAAATGGCATTCGGCCATTACATGAAGATAATGAATAATATTTTTATTGAAGTCTCTTCCTCTTTAAAACAAAGCATGATATTGGGCCATGATGAAATAGGATGATATAGTATTCATTCAAAGTAAAAAGAAAAGTCTCATATATGTAGGACTATGTGATAAGTCACATAAAGAACAAAAAAGAAAAATTATGATTCGTAAAGCAAATGAATAAGACATTCCTTGCGAACTCTCTGAGGAATCTCATGTTTAAGCATTTAAGGACTTACACTATGGATTATGGATAATTTTTGAATGTGTGATCTTGTTCTTGACTAGTGAATCAAGTTGCGTTGTTTCCACAACACTTTCGCAACAATGCTTTCATTGTGTTTCTATAAATCAAGTTTTTCGTATTATTTTTGATATATGATCTTTTAAATATTCTTATAGTATCTTTCATTGGTATCAAAGCCAGGTTGGCTTGATTCCTAGTTGCTTCAATGTTTGTCTTGAAAATTTAAAATTATAGACACGTTCTTAAGTTCTTATATGAATGTGTTTGGAAATCTATGAAACATAAAAGTGTGTAATTTTGTTGTAGAAAGTTGTTGTGAATGTTTTGAAACATTCAAATGCAAGTTGCCATTGTCGTTTTGATTATTTTGGATCAAATTTTCATTTTTTAAAACTTGAGCATTAGAATTCTTGATAGGGCATTTGGATGCCTTAAAGAAAATGTCAATTTTTAACCTATTTTTTGAATAGGCATTCAAATACCATATTAGAAAATTTGGATGTCATATGTGATTTTTCAACTGATTGAAAAGTAAAATTTTTTTAAAAAATAAAAAAATGAAAAAATAAATATTGAAATTTTTTTAATAGTTTTTAGTTAACTTTAAAAGGACAAAAGCACAAGAATGATTAAAATATGTTTTAATCATTATGAGACTTGTATGTGTTCATGAAAATTCTTGTACTTATGTTATAGAAAATCATGAAAATGATTATAAGAACTCTTATTGTTATAAGGACTTAGGTGTAATTACTTAGAGCTATATTCTACTAATTGAATTAGCATAGCAATGAATGGATCCAAATGATGATGATATTTTATGTCATATCATCAAGGGTTAATGACAAGATTAAAGAGTTGAATTTGTGAGATAACATGCATGTAAAGAGGACCTAAATATATACATGATGTTGAATAGATACACTTCTTACACTTAGACAAAAGAATCTTTTCAAAGTTCTTTGGATGTCTAATAAGAGGAAACATCCTAATATTACAACTTTGATAAAAAATTTTACGATTTTGTGAGAAAGGGGTAAAGAAGAATGGAACTTTTCTTATTGGCCTAAGTTTTCATAGTGGCACACACAAGATTCTTGAATCTCCATGGATAGCTAATAAGAATGTGCAACTATTATAGGAATTTATGGATTCCATTTGAATCATTAAACAAGTGATATATATTGATTGCGAACATAGTTTAATAAACATTACATATGTTTAGTGATGGAATTTGTTCAGGTGTTCAATATGTAAATGTTATATGAAACTTGTTTATGTGAATTTCAATTAATGTATGTCATTGATTAAAGGTAACCTGATGGTTAATGGGAGTTATAAGATAATTGATTTGTTTCATCTTAAAATGGTTAAATTTTGCATAATGAAATAAATTAGTGATAATCAAATACATTTAAAAATGGAATTTGATTGCAAATATAATGACCTATTGGTTTCATTTTTATGTGAATGATTATCATTGTTTTATTTGTAACATTGCAGCAAAATAAATGTGTGTAATGCTTGGCATTAATTAGTGCATAGGTCTCTCAATGTTGAATTATCCTTTGAATATGGTTTTAGTATTTAGCATATGGTTATTGAATGAGGATAATTATAAAATCTAGAGTATGAAAATTTAGTATGTGTTAGAAGAACAAAAGGTTCTTGAAATTCTAAACAGTATCCTAGTGGAGTCCTAGTATAGGAATACATCCTAACATAGAAAGGACTAAGGACTTATAAAGCCTGGATAGAGAAAACTTCACTGCTCGTATTACGTAGCTAAGCAATATAAAGAATGATATCATGTGTGAGTTTAGGTAGTATGATATTGCTAAGAGAGATGTGAAGTGTCCTAAAAATAAAGTTTGTTTAAAAAGGAGGCTGATTACGCTTTAACAAATGAATGCAAGGTTCAAGCTATAATTTGGTTGTTTCCACATAATTGAGAGCACATAAAGGTGCATCTGATGCACAATGAGAGTATAAGGACTCTTAATAATGCTTCTCATCATCTTTAATTAAAAAAAGATCTTATAAGAGGCATTTGAGCCTAGTGCTGATGTGTATATGGCATACACATGTTTAAAGAAAGCTTCAGACTTCAATCGTAGGTCATATGGTAGGATCAAAAAGAAAGCTCTTAAAAGATCAAAGAGTAGTCCAAGTGGCAAAAAGTATAGTCCAAGGCTCTGTATAAGAAGAATAAAATTAAAGTTAAGTGCATTAGCTATGGTAAAGAGTATCACTTGACTTGTGAATATAATAAGACAAAGATGACTCAGGAGCCATAAACCATGTAGCATAAGACATGAGCAAATGTATTTATGTAAGAAACAATCAAAAGATTGAAGTAAAGAGTGTTGACACCTACAATTTAGGTGTGTATGGTGAAAAAACCTCATTTTACATAATGTTTTATTTGTTCTTGATATTTGAAGGAATTTAGGTTTTATCACTATTTTTCTTTGTATAGGATTTGTTACGAATTTAATAGCACTAGTATAGATTTGTTTTTGAAAACAAATCATTATGGATTTGGATGTTTATTAAATAGTTTTATAATGCGAATATTAATGTAAATGTTTGACATGCTAAACTTGGCCATATGGCCCAACAAAGAATGGATAGATTAGCAAAATAGGGATTACAATGCCCTATATGATAATGTTAATAAGCCATTATGTGTAAACTGTTTAGCAAAAAAACTGATAAGAAAACCATTTGATAAAGAAACTACAGTTAATGTTTCATTACAACTTGATACATGTCGATATTTGTGGCCCAATGTATGTAAAGACATGCAATGAAGGATATATTTCATCACATTTATTGATTATAAAACACATTTTGGTTTTGCCTATTTGATTCTTCACATGTCTAAAGCTTTAAAATGCTTTAGAAAATATATGTACTTAGTGAAAAATCAATTAGATAAAAACATTAAGGCATTGAAAACTGATTGTGGATGTGAGTACTTATCTGATTAGTTCAAACATGTATGTGATGAAAATGGTAATGATAGGTAGTTAATTGTTCAAATCACTTGACAACAAAATAGTGTGGTAGCGAAAAGAAATAAAATTTTTTTGGAAATAGTTAGGTCAATATTGGCCCAAGTGAGTTTGCAAATTACTTTTGGGGTAAAGTATTGTTATCAACTGTGTATATATTTAATTAAGTATCTTCCAAATTAGTTAAAACCACTCCATATGAATTATGGATTGGTAAGAAATCCAATCTCAGTAACTTAAGAACTTGAGGTTGTATTGTTTATGTTTTTGAGTTTGCTCATTAACATGGCAAGTTTTAGATCTAGAATGCAAAAAAGAGTATATTTGTGAGATACTTTAAACATTCTAAAGGATATATCTTTATAAGTGAACAACTAAGTGGAGCTGTAACTGAATTCTTGAATATCAAAACACCATTTTTTGGAAAATAAGTTTCCAAAATAAAAGTGAGATGAGTTAAGAAATGTATTTTTATGAGATTGAGGATACAAACGATTTGGTAAGTTGTAAATCAATTAATGCATATTCTTGATCAATAACCAATAGTATTTCATCCAAATAGAGCATGAATAAAGTTGAATATTATTGAATTTGTTTCATAGGCATCACAAGTTAGGCAAAAGAAAAATGTATAAAGGCAATGAAAAAAGAAAGATGAAGTCTAAGATCAAATAATTATAGAAATTGATTGATTTATCCAAAGGACATAATTCTAGCCATTATCGCCTATTTGGATTTGGAGTTACATTTAATGGATGTGACAAGTGCCTTTTTAAATGAAAAATTGAAAGAGAAAATCTATGTCTAATGACCTATAGGTTTCATTGACAAAGGTTAATAGCAGTGTAGATGATTAAGATCATTTTATGGTCTTAAAGAGTCTTTCAAGCAGTGGTACATTAGTATTCATCATAATGATAATTTTATATGATTTTATAATGATTGATAAATATAGCTACGCATATGTTAAAAGAGTTATAGACTAGCTTGTGTTCTTGTCACTCTATATGGATGACATACTATTGGCTAAAAATGATAAAGAGTATTCCACTATGGTGAAAATTGGTTGTCCTCAAATTTGAAATGAAGGACATGCATGAAGCATCTTACATACTTGGTTTAAGAATCAAGAGAGATCGTTTTAAGAAATTGTTTTCTTTCATAAGAGTAATATATAAAAAAAAATCTTGAACGATTTAGTATGAAAGACTGTAAGTCAATTGATACATCTATGGCAAAAGATGAAGGCCTAAGCCAAAGAATGTGCCTTAGGACTCCATAAGGTAAAGGAATAAATGATAAAAGTTCTTTACTCTAGTGTTATTAGAAACCTTATATATGTTATGATGTACACAAAGTCGAACATCTGTTATGCCATGAGCATGACAAGCAGATATCAATTTAATCTAGATCAATCCTATTAGAAAGCCTTGAAAAAGATATTAAGGTATCATAAAGGCACTGTGGATTATTTGTTATGCTATCAAGAAAGTGAATTGCATTTAATTGGCTATATGGATGCCAATTGGAGAAAAAACTTAAGTGAAAGAAAAATCTACCCTAGTTATGTTTTCTTACTGAGTATTGAGCTATATTTTGCATCAATAAGAAAGAGAATTGAATAGCAATATCCACAATGAAAGTTGAACTTATAGCATTTTCAACAGCAATGCAAGTGGTTGTTTGGATTATGAGATTTTTGAATTTTTTTGGAATTGAGCAAGATGAGTCTAACTCAATGTTAATGAATTATGATAATTAAGTAGTTATCGCATTCATAAATAAATCCCAAAGACTAAACACAAAGATACCAAATATATAATATTGTGAGAGATACAATTGTACAAAAGAAAGTGAACAAGTACATTTATAAGCATGAGACAATTGTAGATCTATTAACTAAGCCCATGCTTAGATATATGTTTCATAGCTACATGAAATCTCTAGAGTTGCATAGATAAGGATGTACCGATTATGATGTTTCATGTGAATAATCTATGATTTTTCCTATTTGAGTTAACTTATATTGAATGTGATTAATGCCATTAAAGTTTAATACTTTATTTTGTAAAGAATGCACACATGTATATGTATATGTACATATACAATATGATTTGAAAGGTATGTCAAACAAATGATTGGCCTTCTCATATAGACAATCACCTTAATGGTTTGGCATTATGGAGATGAGATTAGTTATAAGCAATGGATTGAGAGCCTAAGCTTAAAATGAAATCACCTTGATAAGGGATCAAGATGAGGTCACTTGATATTGAGATTTGTGAGCAAAAGTGAACAATCCCACAAATCACTTTGTCTATCTTAATATGCTTGATTATGTGAAATTAAATTGATTGTGGACTCAAGTTAGATACTTAGAGTATCTGAACTATCACCTGTATGATATTGATATCTAATGGTAAAGACATATACTTCTTGAGAAAATGAGAGTAATACCATAGCATATATTTTATATCACATGCATTATTCAACCAATAAGGATGACAGAAGAATAAATTTTTGTTTTTTATTATGTGAGACCCTTGAGATCAGAATATCTCATATTTAGTACCCTTAAGGACTTTTAATACTTTTTTAAAGTTTCAATTCAATGTTGGCTATCTTAGATTATTGCCAATGATCATGGATGATTAGATCTAATGGGACATATATGGATAGCAATTGAATTGAAATGGAAAAATTCTAGAATAAGGGAAGATCATTTTGGTGTCACATTAGGTTGCATTCACAGGCTAGCCAATTATGTTTGAGATCTTAAATATAGTTATGAATACATAAGTATATCATGCAATATGATAAAAAAGAGATCGCGAGGAACTTGAAATGTGACTGAATGGATTTAAGGTGATGCATGCTTCCTCTACTTGTATTTGAGAGTTAGTATACATACTTACTAATTATATAAGTGACTACCTAACAATTATATAAGAGACTAGATGTGATTTTAAGCTGCTATATACACCTAATAGTCGTATAGAAATTAAGCCCTTAAAGTATGCTGGTTGCATGGCTTATTTCCTTGTATGAACTCATTGCAAAGAATAGAGAAAATGTTCTCTTAATTATGAGAGTTTGGCACCCATTCTGTGTGAGTGGGAGACGTTAGATTTGGTAACCTAAAATGGGTGGTTAGTATACAAGAAACTACTTATGGTAGTTAATACTTGAATTACAATAAAAAAAAATTGTTGCCCTTCCCTTTGTCTTTGATGAATATAGCATTCGACCATGTGAAATAGATGATGAAAGAATTCATCTAAAGAGAGGAAATAAATGGCATTCGATCATTACATGAAGATAATGAAAAATGTTTTTGTTAAAGTTTCTTTCTCTCTAAAATAAAACATGGCATTCGGCCATGGTGAAACATGATGAAAGAGTATTCATCCAAAGTATGAGAAAAGTTTCATTTATGTATAACTATGTGATAAGTCACATAAAGAATAAGTGAGAAAAAGAGATATTGGCAAAGCAAAAGAATAAGACATTCATTGCAAACTCTCTGAGGAATCTCATACTTTGATGTTTAAGGACTTACATTATGGATTGTGCACAATTTTCAAATGCATGATCTTATCCTTGACCAATGAATCAAGTCTGTGTCATTTCCTTAACACTTTAACAACAATGCTTTCATTGTGCTTCCACAAATCAAGTAAGTTTCCGTATTATTTTTTATATATGATCTTTTTCCTATTATTATATTTTCTTTTACATAGGCTTTGATCTTAATTTCTTTGAGTAAAAGTGTTGCTAATAGATGGTGAGAGGAATGAAGATGAGGCAAAACTAAGTGTTGCTAACAAAGGGTGAAAAGGGATTTATTCATTTTGACCATGATTTTAGGTAGTAGGACATGTTAATATCAATCCACAAGGTAAACTTTCCTATCCCTCACACCTACTTGATTTGCTTTCATTTTTCTTTTGCTTTTGCTTTTTCATATAATTAACAATGTAAATCAAATCACTCATAATTGTAAAATTGCAGTACAAGTTCTTCCATCTTAAGCACTATCAATTCAAATTGTTCAAATGTTTTTGGTGCTGTGCCTTCACACCTATCGCCATCAACAACCTATGCCACCAAATTAAATCCTAAGTATCCTATTTTCATCACTAAGGCATGCCTTATATTGTTGCTAGCTTGATGCTATTAATAAAATAAATGAACAAATGAAAACTTTATTTTACCTTTTTCTTTTCCTTATATAAAATCACAAGGCAATTTTCTTAGTTGCCACAAAGTTTTTAATTTTTCATGGAAACTAGGATGAACCAATAGTTTTAGAGCATTATTAATTGGCTGTAATGCACATGAATATGAAGAGATTAGGTTGTATTTTTTGTTTTGTAGATGAATTGGTTAGTGAATGATGGATAGATAACATGTAAAAAAGAAAAACAAGGAAAAAATGACCAATAACTTTTAAATTTAATGGATTTTATTAAACTAAATTTTATAGATATTACTGGAGTTGTTAGATCAATAACTCTTGTAATAAAAATGTAGTTGAAAAAAAACAACATTTGATAGACAAAAGAGATACATCTATTCAAAATTTAAGGTAAATAATGAAAAAGAACAAAATTTATATATGTTCCTACACTATGTAAACTATCTTTTAAAAGTTGTTTGAATTAACCTTTGTAATATGTAATTTCCATTAACCAAGATATTTTTAAGATTATTGTTTGTGAAAATTTGGCATTGGTAATCAATGAATATATGATTTTGAGTCACTCTATCAATTCGATGTTTGTCTTTGTTGGAATGACTATCAAGTTAACATGTTTGAGTGACTATTGCTCTTTCATTACCATAAATATACAAATGACACTTAAAAAAAATGTTTCATTTACATTTCAAGATTCTTTTATGCTTCCTTAGCATCGGCAACAAAGATGTATTTGAACTTAGACATCCTAGAGACTGCTGCACTAAAAACAAGTACTTAAAGAAAAAATTGGTGAATAACTCATTTAGTATGAAATTTCTAGAATTTTATAACTAAAATAACAATACAGTTACTTTTAGAAGTTGATAGAATATGAATATCGAAAGACATATTAATGCCTGTAACTAAAATAACTATTTTTTTTCATTTGTATTAGCCTCCCAAAATGAGATCTTTCATCAATAGCATCACATTTGTGCCACTAGAGAATGTAAGGGAACTACTAAAAGATTTTGTTTGGGAGTTTGGTGAGGTGCCTCTATAATCTTTATATGATAAAATGTTGTAATTTTTATAATGCAGTTACTTACAATTTGATATTACTGATGCATTAAGATTTTCATCATTGGGTTGAGCTATATAACCATTTTGATATATTTTTTAATAAGCACATAAAACCAAGTTGTAGATTTTTTTTTGGACTAATCCTCATTTCCCAAGGGATATAGTTCTTTAAAATTTTCATTTTATAAGAATAATCTTGGAAAATTGCATAAATAAGCATTTTATAGCTCTTATAAAGTTTTTTTTTTTGTCTTACAAATCATGTGCTTTTGCATTATATACTAGGCACTTGGTTTTCTTTTTTTAAATATATACTAAAACTGTATACTTTACAATCTCGGTATCTTTTTGCATTCCTTTCTGAATGATCAAGCAGTCATATTTAATTATTTTAAGGTTATTAATATGTTAATCTTTTTTCATATTATTAGTATTACACATTTTATATGCATGATTGTAAATATTATTAGTCTTACATGATCCTTTTTTTTATAAGATATTATAAGATTGGTCACATTGATTTGAGTGTGTTTTGTTTTTTGTGAACATAAATTTTAACATGGACTGATGTGATCATATTAATTAAAACTTATGGAGTACTTATGAGTTTTAACCACACGATGGTAGGATTTCAAGACATTTGATTTATTTTGGATTTTGGAGAATGTGTTGAATATGTAAACTTTGGATTGCATTTTGTGTTTTTAGTGATCTCACCCAAGATTGGAAAAGGAAATGACCTCACAATATACTATTATTTTTAACTATATTCTTTTTTGAAATTTAACTCATATAACTACTTTTAACTACTATAACTACTACAACTACTAATTGTGTATTGTTCTTTAAGTTATATAACCAAAAGAAATTTAACTCATATCATTACTTTTCCTCACGGTTCACTTATATGACTCATTTAACTAATTTTCAATTATGAAATTACTTGATATCCTTAGATTTCTAAAAGCTAAAGCATTTTTTTTAGACGAGGTATCTTTTGACTTGTAAAAAATGATGTACTTTTAACTTTATAAAGTAGTTAATGAAATAGCAGGGATTCAACTAGGAAGTGAGGAGCATTAAAAAATGGATACATATAAGAAATTATTAATAGTTCTTATTCTTGCTTTCTCTTTCTTAGGTGCAATTATCTTTTCATTGTTTTTTTTATGGATTTATTATAGGAAGAATTCACACAAATCCACCAAAAATGATAGTAAAAGTTTAAGTATATTCTTTTGAGCTTGTATCAATTCAATTTTTCTTCATAGTTTTGGAATTTTGAGAGTTGGCTTTAGAAATTGTTTTTTTTTTCCTGTTTCCCTTAATTTTCCTGGTTTTAAATTGGAAGATGCTGAAAGAGAAATTGGTTTAGCACCATTTTTTGGTAAATTCAAGTCTATGAAATAGTTTCTAAGGAAGGTTATGCTTCATTTATGAATTATAAGATATTCAAAAAAGTTACAAACAAGTTCCATCAAAGTAAATTTTTGGTGAGGGTGGATTTGGATTTATTTACAAGACTTGATTCCATGATGGTTCGTATGCTACTGTTAAGAAGTTGGATTGTGTAAACCAAGATGCAAAAAAATAATTTGAGGTATTTTTTTGTAAGATTTTTTAAACTAGATTAGTTATTTTTTGTTTTTTCTATGATTTTATTTTGATTTTGAGTCATCGTTAAGAATTGCTAAATAAGGTGGATTTGCAATGCAAATTTAAGCATTGGAATATAATTTCACTATTAGGTTTTAGTAGTGACAATGAGACAAGGTTTATCATGCATGAATTGATGCAAAATGGTTATTTGAAAACTCAACTACATGATAAGAACTCTTTCTCTCTTTGTTTATAAAAAAGGAACTTAAGAATGAAAAATAGATTTTTGATAATGAAGAAAAAAATGGAATAACTTTAATTATATTTTAAAACCTTTTCATGCATTGTCATTAATATGCATAGGCGGATGAAAATTGCTTTGGATACAACAAAGTGTGGTTTTGTTTGATTTTACTTATTGCTCTTACAGACACCCTATTTTGTTCAAGGATTTTTCAAAATTCATTGAGCTTTGAGTTTTAATTTTGATTGTGCAATTGGGCCTTAATTGAAAAAGAGAATTTTAGGTCTAAAAATTAAGCCTTAAATTTTATTTATATTTTAATTTTTTATTTTAATTTTTGGTTTAATTTTTATTTTTTAAGTCAAAAGAGTCAAAGTCAATTGGTTAAAAAAAACAAAAAAAGGGGTAAAAAAATTTAAAAAAAATGTGGGATTTTGCATGAAAAATCTTGGATTCAATTCAACTCTTAGATTCTATCTTAGATTTTAACTTTAATGGTTGAATAATTTTGGAAAGATTTTGGATTCAATCTATTGAAAAAAGAGAAGATTACTAAGAGAATAAAATTATGAGAAAAATCTTAGATTTAGTTGAATTAATTCTTTTCAAATCAAGAGGGATTTTGTTCCTATATACGGACCTTGAATTTGTGATCAAAGGGTGGGCCTAATAGCAATTGATTTCAAGATCAAACAGAGAGGTTATTGAAAAGAAAGAAAATTTGGGTAAAGTTTTGAATCAACACAGAAAAACCAATCAAGCAAAAAAATTTACAAGAATATCTAATTGGAGTGAGTTTTTGGAAGAAAGGTTAAGATTTATAGTAGAAAGCATTAGTTTTTGAAAGATAAAAAATTATTGAAACTCGTAATCCGTTGAGGTAATGTTTACTTTTTTTTTTTTGTGATTTTTGCATAATTTTATAATATTTAATTGTTTACTCTTATTTTTATATTTTTTGCATGGTATTTATTTTTGTATGAATTTGCATGACTAATAATATATTTGCATGATAATTTATTTGCCTAATATATTTGTTTGCATGATTAATATGTTTATTAATGTGATTTATTAATATATTTGCATGATTATTAATATATTTATTTGTATGATTATATTTAATTTGATTGCATGATTATTAATATGTTTAATTGCTTGATTATTAATAACTTTTTGGCAAGATTATATATTTAATTGCATATTTTGTATGGTTTGTATATTATTATTTACATGATTGCATGATTTATATATTATTATTTGCATGATTATATATTTATTGCATATTTAATTGCATGGTTTATATATTTTTATTTGCATGATTAGGTATTTAATTACATGATTATTAATATTATTATTTGCATAATTATATATTTAATTGCCTGATTATTACTTTATTTCTTTGTGTGATTGTAGGATTTATATATTATTATTTGTATGATTATATATTTAATTGCATGTTTATTTGTATGATTTGTTTTGTTAATTGCATGATTATATATTTAATTACATGATTATTAATTAATTTGTTTGTATGATTGTATGATTATTAATATATTTATTTGCATAGTTATTTATTTATTTATTATTGCATGATTTTATATTTATTGCATAATATGATATTATGTGTTATTGAATGATTAATATTATATTTGAATGACATTTAATTGCATGTTTCTGTATTTATTGTGTGTATAATTGCATGATTATACATAATATATCTGTGTGATTATATTTGAGTTCATGATTATATATTTGCATGAATGATTATTAATATATTTGCATAGTATTTTTATATTATTGGATGATAATATATTTGCATGATATTATATATTTATATTATTGTTATTATTGCATGATAATTGATATATTTGCACAACATGCTTGCATGAATATTTTAGCATGATTTAGGCATGATAGTATTACATGATATTTGGTATTATTTCTAGTATTATATTTGTATGATAATTTTTGCATGGTATGATTTATTATTTATTGCATGATTGCTTAATATTATTTATAGAATTTTTGTATCACCGTGTGGTGTAAATAAATAAAAAGATTGAAATTTATTTATTTACATGATAATATCGTATTTGATAAGGTCTAGATTAGATAAAACATAATTAACTTGGTATCAATTTTAAACGTAAAGAGATATTAATATTTTCTCTGTACGTAACTAACTCCTGAATCTTAATTTTGTTGGTGTAGACCAAAACATATTATTTTTAGGGATCCTCGGCTTAAGCTTAGGATAACCTTAAAAATAATAGATTCAGATAGATGGCCAATCACACATACCTAAAAAGGATTGATAATAATTTTATGATTTTGTGTCTAATAATTAAATTCTCTCAACCTAGACGTTATGATAGCTCTTAGTTAATGAATAGTATTAAATAAATTTCAACTATTGTCTAGAGGATTAGAATATCTACATGAGCATTGCAATCCACCAATTATCCATAGAGATTCGAAACCATCTAATAGTCCTTTGGATTCAGACTTCAATCCTAAGATAATAATTATAATGCAAATTGTTAGACTTCCTACTTTTTGTTAGTATAAAACTTTATGTTTGTACTTTTGTTGCTGAACGTTATTAATATCTTCTTTTAATTAATCTTTTGAAGTTCATTTTCTTTTATTTTGTTTGGTTACATTTTTCTGGTTTTAGTCTTTCAATAATTGATGCAACCCAAAACAAGAAAAATTTAAAGCTTTGGGGCACTTTAGATTGTGTAGCCCCATAACACCTTTTGGATGGTATGTACGCTAAACCGTCCATAATTGCACAATCAATTTTATTAGATTCTTATTTATATTTTTTATAGTTTGTCTTTCCTCTTTAGGAGTTAATAATAAAATTGTTATAGAAGTTAAAGACTATGTTCTGATCTCATTAAATATATGCTACAATTAATTTCTTTTTCTATACATGTATTGCCACCACAAGGCAATTGGACTAATTATGCTGATCTTTTTTATTCTGATGTTGGTTTCACATGAAAGTAAAAAAAAAAAAAAAAGCCATTATACTATTATAGTACATTTGACACTGAATCCCGCGATAAAACGTGGGCATTCTACTAGTCTAATATAAAATTAGCTCACGTATGATTTTTCTGGAACCTGGGAATTTTAGATTTTAAAGCCTCCTTCACAACACTACAACTAAGGGATCATTTGAATTTAAAAGTAGCATCAGTGTGTCAACGAACTGTAAATATGTTTGGAACGCAAATGGCAGCACGGGAAAAAGCATTCCGACTCCAGTTAGAAACTGGTGAAAATTACAGGTTTTGATCGCAGCTATTTACCCTTTATAACCTCTGTTTTAATTTTTTTTTTTCAATATTTGTCCCCTTTTCAACACTTGTATTTTTTTTTTTATTTTGTTTCACTTTTAAAATTTTTTAGTTAAAATTTTTTAAATGACTTATTTTTTTTACAAAATTACATTATTAGTTTTTAATTATTTACTAATAAAACTATTTTTTAATATAATAAAATTTAATAAAATTTCAATTATTTATTAATTTTATAAATAATAAATAAATATTTTTTAATCTAATATTTTTAATAATCATTTTTTTGTCATTATAATTTATCTCTTTATCATCATTACATTTGCATCTAACAAATATATAACTATTAATTTTAATTTTACTGTTATAATAATTACTCTTATCATTATAATAATTAATCTCACAAGAATTAACTTCAGTGTTTGCTCAAACAAACCCTAAGCCATGAACTCACTTTAACTTAGGTTTTCATATTAAATTTAACAAGGTTCACCACTTTTTTGTTAAGAAAAACTTGAGAGCACTATCCTACATTTAGTGGAATGAATTTTTAGTTTTTTAGATTAATATATCTTTAATCAAATTAATGCTAACAAATTAACAGTCAAAAAGGCGTTTTTACATCCAGCTTATAATCTTACTCAAATAACGTGTTCTTTAATAATTTCTCTAATTATCACGTTATGCTGTGTTATTTATTTGATGATGAATTAAACTCTATTGATCAGTTCACAAAAGGAAAGAAGGCAATAATTTCAAGTATGAATCCAAACTTTTTGCCGTTTCTTTCAAACCGTGGTGCAAGTTTTGACTTCCCAAACCATACTCCTACGCAATAAATGTAAGCACACAACTTTGTTTCCATATCAAAATTTTTGGGTACATATACGAAATTAGATATATAGCCTTTCAATTAAAAAATTGACGGTCTTATCTTTTATTTTAGTTTTGCAACTTTACAAAATTTACAATTTCACCCAATTCACCATAAAAGACAAGCCTACACATTATTGGGGAAGAAGTAAGACATAAAATCATAGTTATCATGATCGGGTACGATATTGATCTGTTCGAGGCTCGTGGTCTCGGATCAAATGCTTCAACCGTTAGATCATTTAAGATAATGTTGGGTTAATAAAATTATTTAAATGTTATAAAATAAAACTATAGATTATATAATTTTTTGTATAATCGTACAAAGTTTAAATTAAAAATTACTATGACATAAGAATTAGGAACATACATTATTATTTAAAATTACAAAGAAAGTCAAGCTTGCAAAGTTTTTTTTTTAATTTTTTATAATGTATTATCACCATTATTTTTTTAAAAATAAATTTTTAGTGAAAATATGAAAGAATCAATAATTAATATGTAAAAATAACTAAACTATGATTTTAAAAGAATTTAAAAAAATCATTTTTAATTAACTCGAATCAATAAAAACTTAATTACATATTTTTCATAAACTCAATGAGTCAATATGAATTTTTTTGAATTAATTACCATAAATAATCCAATTAAAGAACTAACCCAAATCAATTCGTAGATCATCAAATTGGTTGGTCCAACTATCAGATTGATTCAAGTTTGATAACAGTTCATAAAATAAAATTCAATTATTTACTAAATACTAATGAACCCTCGTGAGGCCCATTGTATACGTTAAGATACATTTCATTTAATACTATTACGTTTGGAAAGAAGAATTTAATACTACCACATTTGGAAAGAAGAATCTAAGAGTGATTTGAATTTAGTTCTCTATATAAGATGTAAAATGAAATGCACACATTATATATAAAATTAATTAAATTTAATGTAGTTATGTATCTAAAATGATATAAAAAGATGAATTTCAAATTCATAAATATCTATATGTATTTCAAATTCATCACTGTACAAGGATTCAATAAATTCATGAACTCAAAAAAAAAAAATCATGATAGTTATATTTGTTAAGCTAAAAACCCTCAATCCCATCACACTAGCGAAAGTGAAATCAAATAATCAATCAATCACAAAAAAATAACAATTTAACGTGGTTCAATCCAACTGACCTATGTTTACAGATGAGAAACAAGATCCATTAGTTGTAGAGAATTACAAATATACATCAAATCATTATCACTCAACAATCAATACCCATAGGCTCTCTCAATCTCCTTTAGTCCTATGAAGTATTCTCAATCCAAATAAACACAACTCCATGTGCACTCTTTCAACACAAACAAATACATACTCATATGTACTTATTCATCATACCTATATGGACCCTCTCAATCTCCTTTAGTGCACTCCTAAACATTCAAACATACACACCCATAAGAAGTAAATCCCTAGTATTCCTATGGGGTGTCTATCCCATAAAATCTTACAACTTTCTTACATATTTTTTTCATACCTAACCCTCTAGAGACTTCACCTATTTATAAGCATATAAACTTGCCTATTAAGAATTCTTTTTCTTTTAGAATTCTTTTTTTGTAAGTTAAACTTGTCTATTAAGAATTTTTTTTCTCTTAGAATTCTTCTTCTGCAAGTCTTCTTGTCCATCAAGCAATATCTGGCCAATCCCAAACAAATCTTTTATGGGATTTGAGTCATTATTCCTAACAATCTCCACTTTGACTCAAATTCCATTAATCATCAATCTTCAAGCTAGACATACTTAGCTCTACTTGTAATGGAAGTCTTACAATTCTCTTCTTTTGTGTCTCTTCACACTTCATGCATAGTGATCCTCAATCCTCAAAATTTGAACTTGAACTTTTCTTTTGAATTAAGCTCCTCTAGACTTACTTTTTCCCATGTCTCAAACCATCAGCTTTTCTCACGTCTTAAACCTTTAGCTTTACTACCACTTCTTGAACCTTCAGCTCTGATACCACTTGTTTAGCTAAAAACCTTAAACCTATCACACTAGTGAAATCAAAATTAAATAAGCAATCACATAAGAAAGAACAATTTAATGTGGTTTGATCAAATTGACCTACGTTCACGAATGAAAAACAAGATTCACTAGTTGTAGAGAATTACAAACATACATAAAATCAATCTCATTAGACAATCAATACCTATAGGTTCTCTCAATCTTCTCTAGTCTTATGAAGTATTCTTAATCTAAACAAACACAAATTCATGTGTACCCTTTCAACACAAACAAACACATATCCATATGTACTCATTCATCATACCTATATGACCTTCTTAATCTCTTTTAGTCCACTCCCAAACATTCAAACATACATACCCATAAGATGTAAATCTTCAGTACTCCTATGGGGTGTCTGTCCCATATAATCTTACAACTCTTTTACATCTTTTTTTCATACCTAACCCTCTAGAGACTTCACCTATTTATAAGCATACAAACTTGCCTATTAAGAATCCCTTTTCTTTTAGAATTCTTCTTTTGCAAGTCAAACTTGCCTATTAAGAATCGTTTTTCTCTTAGAATTCTTTTTTTGTAAGTCTTCTTATCCATCAAGTAATATCTGGCCAATCTCAAATAAATCTCTTTTGAGATTTGAGTCATTATTCCTAACAATATTTACATACACCATTAAATAATTTATAGTAATTTTAAAATTAAAAAATTTTAATTAAAATTACCAAATGGAATCTAATAATTTTGGAATAACAACCTTTGTGTTTCAAATTTCTCCTTTTTCTTTTTAATTTTCCCAAATATGGTAAAACAAATTAAATTTATAATAAAAAGAACTTGCAAATTAATGTGAAGTGGCTCAAAATATTAGGAGTAATTTTTTTTTTCTTTTGAAGTTTTCATAATAATGAATTCTATTCTCTCTTTCACCTATACCATCAATTTTCTTCTTTATCTTATCCCTAAACAATTTCACTTCCCTATAAAAACCCCAAAAGCTTTACTCTTTCCCCAAAAACTTCTCTTCTAATTTGCTTTACAAAAACTACTTTTTCTTTTTGGATCGCTAACAAATTTACATGTCCATGATCATGAACCTGGTTCCTGGTCTTCTTAAAGATATTGCCCATAAATGTTTGATTCTTTTCCCATACAATAAATTCTCCAATATTGCATCAACTTTTAAAGATTAGAAGGTTGAAAACTTGAAATTCATTTCCATAATTTTTTTCATCATTGAAAAGTTGCTAGGTGTACTAAACATAAGATGGTGATGATTAAGCCCAAGTCAACCTGAATAAAAATTATGGCATGAAATTTTAGGCCATGCCGATTTATTGGATCATGCTTCACAAGCGACTGGTGTGAGCTACCATCAGTTCTGGGGCTGTTCGATGGATTGTTGATGTTTTGTCAAGTTGTTGGAGTCTGGTCTAACCTTTTTATTGATTTTTTAAGGGGGGTAGAGCCTTACAACAAGGGAAAAAGGGGAGGCTGGGGTCAAACCCTAGTCTTGGTGTCTTTTTAAGGCTTTCTTATTCACTAGGCCAAGAAACTTAAGACAAGCCTGGTCTAACTTTGTTGTAATGGGTGGGTTTGATTCGAACACTTTTGAGGTTTGAAAAACCATCTGTGTTTATAACTTTTTTCGGCCATGTGGCATTGGGCTAACATGCCAGGTGTAAGGAAAAACTTCTTTGGATGCGTATCAGATTTGGATTGGATGATATATGTTGTCGAAGGACATAATGGTCAGAAAAATGCTTTGAAATCAGCAATAGCGTATGACATGGTAGCTGACATATGGGTTTCGTTACTTGACATAGGAAAAAAGTGTGATAAGTGCAAGGGAATTTTCCACCTAGAAAAATTCCATGTCATCTGTGGCTATTGCATAGATAAGTGTCGCGACATGTGGGTTTGAAGAATTTGATAATTGGACGATAAGGAATAAAAAATCGAGTGAGGTGTTAGAAATAATTTTTGATAAAAATAAAAAATGAAAAGTTGTTATTAATATTTTTAGGGTGTGATTGATTGTTAAATTTTTTTTGTCTTTTTAATATAATATTTAAAAGATTTTAAAATTTTATAAAAAGAACAAATTAGGATCTACAAAAATCAAATTTAGTGTTAAGGATTCAATTACAAGTGCGAAAATATTAGTACTCCTACAATGTCTGTAGAAAATGATATCAATTAATTGCATATTAATCTTAACTTTTAGTAAAAATGGTCCTATTATAATCATCTCTCTTTTTTTATTATTCTAAAATAAATCATTTTTTTTAAGGCAAAACATTTTTAATTAATTTTTTTCTTAAAAAGCAAAACAATTTTTTTTAAATGAAAATGAAAATTTCCTAAGTATCAACATATCTTTTTCATTCTCCTATACTTAGGTAAAGTTTTAAAAATATTTTAACTTAGGGATTTTCAATTTGTCTCACACAATTGAGATGATACCATACATAAATAATAGTCATTGAGAGTCCCCTCTATTAGTTAGGTTAGATCTCAAAGGTTATATTTATTTGGGATATCATCTTATTTTAAAACACTTTTCTTTGAAGAAAGTTTATTTATAAAACCAATGCATATATGTATGAACATAGTAATAATATGAATGCATGATGATTGAATATAAATGACAAAATATAAATGTATGACAATTAAAGAATGCATGTAGCAACAAAATGAAATGAAATACAAATGCATGAATGGGATCAATGATTGGTTTTAGGGTTGGTTCGGGTTTTCAAGTTTAGGGTAAGTTTAAGGTCTAGGGAATGGTTTTGAGATTTAGTTTAAGTTTAGGGTTTTGGGTTTAACATTTAGGTTTAGAGTTTGGGTTTAGGATTTAGGGTTTAGAGTTTGGGTATAAGGTTTAGAGTTTAGGTTTATAGTTTAAGGTTTAAGGTTTAAGGTTTAAGGTTCTTTAGTGGTTTAGGGTTTCATAGGTGATGTAGGGTTTGGATTGGCTTAGGGCTGTGTGGGTGGTATAGGGTTTCATGGGTGGTTTAGGGTTTGGAGGATGCTTTAGGGTTTATGAGTGGTTAAGAGTTTCATGGAAAATGCATGTGACGAAAACAAATAACAAAAATGCTATTGGTAAAACTATAAATATTGGTACATGGAAAATGCATGAGCAAAAATTATAAATTAGGGCAAATCTAAGAAATAAATTATAAACAAAACATGCAAGGGAAAATAAGATAAAAATATATCAAAATCAAGAACTTTTAAAAAAATAAAAAACATGTTCTATCATTTTGACAATTCATGCAAATAAATACAAAATCAACAAAAAGTCCACTAAACCATCATTTTATTCATGGAAAATTTGATCAAACACTTTGAAAACGTAAAGAACAATGCAAGAGCACAAACATTTAAAGATGAATTCAATAACCTTTAGCCATAAACCAATCAAGGAAGTTTTGGCCAAGCATGGGAAAGGCTTGGTCAAATACTAACCATGGCATTCCACAAGCATTCATTATTTCATTTGGCTACATTATGTATGAAACATTCATGAAACCATAATACAAAGACATTTTTACCTTAAGAGGAATTTCATCAAACAATAAAAAACAACAAGTGAGGAAACCATAGAAACAAACACATATACCCAAACACCAAACATACACCACTAAACTAATCCAAATCCGTGTAATTAACAATTGAAATAACAATCATATCATTCATAAGTAAGATTAGAAGGAAGGAAAACATTAAGAATGGACTAAAGGACGTTTAGCCATGGTGGAGGCAAAGTTGGCCGAACCTCCAAAGGTTAACAATGGTGGATTTATTTTTTGTTTTCTTTGATCACTTGTCTCAACTCAAACTATGGGCTAGTTGATTGAGTTTTTGGATCAAATTTGAAGTTAAAAACATAAACAACTATGAATTTTCTTTAGGAAAAAAAGAAAAAAAAATAGAGAAAACAAATATGAAAATGCAATGGAATGTGGTGAAATGCAAGAAAGGAACTAAAAGTTATACCTCAAAGCAAGCAAGCTTCCAAAATTTTTTTTCTCTTTTTTTTGCTTGTATTTTTGTGAATCCTAGTTGTTCTTCTCTTTTCATGCCTCATCATCCTTTTCAGCCTATTTTATGAAAAAAAAGTCTCATGCATAAGCCATGCAAACCCTTAGCTCAAAATTTTATCTAATGGCTATCTTTTCTCCCTTGTTTTGTGTTGCAAATAGCCATTTTCTCCATTGGATCTAGTCCTTCAAGATCATCCTATGGTCAAGAATGTTTAAGACCAAAGGTTGCATTTTTAATGTTGCTAGAACCAAATAAAAAGATCATTTTATCCCTCATTAAAACGTTTTTAGTTTTTATGCAATTTTCTTAGAGAAATATGATCCTTCTTTATTTTTGTGATTTTAGAACACTAAAAATCTTAAAATAATATGAAATTATAATTTGAAAGTTTTTGTGAAAAATCAACTTTGGGAAAGTCAAACTATGAAATTACTCTTTAAGGGCATTTTAGTAATTTCACACATTTCAAGTTGCGATCAAAGTTTTTCATGCATAAAAAATTATTAAATAATATGGAAACATGATTTGGAGCGTTGGCCAAAAACTGACCTCGAAAAGGTAAATTACAAAAATACTTTTAAGGGTATTTTAGTAATTTCACACATTTCGACGTATGACCAAAGTTTTTAATGCACCAAAAATCATGAAATAATATAAAACCATGATCTGAAGTGTTTCATGAAAAATCTTCCTTAGAAAGATTAAATTACGAAAATATCCTAAAGGTATTTTGGTAATTTAAACCTTTTAAGGTGCGGTCAGAGTTTTATGCACCAAAAAATATAAAATAATATTTTAATGTGATTTGAAAGTTTTCATGAAAATTTAACTTTGGAAAGATCAAATTACAAAAATACCCCTAAAGAGTATTTCGATAAATTTACCTTTTTCGAAGTGTAATCAGGATTTTTAATACGTTAAAATCACATATATCATTTTCAAATCCTATTAGTTCCATTTGGTCCCTAATTGTGAAAAATTGACCCAAGTTTAATTTGATTTGATTGATTTTGACCAATTTTGATCAAGTTTGACCCTTGGGTATTTGGGTCAAATTGATCCTAAATTTGATTTTAAAACTTGTCAAAATTCAAGACATGTTAGATTTGGACCAGATCGGATTTAAAGAACCTTATAATAGGCCGAATTATGATTGGACAAAATTAGTTATCTATAGTTGCCTCTCTTTGTATATTTTTGAAAATAAAAAATAATGTAAAGACCAAATACACCAATTTTGTCATGCACTAGGATTGAAAATGGTAGCTGCTGGCTGTTGTTGTTGTTTTTTTTATTGTTGTTTTCTTTCTTTTCTTTTTTTTTTTGGTTTTGAAAACTCTTTTCAATATAGGCTCCATAACTTTTAAAATTTAGAGCATTTTACTTAGAGGACATAGAAATTACACTCGATGGTCTTACAAATCTCTACACTTAACTCAAATTCAGCTCGAAAGACTTACAAATCTTACTTGAAGGACTTAGAAATCATGCTCGGAGGTTTTATAAATCTCTACACCTAAAATAGATTCAGCTTGGAAAAGTTACGAATCTTTGGAGCTGAATCTATTTTGCCTAGAGGTCTTGAAAAAAGTTTTAAAATTCTGCCTGGTGGTTTTGAAATTTGTTCAAAATTTAAGGTTTTAGAAAAATTTTAAAATTCTACTCGAAGGTCTTGAAAATTGTTAAAAAATTTGAGATTTTGCCCAAAGGCTTTGGAAATCATTCAAAAGTCTAAGGGTTTACCTAGAGGCCTTGAAAATCATTCAAAAATCTAAAGGTTTGCCTGGAAGTCTTAGAAATCTTTCAAAATTTAAAATTTTGCTCGGAGGTTTTGAAAATCTTTCAAAATTTTGAAAAAAAATCTGCTTGAAGGTTTTGAAATCTATGTATTTATTTTTCTAATAAAAAATCTCCTTTAGAGTTAAATTTTTTTCATTTTTTTATTTTCACCTTTCGTCTTAAAAGTTTTTTACTTTTTGTTCTAAGACATTTTATCCTTTAGACTTGAAGACGTTTCATAGGCCATTTTTGTTACAACCCTTTTTCACTTCCAAAAGTGCCCCACATCATTTCTTAAATGTTTTAAAATTTAAAGAACAAATTCCCTCTTTGTTTTATCACTAAAATTTGGCAAACATAACCATGATGCAAAAGGCCAATGAAATGATCAAGTGAATGTAAATTTTTACTCTATGCGAAGATGCAAGTGAACGCTCTATGCAAATATGCAAATGCCTTTTCCCTGATGCAAATGCGAATGTCTTTTTCCTCGATATAAATGTTTCATGCGATTATGCAAATGTAAATTTCTATCCCAATGATGCAAATGTTTTGCAATGATGTAAGTATAAACACCTTCTTCATGATGCAAATGTACATATGATGATGCACATGCCAAGATCCTTACCATCTGGAGAAATACATTCCTTTACATGATGCAAATGTCTCTATAAAGATGCAAGTGCTAGGATCTTTCCTTTTTTTTTTTTTTTTTTCATTTTTCAGATTTCAATTCTATAAATTTCTCTATGCTTATCAAATTAGCTTTCCAAACACCTTTCAAAAGAGTCTCCTCTTCTATCTTCTTATGTCTTTTTCCTTATTCCTTCATCTATCTTCCTTGTGGTCTCTTTTCATTTTCACCATTTTTTCTGTTCAAACAGTATTTCTTTACTTTTTTTCATTCTTATTTTCAATTATTCTATTATTCTTCTTCTGTCATTGATTCTAACATACCATATACATATGATCACTTCATACTTATTTTATGTATCATGCAAATCAAAAAGATAGACAACCGTGTTCATTTCACTCCTTAAGTACATAAAAAAATATATTTTTCTTTTTTAAATATGTTTATTTTTCAATGGAAAATACATTTTTTTTTTCAAAACTAGTCTAAATGCTACCTTTATTCATTACAAAAGTGCCAACTAGTCGCTTAACATTTTTTCAAAAAGACCAACAAAGTTTCCCCACATAATTAAATTCAATGATTAAAAAAATTGAAATATCTCAAAAGGCGATTTTTGAGTCTCTCAAGAATTGGTGTTCACTATTATGGATGAAAGAAGTGACCATTTCTATTTTCAAATAGATAACTATTTATTGAGGTTTTAGTTCATCCAAAAAGGCTTCATTATTAGAAAAGAATAAAATGGTGTATATTTTTCCATACAGGCTCACAAGTAAAGTATAAGTTTTCTAAAAAGCATAAATCCATTAAAAACCAAACATTTTTAACATTTTCTTTAGTATTAAAATGTGATATTTTGGTAAATGTCAAAGTCAATTATGATGAGCTTAAAATTTTGGAAGGCTATTTAGGGGTAAGGAAAGAAAGCTTCAATTTTTAAAAATTAATCCCTTTTTGTGGATTTCCAACCTTTTGGGGCCTTAATCTCTTTAGATCTTTCAATGGGTCTGGGTTGCCTTTGATTAGCATTAAAAGTGGCTTCAAGAGCCTTAAGATTTGCTCTAGATTGCCTTTTTACAGTGTTTTCACCCTAGAGTCACATTCATCATCTCTTTCTTTTTTTTTTATTATTATACTATGCACTCAAGAATTCAAATTTATCCAAAATAAATTAATGGTCTAAATAGGTAATTAGGTAATAAAGGGAGACAAAAAGGTTCATGGGTTTTATGGCCATTCCTAAAAAATAAGCTCTTTAATTTAAGCATCCGTGTTTGATCCAATATAGACTTTTCTTATGACATAATGTAAGCCAAGATTTGAGGTTTTCAAAGAAAGGGATAGGTAGGTCCAAAATAAATGTTTAAGGGTTATTAAACTAAGGATTTTTTTTTTCATTTAAGGATTCATTTTGGGGTTGTAGACACCAAATTTTGTCCTGTCCATTTTAACATTATTAACTTAGGCTCATTGGCGAATATGAATCAGACCATTAATATAGGAACATTACTTAAACCATTTATGAAGACCATTTACAACCTAGAAAGAGCACACAAATTAGCCCATTTAGAGGCCCAAAGTCAACTCAGGTCAAATTTAGTCAAACTTAGTTAATAAAGTTAAAATTAGTCAAACAAAGTCAAAATTGCACAAAACTTGGTTTGATAAAATCCAAGTTAATTCTCAAAATTTACAACCTAATTGGAATCAGTGTGGTTCAAAAGTTAAAATTGATGATTTTTAAAGTACTAAATTTTATAGCTTTTGAGGAATTACAAAATTACTAAAATGCCCCATTAAAGGTAGTTTCGTAATTTGGCCTTTTCAAGCCTAAATTTTTATGAAATTTTTTAGGTTTTAATTTCATAATAGTTTATGATTTTTAGAGCATTTGAAATTACAGCAGTACCTCAGTAGGTGTGAAATTATGAAAATACCCCTTAGGGGTATTTTTGTAATTTGGCCTTCATGAGCTTGGATTTTCATGAAACTTTTTAGATCTTACTTTCATAATATTTCATGATTTTTGGTGCATTTGAAATCATTACAATACCTCGGAAGGTATGAAATTACTAAACTTTAGGGGTATTTTCATAATTTAACCTCTTGAGCTTGAATTTTGACGAAAATTTTTAGATCTAATTTTATAATATTTTATGATTTTTGGTGCTTTAAAATCTTGAATAATGAGCATAGGAACATTGATTTCTAAGAAAATGACATAAATACCAAAAACTTGATACTAAAGGTAAAATGGTCTTTTCATTTGGTTTAGGGGTTATAAAAATCCAACATTTGCAGTGAATAATGTAGACCATTAGATCTCTTATTGAATTTTGATCCAATGGCTAAAGATTGCTCCTTGGAAAAAAAAAAAAAGAACTTTGGCCCTTGGATGGGATTTAATCAAAGGGTCTATATTCACCAAAAGAAGAGAAATTTTTGAAGGGTTTTTTTCTTTACAAAAGAAAGGGCTATCGAAGAAAAAAAGAGAAGGAGAAGGGCCAAAGAAAAAAAAGAAAAAAAAGGAGAAACTAGAAAAAAAATATAAAAAGCTAGTAAAAAAATAGAAAAATAAAATACCAAAGGGAGAAAACTTTCAGTAGGAAAAAGAAACTAGGAGTGGGAAGGTTTGGCTATAGCTACTGGTGGACAACCAGCACACAAGTATGTGCTTCTTCACCATGACTTCATCCTCCTTATCTACGTTTTTTGTTTTTTTTTCCACTTCTTTTCTACATTAGGTTGTTATCAGAAGAAGTTCTTTTCTGTTGAAATATATTTTTTGGTTTAAATAATAGAAAAAAGTTCTTTTTTTGAAGACCAAGAGCTATGTGGAAGGATAGATGAAAATGGTTCATAGAAACTCTAAAAGGTTGTTTAAAAAAATGTATATTCTTATCAGCTTTCAGTTCTTTTACCATTATTAGGTTTTGGTTTGTATCAAGTGAAAAAAGGAACTCATTTATTTTCTTTTATGGAACTAGAAACTACTTAATATAGGGGAAGGAATTATAAAGGGTCTAAAAGAAGAATATTGCTCTCTTTAGGTATCATTCTTAGCCATCATGGAGCTTGAAGTTCTCCTCGTTAAAGTTTTTTAAGTCTAAGGTATCCTGTTCATGCCTCTGGTATTGTTTTACATGTAAGATAGTTCATTGTTTAAAAAATAAGAACAAATTTTCATACATTTTCACAATGCAAAATGTATTCATTTTGACCATGATTATAAAAATACAAAATAATAAAAATAACAGGATAGGATTTCAAATATAAAAACTCATACTCAAACTCTGCCTAAATGTTGGAAAGTCCAAGTGATCTATTTATCTATGAAAACCTGATTTTTAAATTTGTATTTGATCATCATTGGCATATGTTTCATTTTCAAATTAATGTCCTCATTTATAATGCATATATATATATATATATATATGTTTTTAGAGAGTTTTGTAAATTCTTAAAATTTGAACCCAAACTTACCTAAAATCCTAAACTTGTTTTAAATTTATAAGAAGTTACATTAAAAGCTTTTATGAAATAATTTATTCTTGAATGTTACCTAGTTGTTAGGGTATTTAGGAATTTTATTTCATTAAAAATTTTCTTACTTTTTTCATAGCTCAAAATAAATTCGTTTTGTTAAAACCATGATTATAAAAATATAAAATAATAAAAATAATTGGACAAGATTTTAAATATAAAAATTCACATCCAAACTCTGCCTAGATATTTGAGAGTCCAAATAGTTTCTTTATATTTGAAAATCTGATTCTTAAATTTGCATTTGATCATCATTTGCATATGTTTCATTTTTAAATTAAAATTTTCATTTATAATGCATACATATATGTTTGCTCTAGTTATGGATGTTAAATATTAATTATATTATATTTCATTTTTTTTACTGCATAAAAATTTTTCTTAAAATTTTTAGTTTTTAATAAATAAAATTAAAATAGTATTCCGTGAAATATAATTGGTTAGTACTCTGCCTAAATGTTGGAGAGTCAGCATTAATTATCATTTACAAAGCGTGCTATTTTATTATTTTTAGAAGGAATGTTATGATAAATCTTAAATGGAAAGATTATTTTCAAATTCTGCCTTTATGTTGGAGACTTTGAAAGTATTTTGAAGATTTTCATAATATTCCTAAATAAAGATTTTTTTTAGAACTAATTTTATTTCTTACAAACAAAGGAAATTATAATTAAATTTCATATAAAAAACCATTTTTGTTCAAAATTACAAATAGCACATGAGTAATTGGTACTAATTCTATGGGCATTGTAAGGGTGCTAATCCTTCCCCACGCGTAACCTACTCCCAAATTTGATTCTATTTTCGTAGACAAAAATTATCTTTTTAATAAAGCTTTAAACTTGTTTATTGTTTTATTAAAAGATAAAATTTTTGTATGGCTAATCACACCTTAAAAAAGATTGGGGGTGACTCCCCATGTTTTTCACGATTTTTAAATTTTGACGCCTAACGGTCGAGTCTTTGAACTGATACGTTATGATAACTTGACAGCTCTATTAGGGACATTTTAAGAGTCAAGCCAAAAATTTTAATTATGCGCTACTAAAAATTTTGAATTCAATTTTTTTTAATTGATATTTAATTTAATTCCCTTTATCTTAATTTCTAAAAAAAATGACATATATACACATAAGTTAATAAATAAAATAAATTGTATATTAGTTATTACTTTGTTTTGATTTGATGTTTATGATTTATTTATGTTTTTTTATTAATACATCATTTTGCATATCTTTGCATATTCACTTACATGCATGAGCTGTAGACTCCAGCTCCATCCTTATTATGAGAAAGTGAAGTAGCTACTCTCTCATGAGGTGACAACCTTCGCATTTGCTAGTGAAACACTATGACTCAAATTGAACTTTTTCTATTAGTGGCCTGTAATAGGTAAGGAATAGGGAGCCTTACTAGTCTATGATGGATGATGATGTAAAAAATAGTTTGGGAACCTTTAGACTTATAAATCCTAACCTAACATATCGTAAGCCCTAAGGATCTAGCCTAAGATAAAGCTATGTTGTCCTTCTTGAGAAAATTACCTAAAGCTAGGACACTATGTATATTCTGCTTTGTTATATGCTATGCTTGATTATTTATTTATTTATTTGTTTGTTTATTTATTTTTTAACATTATTGACTTATTTAATTCTTTTGTTGCCCTTAATCTTGTTGCATGCATCATATAGGCATTATATTTCTTAGAGGGGGTATTTGTTTTGGATCAATCAACAGTAAAAAAAACACTCATGAAGGCATCAGTAGCATCAGCCCCAAGTAAAAATTATTTGGAAGTCAAAAGCTAATCAGAAGCACCCAAGGAAAAGAAAGAGATTGCTTAAGGGTCAGTTATATGTCTAAACTTCCATAGTTGGTGCACATGGATTTGAGTCAAATTGATGTAACCAAGTTGGAATTTATATGGCAACAATGGGAAGTAGAAAAAAAAATCTTTTTCAAAAAAATATGAGGATGTGGCATTGCTCATATTAGTGAATATTGATAAGGCACTAGTTATGGTTGCGATATAGTTTTAGGATCCATCTTATCAGTGTTTCATATTTAACCAATAAGACTTGGCTCATACAATTGAAGAATATTCATCTTTACTTTACATAGAGTTTGCTAATCAAGACAAGATCTATTGGAAAGAGTAGAGACTACCAGATATAGACAGAAGTTAGCCAAGATTACGCAAATAAGGGTCGATGAGATAGACAAGCATAAGAAAGAAAAGAATGAGGTAGAGACTATTCTATTAGCCTTTTTGTTTGAGCATATAAAGAAGCGTATTGATACCAATCAGAGGCTGGATATGTTTACTTTGGTCGTGTAAGGGTTGATGATATTCCTAAGGTATTAAGACATGTAGAGGCCTCAGTGGTTGACTTTTTCAAGCAATTGGATAAAGGTATAAATCTTTCATTAATTATTTTAGCAGGGACCATTAGATCACTTAATTTTTGTCGAAGAAAAGGTGAGGGTGATTCATAGGATATGCCCAATTACTTTTTATTTGGCTTAGAAGTCACTTTTAGGGAAAATAAAAGATATCATTTCAACCATTCTCCTTTCATTTTATTCCCATCAAGGAGTTTATCAACAAAGAATGGCAGAGGAATTGGACAAAAAGTTAATGGATGTCATTCTTTCTTAAGCTTATTAGTAAAGATGTAACATGAAGGGCACCATGGATGCTTCCTATGATTATTTTGTATCGTTGTGAAGACAAGTCATGGGTACCCTTGTTAAGGATATAAGGGGGTATTGAGTTATGCACATTTTATGGTTTAGAGACAATATGACTCGCTTCAGTTCATCCTTATGACTCATGGACTCAGCTTACTCAAATTTGATTATGAGGCATCTAGTTATATGAAAAAGGTCTATGAAGTCATCGAGGCATGAAAACAGGTTAACTAGATGAGCCCGACCAGATTTGTAGATAATATTACGGAAGGGTACCTTGTATGGAGAATGAAAAGGGTTAATGAAGTCAAGCCTTTACTAGCCAATGTTTTAGATAAGTTGCCCACTCCTATTTCAAGGTCAGTATTGTCAACTCTTAAGATCGCCCAATAAGAGTTCAAGATTAAAAAAAAAGAAGATAGAGAAAGAAAAGATGACAATGATAGATCAGGTCAATCAATTAAGGTATGATTTGATGATGAAAGATGATGTAGTATAGAAGTTAACCAAGGAACGAAAAGTATTGAAACAAGATTTGTAAGATTTTCATCAAGAAAATAAGATTGAGATTGGACATTAGACCCCGAGGGGATCCAAGAAAGATATGAAAGAATTAAGAAAGATGGTGAAGTATTGGAAGAATAGTGCTCAAGAAAACAAAGAAGTGATCTCTGCACTCATCAAAGAACAACGCATATAGAAAGAAAAATTTTTGGAAGTATCTATAAAGATAGCTAAATGCCAAAAGAAAAATGAGAAACAAAAGGTCAAATTAAAAAAAAAAAAACATAATGGGAACTCTGATTTGCAAAATGAGAAAAAAGCTTTGTAATAGAAATTAATAAGCTTAAAGCTTTAGTTGGTTAACAATTAGAAGCACATAGATAATATATTGATTGAATGGTAAGAAATGGAGGATTATTGAGCCTATACTTGTAAAATGGAAGTGGATGCTTAGGAAATGTCGAGAGTAAAGAGTTTAGAAAAGTAGTAGTACATAGAGCATTTGACTTTACAAATCTATAAAACAGTGCAGAAAGCCAATGAAATGGTGGAAAGAGCTGAAGAACTGGAGTAGGGGGTCATACTAACTCAACATGGTAGTCAACGCTTGTTGAGTTTCTTATATGAAGCCAGGGAGCAATATGCTTAAATTAGGTGTTTTAGGATTTCAATGCTAGAATGATTGGATGATGTACAAGGATTTCTATGGTTAATGAATGTTTTCTTTGCTTAGATTGATCCAAAGCATTACTTCTTTTGCATTGCATTACATTCATTACATTAATAATTAATAACAATATTAATGGTAGCAATGGCAACAATAATTATACTATGTGCTCTAATTTATGATCAATAAAAAAAAGTTCAAGGATAACGAAGCCAAAGAAGTCTAGTTAAGCAATTTCACATAGATATAATACTAGCTCTAATTTTTGAGCTATGGAAAAAGAGAAATACAGCTAGGTTTGAGAAGGTAAAAAAGGTAAAGGAAATAAAAGAAGTCATAAAAGAAAAAGGTCCTAGAAACAAACCCAGAGGTCTAGTATAAAAAGCCTATGACAGAAAAAGAGGCTTGTGAGTTTTTCAAAGTCATAAAGCACAGTGAGTATAGTATAGTGAACTCAATGTTAAAGTAGAAAGTTTTCAAAAGTGTAACATTGTAAAACCAAATTTATCATGATGTGGTTCAAAGCTTAACTTGAAATCTTTTGCATGTATTGGGTACCCTAGAAGCACGTCTATTGCATTCACACATTCATGCATCATATACGTGTTTTATTTAATGTTAGTGGTATTAAAAGATTAACTTTTGAGGGCATTTCTATTTTCATACACTAAATATGAATTTTGACATTAATTAAAGAGGTTTTCCTTATTTAGTTTGGGTCTTGATTATATTTTGACATTGCGTAAATAGATATTTTGAGAAAAATAATGTGACAATTTTTTATTTAAAGATTATTTCAAATAAAGAAAAAGCCCTTATAATTTGATTTATGGATTATAAGAATAAGGCAAAAAATTGTCTTGTGAGTCTTCAAATATTGGTAACCATCATTGGAACAGATTTAATTCAAAAATCTTTTTTTTCACCAATTGTTTTTTGATCCATTATTTTGAGAGGCATGAGTTCAAGACTCAAAAACTAAATTTTCGTGGTACCTAAAAATGAGTTTCAGTATGGGTAATGAACAAAAGAGGCCAATTTTGAAAATTCATTTTAAATTTTGAAAACCAAGCAAGATACTCTTGCAAATTTTTAATTGGTAACTCAATATGTGTCAACTTTTGCCAATATGATTGAACAATCCAAATTCTTTCAACAACCAAAGACACAAAAAATGCTTGAACCTTCTTTCTCAAGTAACCTTGTTCCACATCTTAAGGCATATTGACCAAAATGAGTAATATTCTTTTTCACTTGAGATAATTTGTTTTATGCATAAATACATTTTCCCTCATTTTACCAAAAATACCAAATATTTTGGAACTAAAATGAGCCTCTTTGTGATTTGTGTAATTAAATTTTAGGATATCCCAAACAACTTAATCTTCACCGTCCTAGGAACCTTGAGTGGAAAACAAGATGGGGCATCAATCATGCAAAAACAATTGATGGTTATAACATAAAAGCAAAAAAAAAAATGTTTTATCTCTTTCTTTGAATAATTTACTCTTCTAACTAAGTGATCATGTTTGAAATGAGAAATAGTCATCTTTCCCTATCTTTCACGTACAAAAAAATTATCCACTTGCTACCCATTTGAGCCTATTAAATTTTTTATTTCAAATTGAACCCCAACCAAAGATCATCTTTTATGCTAAAAAGCGAAATAAGGATATTTTCATGAGCCCAACTTTAAGAAAAGTGTATGATATTGAGAGCATCTAACATGTTCTTTGGAGATGAGAGCTTGGGACAAAAAGCAAATGAAGCAATAGTTAGAATATCAAGAAGATAGAATTCAAGAAAGAAAAAAGTTGAAGTCAAATATTTCTAAAAAAAAAAAGATGAATAAAAAATAAAGGAGGACTCATGATTGAAAATCCAAAAAGGGCAGTTTGAGTCAAAGAAAGGATCTAAGTTGAAAACTTGAAAAGGTAACTTAGATGCAAAAGAATACCAATTTATAGAGGGCAATGCCCAGTAGAATGAACTCGAAAGGATGAAGGGCATTAATAGAATAAGTTTTCAAAAGAAAGAATTTTGAAATTTTGTTCATGATTTTCTGAATATTCATTGTCTAAATACAATTCGTTCATTAAAAAAAATAAATAAAGAATAGAGAAAGAAAGATATGCACATTAGAGATGAGAGTTTGAGATGAAAAGTGAATAAGGTTATAGTTAAAATCCCAAGTAAAAAAAGGAGATAGAATTCAATAAGTTAAAGTTGATGCCAAATATTTCTCAAAAGAAAAAGAAGAAAAAAAGAGAAAAAAAGATGAATAAGAAATAAAGGAGGACTCATGACTAAAAACCCAAAAATGGCAGTTTGAGTCAAAGGAAATATCTAAGTTGAAAACTTAAAAAGGCATCTTAAATGCAAAGGAATACCAATTTATGGGAGGTAATGCCCAGTACAATGAACTTAAAAAGATCAAAGGCATAAATGAAATAAGTTTTTAAGAGAAAGAATTTTGGAATGTTGTTCATGATTATCTAATTTTTTACTATATAAATACGATTCATTCATTAAAAAAATAAAAAGAAAAGAATAAAGAAAGAAAGACATGCACCTCAAAGATGAGAGTTCAAGGTAAAAAGTGAATAAGGCTTTAGTTCCAAGTAAAAAAGGAGATAGAATTCAATAAAAAAGAATGCTAAAGTTGAAGTCAATTGCTTTCAAAAAGAAAGAGCAAAGAAAAAAAGACACATGGCTTTTCATCCAGAGAATACTCTATAAGATCTTTGGCCTAATTAACTCAAATAATAAATTTTGAGCCTATTTATCCATTCTTTTAAAACCCTGAACCTTGGCCTACATCACATACCTTAAAAAGTCCAATTTGATCAAATATGGACACTTAAATTGAAGAGCTATATCCTAGAAAATTTGTATATACCCATTATTTGGCAAGATTTTACTAAGTTCTTAATTGTTAAAAAACATAGCTCTAAGGTAAAAACACAAAAAAGGTAGTATAGAGCTAGAATCACTCTTGAAACCCCAAAAGAATTTTAAAGTTCTAAGGTTCTATCAAGAATAAAAAGTCATGATGCATAACCCTTTAAAGGATTTGTACCCATTAAAAACTTTGCATCTCACCAAAGCTTTGAAAGTAAAAAATCAGCATTTTTCTCTTCCCAAATCTTTTTTGAAAAATAATGATTAGTTTTGACACACATTAAAGTATCATGTTTTCAATAAAAGAAAAGTGTCTTATAAAAATTATCTTTTTTATGAGCCTAAGAAAAATCTTTGCAACCTTCATCAATCTTTCCTTGAAATATGCCCACCAATGAAAAATTGAATTGACAATCACCTCATCCACAAGCATTCTAAATAGTAATCATTAAGCCTTCCTTGAAATATGCCCACTAGTGAAAAAATTAAATTGTCAAGCACACCATCCACACGCCTTCCAAATAGTGGTCATTAATTTGTAAGAGATTTGAAAGTTATGTGTTTTTAACTTTTCTCATTAATTATGGAAACATTTTATGGGAGGCAATTTTGTGATTACTTTAAAAACTTTTTAGAGATTAGTTGAGCATTTTGTACAAGATATTGAGATCATTTTTGGTAAAAGTAAATATTGAAAATTTAAATAGAGATCTTTAAAAAAAAAACAGAAAAAAGAAAAAAATCACATTTGCAACAATTACATCATAAGAAAGACATTTGATTTGCATGTTGTAAAAAAAAAAGAGTATTTACATTTGCATCACTAGCGCTTACATTAGCATTATTAGAAAAACATTTGATCTGCATGTTGCAAAAATAAAAACAAAAGTCTTCACATTCGCATAACTTGTGTTCACATTTACATTGGATCTATATACTGTAAAAAAAAAAAAAGAGACATTGACATTTGCATCATTGCATATGCATCATAAAAAGTGTTTGTATGGGCATCTACATGAAAAGTAGGGACATTCACATTTGTATCACTTGCATTTGCACTTGTATCATGAGAAAGTTATTCACATTAACATCTACAAAAAGAAATTCTTAGTTGCATCACTTGCAAAATATATTTGCATTTACATAATCTGTATCATAACCAAGGCATTCACACTTGCATTATAAAAAGGGCATTTACATTTGCATTATTACATCCACATTATAAGAAATGCTCATACGAGCATTTACATGATTGCATTAAGGCAATCTTTAGGGTTTGAAAGAATAGAGCTAATCTTGGACTTAAAATTGATATGATCAAGAAACACCTGGTATAAACTATTAATTGCATCTCTACCATTTAAGCTCATTTTAGTAATCACATGTATTTCATAATTTTCTCTAATAAATGATGTTATAGGTTTTCATAAGAGGATGCTAAGTGATGTTAGACTATTGTGTCTCGAGTTTCCTTTACATCGAGAAGAAACTTTATTCTTTATCTTCCTGACCGTTGGTGTTGTCCTGATCATCTTTATCTTCTTGATTGTTGGTATTGTCCTGATCATCTTTATTTTTTTGACCTACAATGTTATCTTAGTCATATTTGTTTTTTTGACCTACGGTGTTGTCCTAACCATCTTTATATTTCTGACCTACGGTGTTATCTTAGTTACTTTTATTTTTTGACTTACGGTGTTGTCTTGGTCATATTTATCTTTCCTACTTATAGTGTTGTCTTAGTTATTTTTATTTTTCAGCCTGTGGTATTATCCCAGTCATTTTTATTTTTTAAGTTACGATGTTGTCCGGTCGTATTTATTTTTTCTACTTACGGTGTTGTCCCAATCATATTTGTTTCTTTGACTTGCAGTGTTGTCTCCATCATTTTTATTTTTCAACTTACGCTATTGTCCAAGTCATCTTACACACATAAAAAGGAAGGAAGGGAGCAAGGATTCTTTCTTTCACTCAGAAGTATCATTTGGACAAAATTGTTATCTATGTCTTTGTATTATTTTTAATTCTAAAAAATATGCAAAGAAGAACAACTGTAGACACTGAATTTTATTTGGTACATTTTAACATAATTGACTTGTGCTTATTTATGGACATGGATTGAAACCATTATTATAGGACCATTACGTAAACCATTTAAGAGGACCATTTACAACCTATAAAAAGCCCACAAATTAGCCCATTTGTAGGCCTAAAGTCAACTTGGGTCAAATTCGGTCTAACTTAGTCAATAAAGTTAAAATTAGTCAAACAAAGACAAAATTACACAAAACTTGATCAAAATAGATAAAACTCAAGTCAATTCTCAAAATTCATAACTTAATTGAAATCAATGTGATTCAAAAGTTAAAATTGATGATTTTTAAAGCAATAAAATTTTTATAACTCTTGGGGAATTACATAATTACTAAAATACCCGTTATGGGTATTTTCGTAATTTAGTCTTCCCAAGCTTGAATTTTCATAAACTTTTTAGATTTTAATTTCATAATATTTCATGATTTTTGGTGCATTTAAAATCATAGCAATACCTCGGGAGGTGTGAAATTACCAAAATATCCTTTTAGAGGTATTTTGTAATTCGGCCTTTCTGAGCTTGGATTTTTGTGAAACTTTTCAGATCTTAATTTCATAATATTTTATGATTTTTTATGCATTTGAAATCATGGTAGTACCCGATTATTTTTGTAATTTGACATTCTCGAGCTTAAATTTTCATGAAATTTTTCAGATCTTAATTTTATAATATTTCATGATTTTTGGTACTTTAAAATCCTAAAAATGAGCATGGGAACCTTGATTTTTAAGAAAATGGCCTAAATACCAAAAACTTTATACTAAAGGTAAATTGGTCTTTTCATTTGATTTAGGAGCTATAAAAATCTAATCTTTACAGTGAATAATGTAGACCTTTAGATCTCTTACTAAATCTTGATTTAATAGCTAAAGATTGCTCATTGAAAAAAACAAGAAAAAAACTTTGGCCCTTGGATGAGATTTGATCTGAGGGCCTATATTCACTAAAGAAAGTTTTTTTTTAAAGGGTCTTCTTCATTACAAAAGGGAAGGCTGCCAAAGAAAAAAAAAGAATATGAGGGTTGAAGAAAAAAAAGAAAATGAGGAAAAACTAAAAAAGAAAGAACGCTTGTAGAAAAAAAACATAGAAAAAAAATAAGAAGACCAAAGGGAGAAAGCTTTCAACAGGAAAAAGAAACTAGGAATGGGTAGGTTTAGCTATAGTTGCTGGTGGACAAATAGCAAACAGGTACGTAGTTTTTCACCACGACTTCATCCTCCTCATTCGTGTTTTTTATGTTTTTTCCTCTTCCTTTCTATATTTGGTTGTTGCCAATAGAAGTTCTTTTGTGTTGAAATATATTTTTCAGTTTACAATAGAAAGAAGTTCTTTTTTTTAAGATTGAGAGCTATGTGGAAGCACAAATGAAAAGAGTTCATAGAAATTCCAAAGGGTTGCTTAAAAAAATGTATATTCTTATCAGGTTTTGTTACTTTTACTATTATCAAGTTTTGGTTTGTATCAGGTGAAAAGGGAACTCTTTTATTATCTTTTAAGGAATTAGAAACTACTTAATATAGGGGAAGGAATTATGAAGGGTCTAGAGAAAGAATATTGCTTTCTTTAGGTTTCATTCTCGGCTACCATGGAGGTTGAAGTTCTCCCTACTAGTTTTTTTTTTTTTTTTAAGTCCAAGGTATCTTGTTCATGCCTTTGGTATTGTTTTACATGCAAAATAGTTCATTGTTTAAAAATAATAACAAATATAATGAGAGTCTCACAATGGCAAACAGAATGAAAGTCTAAAATTAAATATAGAATAGTAATAAAATTAATAAATTAAGTATATATTTTTAAAATTTTGATGATAAAAAATGATAATAATAATGTTATTAGTATATGTGAAAAATAGAACAAAAATAATTATATTGTTTAAAGAAAAATAATAAAATTTCAAAATCCTTGCCTAGATGTTTAAGGGAACAAAAATTGTGTTTTCAAAGATAATAATTCCACCTAAATATTGAAAAATTATTAAATAATAACATATAATAATAAAAGATTAAATAATAATAATAATAAATTTTAAGGGAAAGGAATATATAAGACATAAAAATTAATTTTTGAAAATTATTAAAAATGAGTTTGTTCTGGAAAAAATATAAGAATTAGTTTTTTGAAATTATAAAACTAAACTTGTTTCGAAAGTCTGCCTAGATATTGGAGACCTTTAAAAAGGTTCGTAAATTCTTAAAATTCAAACCCTAAACTCATTTTAAATTTCTAAGCATTTGCATGAAAACCTTTTATAAAGTAATTTGCTTTCGAATGGCACCTAGATGTTAGGGTATTTAGGAAATTTTATTTCATTAAGAATTTTTATATACTTCCACAAGTCAAAATAAATTTGTTTTGACCATGATTATAAAAATACAAAATAATAAAAATAATAGGACGGGATTTCAAATATAAAAATTCGTACCCAAACTCTACCTAGATGTTGGAGTGTCCAAGTGGTCTATTTATATACGAAAATTTGTTTCTTATATATGTATTATCATCATTGGCATATGTTTCATTTTCAAATTAATGTCCTCATTTATAATGCATATATATATATGTTTTTAGAGAGGTTCATAAATTCTTAAAATTTGAACCCAAACCTACCCAAAATCTCAAACTCATTTTAAATTTCTAAGGAGTTGCATGAAAACCTTTTATAAAGTAATTTGTTCCCGAATGTTGCCTAGTTGTTGGGGCATTTAAGAAATTTTATTTCATTAAGAATTTTCATACATTTCCACAGCTCAAAATATATTTATTTTGTAAAAACCATGATTAGAAAAATACAAAATAATAAAAAATAATAGGACGAGATTTTAAGTATAAAAATTCGCATCCAAATTCTGTCTAGATGTTGGAGAGTCCAAGTCATCTCTTTATATTTGAAAACTCAATTCTTAAATTTGCATTTGATCATCATTTGCATATGTTTTGTTTTTAAATTAATGTTTTCATTTATAATGCATATATATATATATGTTTGCTCTAGTTATGGATGTTAAATATTAATTATATTATATTTCATTTTTTTACTACATAAAAAGGTTTTTTTTATTAATTTTTAGTTTTGAATAAACAAAATTAAAATCGCATTCCGTGAAATATAATTGAATGGTACTCTACCTAGATGTTGGAAAGTCATCAATAATTATCATTTTCAAAGACTGTTATTTTATTATTTTTAAAAGGAATGTTATGATAAATCTTAGATGGAAAGATTATCTTCGAATTCTATTTTTATATCAAACTCTTTAAAGGTATTTCTTTAATTTGAAGATTTTCATATTATTCTTAAATAAAGATTATTTTTAGAACTAATTTTATTTCTTACAAACAAATGGAATTATAATTAAATTTCATATAAAAAACCATTTTTGTTCAAAATTACAAATAATGCATGATTAATTTGTACCAATTTTATAGGTGTTGTGGGGGTGCAATCCTTTCCCATGTGTAACCAACTTTCGAACCTGATTCTATTTTTGTAGACCAAAATTATCTTTTTAATAAAGCTTTAAATCTATTTTATTGTTTTATTAAAAGATAAAATTTTTTGGTGGTCGACCACACCCTAAAAGAGATTGTTGGTGACTCCTTGTGTTTTTTCATGATTCTTAAATTTTTACGCCTAGTGGTCAAGTCTTTGAACCAATATGTTATGATAGGGGTATTTGTCTTTTCATTTTCCCATGCTTCCACTCAATCATTCATTTCTTTTTCTTCCCCATTTTTCTTTTTCTTTTTTTTTGCTTTTTTCTTTCATTTTTCTTATTTTCTTATTTTTTTTCACTTTCTTTTTGTTTTCCTTTTCCTATAGCAAATTTGAGGACCTTTGATTGGACATTTTTCCCTTCAATATATAAGGTTCTTTGTTAGGCATTACCATATTTAACCTTTTAAATACATTTCTTTTGTCCCCTAGTGTGGAAGGTGATCTTAGATTAGGGTTTATTTGAAAATTTTTATTAGGCTCAAAGGGATAGCAAGGAATAAATTTCTTATATTTGTGAAAAGATGATGAAAGATGGCCATTTATCATCTCAAGCATAGCTACTTAAGTTTGAAAAACAATTCTTTTTACAAAAAAAAAAAAAAAAGGTTGGAAGAAAGTTTTTTTTTCTTTTTCTTTTCCTTTGGGATTTTCTTGGACTTTAACTCCATTTGAACTCTTTGGTTTTCTCTCATTGGTTTCTTCATAAATTTATTGAGATCTTTTGGATTTATTTGAATGTCTCAATTGCATGATGCCACAATAAAATATTTTTTTCTTCTTTCTTTTTTTTTTCCCTTTTCTTTTCATCTCTTTCTTTTTTCTCTCTTTTTTTTTTATTTTTTTCTCTTTGCATGCCCTTATCATAATTCGAGAAAGATGCCTTACTTTAACAAATCACCTGTAATAAAAGTTAATGTAAAAAGAGAGTTATGCCAATTGAACTCATTTAAGGTGTTAGGGAGTTAATGTCACTCCACAAAAAGAAATGGTTAATCATAATTCAAGTTGTCTTAAATCAATTTATTAAATTTGTAGTAAATTTTTTCTTTAGTAAATTCAAATTAGAAATTTAAATTAAAAGACAAGAATAATAGAAAAATAATAATAAGAAAAGTAGGAATAAAGTAAGATAATAAAAAAAGTGGATTATCTTATCATACACCTATTTTATTTCATTTAGAAAGATAAGCAAGTCTTTTTATTTAATTCTACATTCCTTGCAGTTATTAGATATATATACTCGCTTAGATATACTTAGTATAATATACAGATTATTACATATGAATTATAATATAATTATTATAAGATATATTTATAACTAACAATATAACAATAACAGGTACAACTATTATTATATATTTTTTCCAAGACATTGGACAAGGACAATTTTAGGGTAAAGAATCAAAAGGTTGGCATGTTTGTGGTCATTTAAAAGGATTTGGGTGGCTTTGATTTTTGAAAAATTTTGGAGCTACAACATAATCTTGACATATCCAAATGCTTGCAATTAGAATCTAAAGTGTTATGTTTATTTGGTTTTTTAGGGACCCAAGAATTTCAAATTGACTGTTCATTATTCATTGTCGAACCCTTTTTTTTTTATCATGATAAGATCAAGTGAAAACTTAGTTCATTCGAATGTACGCCCTTTAAAAAGTTAAGGCTCTTGTATAATTTTCATTCAAATGGACTTGGCAATGAAATATTTAAGGGAAAAAGTGGGATTGGTCCAATATGACCACCAATTCTTTCGGGACTCTTTTTATTATCTAAGAAAAGTCTCAATTTTTATTATTTTCATTCATTCATTTTTTTGATTTTTTTTTTTTGCAACTTTTCTATTTTGTGAATTCAACATGTGAGAATTTTTTTAGCAATTGCATAAAAATAAATTTCATAAACAAAAAAATCCAAAGCATCCATTTTTTCGTAAAATAAAACTTTAACAAGATTAATCCAAATAACTCCTAATGACACCATATTCATGGCATAGACAAAATAACAGATCAAAAGCTCAAAAAAAAAGTATCCTATCTTGATCATTCAAAATTTAAAACTTCCTCCCATATCTCAACTCTTCACATTTCGTACTTAGGCAAAGTCAACTTTTATTTTTCTATAAGTTTCGGATCAAAATACCACTCTTGATGAGATCCTTAACTTTTTTCTTCAATTGTCTGCGTATTTCGATCGAATGGCCAACTATCCCTATATGATAGTTATACTTACCATTAGGATCATAACTCCTTGCTAATGGATTTGGTGTTGTTTTTAAAGGCATAAGAGTGAGGTACTAGCCTTATATTAACAGAGGCAAAAGATGAGAATTGGAAATTGGAAATTTCTTTTAACCATATTTTGATCTTTTTTGGCTTTTTGTTGGTCAGGTGGTAGGTTCATATGTAGGGACAAGCCACCTCTTGGCTTGTTGTTTGAAAGCCTAAATGCTAGGTTGGTTGACAAAGATATGGACTTTGGAAGACATTGCCTCTGATTGGGAAGTAGGGTTAATGAAAATGATAAGGATTGATAGGATGAAGTTTTTTTTGTAGATGTCCCTTAACTGTGGTTACTTCTCTCTTTCATTCTTTTTCAATGTACTACCCTTTTCAACATCAATCGCATCTTGTAACTTAATCATGCCTCTCTTGATTGTATTTTCCATCATTTCCCCATAAATCACCATGTTAGTAAAGTTTTTTTAGATATTTTCGATCATTATTTTGTAATAGGGAGCTAATGAATAGAATAATGATTTCTTTCTCTATTAAAGGTTGTTGTACTGGGGTTGCTATATCTCTCCACCTTTGAGCATATTCTTTAAAACTTTCATCAACCATTTTTTGCAAGTTTTGTAAAGATAACATATTAGGAGCCAAGTCAATCACATGTTTATACTGTGCAATAAAAGCCCTAGCTAGATCTTTTTAGGTATGAATTTTGCTTCAGTCTAGTTGGACGTAACATTTTACAATTGACCTAGTGAGACTGTTATGAAAATAGTGGATTAGCAACTTATCATTGTGTGCATGATCGATCATCTTTTTATAGAATATTGTAATATGTGATGAGGGGCACTTCATTCTATCATATTTTTTAAAATTCAAGATCTTAAACTTTGATGGAATAACAAGATTAGCCGTTAGGCTTAATTCACTAGCATCAACATTTCCATATATGTCATGGCCCTCTATTGCCTTCAGTTTTTCTTCCAACATGTCATACTTGCTCTTCATCTCAGTATTTTTTGTCAAGTTAAACACCCCTTTTAGTTTTTTTTATTCTTTGGGATCATCTCGGTTTGGCACAATAATAGGGTCAAAAGGAGTGGACCCAGGATTAATGTTCATTTGGATAGGCGATGGCTTGATGAAAGTACCAACATATTGTTGACAAGTTGTCGGTGGTGCTTGACTAACATGAGGATAAGGGTATGTGAGCCCCGCATATATCGATTCTTCTACGATTATCTTTTCTTTTGCATCATGTGTCTCGACAACCCTTTTTCTTTTAGACAACCCTGTCAATATCTATTTCAATTTTGAGAACTATTTTTCTATATTTTGTTGCATCCCCACAACTATTTCTCTAATTTTTTCATGGGCCTTTTCTATCCTATTAATTCGATTGGCATTTTAATTTCCATGATCCTTAGGTGAGCTTACATATTGTATATACGAAAAATCAACTAATTTGATTTCTTGAAATGCAGTATCCTTGAACATTTTATTGATTGCCAAAATTAGAAGCACATGATATGAATTTTTATTATTGGTCATAAGCGATAATTTAAGAATCCTCCAATATTTAGGTAAGACTTTTAAAGATATCTCTTTGCTTCGAAGGTTTGATGAAAGTATACTTACAACCATCATTCTTTGTCTTTTGTTAGCATGAAAAACATATTCAAACAAATAATGCATGATATGCAAGTCAAATTTTATTATTGTTGAAAAGGAATTTAAATCTTCTTCCTATATTTAGGCTAGGTTATTTAAGGATACTCCTTTCACCTTAAAAGTTTGATAAGAGTATATTCACAATCATCATCATCTTTCATTAGGACTTTTAGGCATACTTTTAATATATAAATAGAGATATTCATTTATAGATAATTCAAATCAAGAGAAGTTTTCATTTATTCCAAATTCTATACATCATGAACCTCCTCAAAACTAAAGCCATAAAAGTGTCAAACTTGCTTATATTGTCTCTTTGCCTTATCCAAGAAATCTAAAAGAAGTTGAATTTGACTGCTAGTGGGAACGACTCTTTGTCTCAGTGACTACCTTTTCCATCATCACCTTGGCTTGTGTAACTGCCTAACTGCCTTTTAGATATAAATACTAAGGTGGTCAATACACATCTATCTCTTTTGACTCTTAGTTTTGTAGAAAAGCAATGTGGTCTTTGTTTCTTTGCAACTATAGTTCCAGGGCTTCAATCTCTATGCCAAGTGCATCCATTTTCTCCTTGAGTGTCTAGACACCTCTTTTTTTCACTTCTTAACTCCTTTTTTAGTTCCTAATTCTCTTATTGGCTCTTACTTAGCTTTCTTTTGTTTACAATGAGGGCTATTACAAATCTTTTTTTTTTTAGACTATCAAAATAATCTTATCTTCATTCTTTCGGGTTTTGCATTTCCAAAACTATACTTCCTCCTTGAGTTGCTCTACCTCCTCTCGATTTTTGCTTTCTTTTCCTTTATCTTTTAACTAAGCCCTAAGTCTTTGGTATTTCAAGTGTAACTCCTTAAGATTACTTTGAGCCAAGTCCCCCACCTTTGTCATTTTCTTTAACTTGTCCTTTTATGTACTCTCCTCATACTTTAGTAGACCTATCTCTTATTGTAATCTCTGATTTTTTTTTTCATTTTCTTCTTTTTTATCTCAAACTCTATCCTAGCAATCTCTATTTCTAATGATGGTGGTTTGGCCTATAGGTTGATCAGCTAAACTAATTCTTGATCGGATGATAGCAATAAATCATTAACTTGCTTGACCCTCCAAACTAGATACCCCAAGGTCACATCATCTATATATCTTCCCAATTCTAACCAAAATGTTTGCATCTAAGCCTTTGTAATGCTACACATTCTAGCCATGCAACCTTTAGTACCATAGTAAAACTCTATCTGATCTAGCCTTTGAGTTATCAGAATAAACTGCTAAGACCCAAATTGTCTTCTGACCATCAATGGTGCATAGCTAGTGGCTCCCTAAATACCAAGTAGTGGAACCCAAGGCTGATCACCATAATTGTACAAGATCAAGACATAAGGAATCCATAACTCTTTCGAAGTTACCTTATCCTTTTCTAAACTTCGAAAGAATACCATCCACTGCTCCTTAGAAAAATTTCTAGGCCATTTTTTTGTATTTGATCTAAAGGCGCTACAGACTTGGTTTAAAGTAATAATGAAGTTTAGTCAACAGCCTAAGAAAGACTTTGAATCCATACATAAAGCAGCTGAACACAACCAGTCATTCTCTCATTTCCCTTTCTTTAGCAATGGTTGAAGGATCTAATGATTTTTGCCAAAATGGTTGGTGAAGGATTAATCTTCTACTCCAACTATATGAAAAGTTAACCACGAAAGCCTCTATATACCCCAAAGCTCTTGAAAAGATTGATTACTGCCTTTGTATAGAGCCTACAAGTGCATAGATCAAATAATAAAATGGAATATTTCAGTATCTTTTCCTTAAGGATTATAGAATAAAATGTTAGGTTGCTTACAAGTACCAAATGTGAAAACATAATGGCTTATATCTAAACAAATGGAAATTCAAGGTTTGGGGCTATAGGGATCAATTAAAGATTAAAGGCGATGTGTAGGCAAGGTTCTTAACTTCACCAATTGTCACTTGGGAAGTAAAAGATTAATGTCAAAAACTAGATCTAATAAAATAAGATTAAAAAATTACAAAGTAAAGAAAATAGAATAGGTTGAATGCTTGTAAAGAAAATAAAAATTGCATGAAAAGAATTTAAAGAACAAGAAAATGAATGTAGGCTGAATCTTACACAAGAAAAAAAGAAATTTTTGATTGACCTTGGAAAAGAGTGCTTGCCAAATTTAAAGAAAGAAAAACAAGATTTGTAAACTTGTAAACAAGAAAAGAAAGGTCTTGGAAATAATATTTCTTGAATTAAAGAATTTAAAGAAAGCAAAAGATTTATGATTATTGACAAATCTATCACCTAAGCCAATAACTCACCTAAAGAACTAAAGAAGTAAAAGAATTAAAAAAAAAAAAGAGAGAAGAAGTGAGAGATGATGAAAATGAGTGAATGGCCTCCCTATTTCTAGTAGAGGGTTCAACCAAGAGGGATAGGCTTCGTAAATGTTTGATTTTAATTCAAATACAACTGGATGAGCTTAATCTTGGTTGTCAAAGCTTTATGGCCAAATGGCACTCTCTATGCTTGAATGACCTTGGCTGAATGGATTCTTGGTGGATCAATGTTGGTCTTTGCTTGCATCTTGATTAAATCTTGATAATCTCCTCCATTGGATTCGGCTAAGGCTTGAAGTTTCAAGAGCAAGTGGATTTTTATCTAAAGTCTTGAATTTTAAATGGATAAAATCCTACTCCAAGTGAATTTCTTCAAGGCTAAGCAACAAACTTTATGGTAAGCTTCAAACTCATCTTGGCCAAATGCACCTAACCCTCATCATGGAAAATACATGGTAACTCTTTTAGAATTACTTTAGCTAAATAGATTGAGCTTATAGAGTCCATGATCTTAAAACTTGTTCTTCTCCCTTGCATGGTCAAATATTATAAAGTCTTTTTGCAACTTAGTTTCTTCATGGCTAAGCAAAAAAGGCATATTTAGCTTAAAATTCTATCTTGGCCCAATGTGGTGGATTGTAAGTGAGATTTGAATTGTATGCATGTGGATCAAGGTGGGCAACATTGAGTTTTCATAATTGGGCCAAACATCTCCCTTGCATTCTTGCATGCACGGCTTGTATGAAATGAAGTCTTGAACTTGAAAAACCTAACATTATGAAAATAAAATGAAAAACACTAAAAATCATCCAAAATTTAAATTTTAGCACCATTTTAACATGTAAAAACTAGATATATTTTGGTGCTATCACACCCCCATACTTAAACCTTTGCTTGTCCTCAAGCAAAACCTCAAATCAACAATACTAAAGAACAATATAAATATCTTCAAAGTAAAAAATTATACAAACTCATATCATGTACTATTGTAAAATACAATGTTAAGAATAAACATAGGGTTATAAGAATTTCCTTAAAAAGCAAGCTTTTGATATCTTATGCTATTCATACATACAAATCTACTCAATCTTTAATTCATGCATATAACTCAAGTAACCAGAATGTAAAAAACTTCATTACATTTTAATTCAAAGATAGAATAGACTTCATATGTTCACTTTCCCCACCGCTCTCCATTAATGTTAGAACTATATATCTAACTCAAAATTAAAAGGTCTTTTAGGCTTTTAATGTAAAGCTTGGGTTAAGGTAGAAAAAGGAAGTTTTTAAGCTCAAAAACCCTATGCTTACTTTCTTTGCACTTCTTGGACTTTGAACAAGGAAGAGCTTTTTTGCAAATTTGACTTGTGAGGCATCATTTGATTGCTTTTGCATTTTTGGCACTATTTCTGTACTTAGCCATTTTTTGCTTTATTAAGCTTTGCCTTTCATGTTTTTTGCTGCTTTCTTTCATTCTTTCTTTGTGCCTCCCTTCTTTCCCAAATGCGTAAACCTATCCCTATACAAGTAAGCACAATGGGTTAGGTAAACAAAACAAAGGATAAAAATAATCAAAGAAAAGGCTTATCAGCTTGTAATGTGGCAAAAATAAACAAAGAAAAGGGATGTAATGTAAAAGGCTCAAAATAAGGGTACTAGGGATGTATTATCATAGAGTGGGTTTGAAAAAGGCTTAAATGGTTTAAAAAACTACCTAGGTCATCTCTTGAGTCAAATAGAGTCTCAGATTTTATCTTAAAGGGCGAGTAGGTGAATTCTAGAGGACTTATTCAAATATTTACATTTCATGCAAATCCACATCTTATAGTTTTTGACAAAAATCATAGCATTTCCTTAAAAAAGAATAGAGATATATGAATAAAAAATCATATATAAAGAAAACATGCTTAAGAATTCTTTTCAAGTTCCATTACATCCATACTTAAACTCCATATCATACTTTAGTCATTTTAAGAGAATATGTGTAATTTTCAACTAAGTGAACATCATAATGAGATTTAGCATGTCAATTTCATTTGAAAGCCAAAATGGGTTTAAATTTTAAAACTTTTTTGTGTAAAAGGTTTTCTTTTCCCTCGCACACTTAAATGGAATAATATCTCAAACATAAAGGGAAAAGAAATACTCCTTAAAGTTTCTTAAGGTTGAATCTCTATTTGGTATGAGGCATCATCCTTGCTTCTCTTCATCCTTAAAAAAAAAAATCAAGCAAAAACATTAAAAACACACATATCCTAATAAAAAAATAAAGAATAAAATTATAACCATTAAAGTCAAACTTGGGTTGCCTCCCAAACAGCGCCAGTTTTGGTCAAGCATGACCATACCTTTTTCCAAAAGGGATTACATAATTACTCCATATTTAACACCAACATCTACTAATTTGATGACTTTTCTATTCACCATATCTTCAACATTAGGCTCTATGGGATAGTTTTGCTCAATTGTTGTGGCTAGATCTCCCACCTTTAGTATAGCTGGATTACAGTAGGTGGGTACTGGCTTCAGTATAAGTGAAAACGGTACCATTATAGAAACTATAGCGTTCATTTCAAAGGTTAAAGGCTCTTTCATGGTAGTTCCATCAGAATTGGTGATGTGTTCTTATATTTTTCCTTGAGCTTAATAAGGGGTGTTTCTAAAAGCTCAAGCACATTTTCCATAGAACAACCTTTAATAACAGGTTTTTTCACCTTATTTAATTCCAAATCATGATCTTCACAAGGTTGGGGAATTGGTAAAGGTGGATTGTAAGGCTCAGATTCACCTTTAAAGAAACTATTATTAGATCATAAAGTCGATCCATCTTGTTTTATTTTATCATAATGATTCTTCACTTCTACCATATCTTCATCCACCACCTTAACAAATGTTGGCAGATCGATCAGAACAGGCACCTCATCATCTTGCTCTTTAACTTATTCCTTAATCTCATACTTTTTCTCTTAATTGTCTTTCACCTTAAATTCTATACTTACCAAGAGTGCTCTTACAACTAGGATAAGTTCTTTATCTTCCCTTGTAAAATCCATATAGTCATCCTTATCCTCTTGTGGATCTTCCTCTTAATTTTCTTTCTTCTCATGTACTTTCACTAAACTGGGTAAGTTCATCACCATAGGCTCATCTAGTAGGTCTTTATCATCATTAGCTACATACATCACTTTTCCTTTCCTTTGATCATCCTTTAATATGCACTCTACTTCACCCAACCAACTTGGATCTACATGTTTGTCTAGGCTTTTCAAATTGGCAATTTAGGTTTTGAAGAGGATGGCTAGATTTTGAATGAATTCATCATAGGAAGGTTCTATTTCTTGATAAGAAGATGGCAGGTCATATGAAAAAGAAAAGAATTATTAAAATGAAGGGTTCCTATAACATGTATGGATATATGTGGATAGTGGCTCTTGACTACTCCTACATAGGAAATTCAAATAATCCTCCCAATTTTGAATGTAGGTGCTTAAGTAAAAGTTAGATTCTATCTTGACACCTATCACTATAGTATACCTTATTATAGACATAAAAATTGTTAAAAGAGCTTTGAATTGAATAGGCATGATTAAGATTATGCCTTATTTCAATAGCATTTACCTTTTCAGCTAACGATGCAAATTATGAAGATATGGCTATAAATGGGTCTTCATCATACCATTCAAAAGTGCTCCACGATCAAGAAGTTTGGAATGCTGGTTGGATATGAGAACACTCAAAAGTCGGCTTGTCATAATCCCCAAAGGTTCTAGCCTCACTGCCATAAAAATCTGACATAATAAAAAAGACAAAGTTTAGGAAATCCTAATAGATATTGATAACACCGCTATAATCCTTGACAATGATGCCAAAAACTTGATTGTTGCTTTTCGTATAGAGCCTACAAGTACACAGATCAAGTAATAAAGTGGAGTTTTTTAGTATTGTCTCCTAATGGATTATAGAATAAAATGTTGAGTTGCTCATAAGTACCAAAGGCAAAACCCTAATGGCTTATATCTAAATAAATGGAAATTTAGGGTTTGGGGTTACAAGGATCAAGTAAAGATTAAAGGCAATATATAGATAGGGTTCTTAACTTCACCAACTTCCACTTAGGAAGTAAAAGATTAATACCAAAAACTAAATCTAATAAAATAAGATTTAAAAGATTGCAAAGTAAAGAAAATAAAATAGGTCGAATGTTTGTAAAGAAAATAAAGATTACATGGAAAGAATTTAAAGAACAAAAAAATAAATGTAGGCCGAATCTTGCAAAAAAAAAAATTTTTGATTGATCTTGGAAATGAATGCTTGTTGAATTTAAAGAAACGAAAAACAAGATTTGTAAACTTGTAAACAAGAAAAAAAATATCTTGGAAATAATGCTTCTCGAATTAAAAAATTTAAACAAAATAAAAGATTTGTAGTTATTGGTAAATTTGTCACCTAAGCTAATAACTCACATAAAGATCTAAAGAACTAATAAAATTAAAGAAAGAGAGAAGAGAAAAGAAGTAAAGGATGATGAAAATGAGTGAATGGCCTCCCTATTTATAATGAAGGGTTCGACCAAGGGGGATAGTCTTCACAAGTGTTTGATTTCAATTCAAATACAATTAGATGAGCTTAATCTTGGTCTTCAAAGCTTCATGGCCGAATGGAACTCTCCATGCTTAAGTGTTCTTGGTTGATTGAATCCTCGGTGGATCAATTTTGGCCTTTGCTTGCATCTTGATCAAATCTTAGATAATCTCTTCCATTGGATTCGGCTAAGGCTTGAAGTTTTAAGAGCAAATGGATTTTTATCCAAGTCTTGCATTTTAAATGAATAAATCCTACTCTAAGTGAATTTCTTCAAGGCTAAGCAACAAAGTTCATGGTAAGCTTCAAACTCATTTTGGCTGAATACATCTAGCCCTCATTATGAAAAAATACATGGTAGCTCATTTGGAATTGCTTTGGCTGAATGGATTGAGCATGTAGAGTCCATGATCTTGCAACTTGTTCTTCTCCCTTGTATGGTCGAATATGATAGTGCCCTTGTGCAACTTATCTTCATGGCTAAGCAAAAAAGGCATGTTTGGCTCAAAATTCTATCTTGGCTTAATGTGGTGGATTCTAAGTGAGATTTGAATTGCATGTGTATAGATCAAGGTGGGTGACATTGAGCTTCTGTAATTAGGTCGAACATCTCCCTTGCATACTTGCATGTATGTCTTGCATGAAATGAAGTTTGAGCTTGAAAAACCTAAAATCATGAAAATAAAATGAAAAGCACTAAAATCATCCAAATTTTTAATTTTTAGAGCCATTTTGACATGTAAAACCCATATATTTTTTGGTGTTATGAAATATCACCAAACTGTAAAAAACCAAGTCAAACATATCTATAACCCAGTCTTTATTAGAGCTTTGAAGCATAACATCTTGCAAGAAAACCCATGGTATGCCCTCGCTATTTGCTTTCTTCTTATCAATCACCTGAACCTTAACCTTAGTTATCCTTGCTAACTTTTTTTTGTACCGTGATGTCTTTATGCTTTCTAACACATTCTATCAGGCTTGGGTAATCTAAAAATAGCATGGTAGAGTATTCTTTTATAGTAGGTGCTACATTTTCTTTGTTGAACGTGAAGCACTAGTATGCTAGATTTATAAACTTATTGTAACCTTTAGCATTTTATTATTAGGTTTCACTATCAATAATAGGGTAATGTCTCCCTACTTGACTGTGAATGTAGCCTTCTTTTTTAGATCCCACTAACTCTAAATACCTTCAAATTTGCATGTCATTTCTCCTTAAGTCCACGTATACCATCTCTGAAAGACTTGCAATATACCTATCCACCAAATAATCTCTCTCTATTTGTTGCTTATTTTCTAACTGATCCCTAATCTCCTAAAATGACTTATTCATTGAGGCTCCAAATTGTGATTCTTGGGATGTCATGAAAACTTCTATCAATGAATTGTCTATAATGTATATCTTTGATGTTTTTATGTTAAGAATGATGCATGAAACAAACAAGGAAAAGGAAAACATAGAAAAATTAGTCAAATGGAAAAAAAATGTAAATGCAAACTAACAAGGCAAGTTAACACACACACTTTTTATTTATCAATTTTCAACTCATTTCATTTTTTCTTTGTTTTTCTTCTTTTTTTGTGTTTTATTTTTTTTATAAAGAATTGTAATTCTTAATGATTTTCTGTTTCTTTTATATTAAAAGCAACAATTCAAATTATCAAACTAATAGAAAAATAAATGAGAAATGTAAAAGTGTTCCTTCATGCGACTTATTTTAGGTAATTACTATAGAAATTGTAGGCATGGCTCTACCTATGGCTAGCTCCTTATAGCTTACTATAGGTCGGGTTGAGAGTTGACGCATCTAAAGGTTCTCAAATTGTTCCTCATATAATTGTCCATCACAGACTAATGAGGCACCTTGATTCTCACCTATTATAGGCTTTGAGCTGAAATGGTTCAATCGAGTGGGAGTGTTTCACTAGCTATTGTGAAGGTTTACACTTCATGAGAGCATAACTATTTTACTCCCTTCTAAAAAAAGTTAGAGCCTGAGTATAGAGCTATGTATGCAATGTAGATGTGAGGTGTGTGACAAAACATACAAACCTTTCACACTTTCCTAACATACTCTTATCGTAAATGCCTCACAATTATTAAAAGTAGAATAAATAACAACAATTTAAAATGAATAACATAATTAAAATATGCATGAAATGTAAAACATTCATAAATTTTTTTTTTTTGCTCTTTTGAAACAAGGAAATTAAAATCAAAATAATTTTTTTGAATTTTTCTTCATGATTTTTTTATTTTTTTTCAAAATTTTCATCCTTTTAAGAAAAAAAGAAAATTAAAATCAAAGAATTAAGATTATACACTAATTAGGACAATTAAACCCAAAATTTAGGATAATATGCAATTAATCTTTGGCTTGACTCTCTAAAAATGTGTCCTTAGTAGAGTCACTAAGTTGTTATGACATATGGGCCCAAAGAACTCTACCACTGGACGATGGGGAATGAGAAAAATGAGCATGGTGCTAAAAAGCATTTTCAATAAAAATAAAAAACGAAGAGTCACCACCAATCTTTTTTAAGGTGTGATTGGCTAACCAAAAATTTTTGTCCTTTAAATAAAATATTTAAAAGTTTTAAAAGTTTTACAAAAAGAACAAATTGAGGTCTACGAAAATTAGATTTTGGGTTTGAAAATTGGTTACGCGTGGGAAAGGATTAGTATCTTCACAATGCCTGTCGAATGTGGTACCAATTAATTGTATGTTATCCATAAACTTAAGTAAAAATGGTCATATTCTAATGTTTAAGATTAATTCCTTTTTCTTTTTTTTTCTAAAAAAATTCATTTTTTTAAAGGTAAAATATTTTTAATTAAATTTTTTCTTAAAAAGCAAAACAATTTACATTTGGATCAAAATGAAAAATTTTTAAGTATTGACATATTTTTTCCACTCTCCAATACTTCGATAAAGCTTCAAATATATTTGTAACTTAGGGATTTTCAATTTGCCTCACACAACTGAGATAATACCCCACATAAATAATAGTCATTGAAAGTCCCCTTATTAGTTAGGCCAAATCTTAAATAATATATTTATTTGAGATATCATCTTATTTTAAAACATTTTTCTTTGAAAAAAAGTTTATTTATAAAGTTGATGCAAGTATGCATGAACATGTAATAATATGGATGCATGATGATTGAATATAAATGACAAAGTATAAATGCATGACAATTAAAGAATGCATGTAGCAACAAAATGAAATGAAATGTAATTACATGAATGGGATCAAGGATTGGTCTTAAGTTTTGAGGATTAGTTTGGGTTTTAGGGTTTGGGGTAGGTTTAGGGTCTAAGGAATGATTTTGGGATTTAGTTTAAGTTTAGGGTTTAAGGGTTTAGTTTAAGGTTTAGGGTTTAAGTTTTGGGTTTGGGTTTTGGGTTCAGGGTTTAGGTTATGTTTGGGTTTACAATTAACTTTAGGGTTTGGGGTTTAGGGTTTAGGATTTATGGTGTAAGGTTTAGGGTTTAGATTTAAAGTTTAGGTTTAAGGTTTAAGGTTTGGGTTTAGGGTTTAGAGATAGGTAGTTTAGGGTTTCATGCAGGTTTCGGGTTTGGGTTAGTTTAGGGCTTCATGGGTGGTTTGGGGTTTCATGGATGATTTAGGGTTTAAAGGGTGGTTTAAGGTTTCATGAAAAATGCATGTGATGAAATCAACTAACAAAAATGCCATTAGTAAAAATGTAAATATTGTTGCATGGAAAATGCAGGAGCAAAAATTACATACTAGGGAAAATCTAAGAAATAAATTATGAACAAAACATGAAGTGACAATGAGGTAAAAATAGATCCAAATCAAGAACTTTTTTAAAAAAATCAAACATATGTTCCACCATTTTTTGTTTTGAAAATTCATGCAAATAAACACAAAATCAACAAAACGTCTACTAAACCATTATTTTATTCATGAAAAATTTGATCAAACACTTTGAAAACTTAAAGAACAATGCATGAGCAAAACATTTAAAGAAGAATTAAACAAACTTTAGCCATAAACCAATCAACAAAATTTTAGCCAAGCATACGAAAGGCTTGGATGAATACCCCTTATGGCATTCCACAAACATTCATTATTTCATTTGGCTACATTATGCATGAAACATTCATAAAACCATGATACAAAGACATTTTTACTACAAGAGGAATTTCATCAAACATAAAACAAAATAACATGTAAGGAAAGCATAGAAACAAACACATATAGTTGAACACCAAACATACACCACTAAACTAATCCAAATCCATGCAATTAACAATTGAAATAACAATCAAATCATTCATAAGTAAGATTAGAAGCAAGGAAAACATTAGGAATGGACTAAAGGATGTTTGGCCATGAGGGAGGCAAAGGTGGATGAACCTCCAAAAGTTAATAATGGTGCATTTGTTTTTTGTTTTCATTGATCACTTGTCTCTACTCAAACTATGGTCTAGTTTATTGAGTTTTTAGATCAAATTTGAGGTTAAAAACACAAACAACTCTGAATTTTCTTTAAAAAAAAAAACAAATATGAAAATGCAAGGGAAATGCAAAAAAAGAACTAAAAATTATGCTTCCAAGCAAGCAAGCTTCCAAAAATTTTTCTTTCTTTTTTCTTGTATTTTTGTGAATCCCTACTGTTCTTCTCCCTTCAAGTCTCCTCTTCTTTTTAGCCCCCTCTTCTTTTTTAGCCCCCTTCTATGTAAAAAATATTATGATGCACAAGCCATGCTAACCTTTGGATTAAATCTTCATATAATGGTTATACTTTCTCCCTTATTTTGTATTGCAAAGGGCCACCTTTTACCATTAGATCCAACCCCTTAAGATAATCCTATGGTCAAGAATGTTCAAGACCAAAGGATGCATTTTTAATGCTACCAAAACAAAATGAAAAGACCATTTTATCCCCCATTAAAATGTTTTAAGTTTCTATGAAACTTTCTTGGAGAAATATGATCTCTTCTTCATTTTTGTGATTTTAAAGCACCAAAAATCTTAAAATAATATGAAATTATGATATGAAAGTTTTTGTGAAAAATTGACTTCGAGAAGTCAAATTCCAAAATTACCCCTTAAGGGCATTTTAGTAATTTCACACCTTCCAAGGTGCAATCAAAGTTTTTAATGCACCATAAATCATTAAATAATATAAAAACATGATGTAGGGTTTTCACAAAAAATTGACTTTTGAAAGGTGTATTTTAGTAATTTCACACATTTTGAAGTGGATCAAAGTTTTTAATTCACCAAGATCGTGAAATAATATAAAACCATAATCTGGAGTGTTTTGTTAAAAACTTACCTTAGGAAGGTTAAATTACGAAAATTCTAAGGGTATTTTAATAATTTCATACCTTCCAGGGTGCGATTAGAGTTTTTGATATACCAAAAATTATGAAATAATATTTTTATGTGATCTGAAAGTTTTCATGAAAATTCAACATCGAGAATGTCAAATTACAAAAATACTCCTAAAGAGTTTTCAGTGCAGTAAAGTCACAAATATTATTTTCAAGCCCTATTGGTTCCATTTGGTTTCAAATTTTGAAAAATTGACCAAAATTCAATCCGATTTGATTGGTTATAGTTGATTTTAACCATGTTTGATTTTGTTTGGCCAAGTTTGACCATGTTTGACATGGGGTATTTGAGTCAAATTGGTCCCAAATTTGATTTTAAAACTTTCAAAATTCAAGAAATGTTGGATTTAAACTAGTATTTAAAGAATCTCACAATTGGTTGGATTATCTGATTTTTATGCAAAATTTTAATTGGGCCTTAATTGATGAAATTGAATTTTAAGCCCAAAAATCGAATTGCCCAAAATTGTTTTTTCATTCATTTGTTATTATTATTATTTTATTTTAAATTTTTGGTTTTCTATCATGTGTTAAAAAAACAAAAAAAAAAGATTTGGGAAAGATTCAATCGGTAAAGATCCAAGGCTAAGATTCATAGATAATTAACACATTTTAGTTTTGGAAATTATTGGGCATCAAGACTATTTAATTAAAGAAAGATCTTAGGAAAATTAAATCATGAAAATTTTTGATAAATTCGGTGGATTTGAGGCTTTCTAAGTTGAAAAGGATTAAATCCCTATATAAAGTCCACAAAAGGGCATGAAGAAAGAAGCATCAAGCAAAAATGAGGAATTAGCCTCAACCACTGATCAGTAAAAAATAAGTAACAATGAGCATATAAAGGGGTCAAGCAAGGAGGCAATTTAGAATAGAGTTTTTAAATCAATAAAAGGGGGGCCGAAAGCATTCAATAAAAAAAACAAAAATAACCATTCAAGCCATAAATTTCCAGAAGCAACTTAACATCATAATCCTAGAAATAAACCTAGAAGTTAGTAATCGAAAATCAACCCAAAAAAGCCAAGTGATCAATTTCATAATGTATTGGTCTAGAAATTTGATCGTTAGACGTACAAAATTTAAAATCATAAAAATACGAAGAGTCGTCACTAATCTTTTTTAGGGTGTGATTGGCCATCCAAAAATTTTATTTTTTTAATAAAACGGGTTTAATGTTTATTAAAAAGATAATTTAGGTCTATAAAAACATAATTGAGTTTGAGACTCGGTTACGTATGGGAAAGATTAGCACCTTCATGTGCTCACAAAATTGGTACCAATTAATTATGCACTATCTAGACTTTTGGATAAAAATGGTTTTTATATGAAATTTAATTATAATTCTCTTCATTTTTGAGAAATCAAATCAATTAAAAAATCTTTATTTAGAAATGCTATGAAAATATCTAAATTAAAAAATACCTTAGAGTTTTCCAACATAAAAGGCAGAATTCAAAGATAATCCTTTCCATTTAAGATTTACCACAACATTTTCTTAAAAATAAAAATAATATTTTTTGTCAATGATAATTATTAGTGGCTCTCCAACATCTAAGTAGAGTACCAAAAATTATATTCCCTAGAATATTATTTTAAATTTATTTTATTTATTTATTTTTGAAACTAATTTTTCAAAAATCTTCATATGCAACAAAAACAAAGAATGATATAATCAACATTAGATATCAATAATTACAATAAATGTATATATGCATAATGAGTGTAAACTTTAATATAAAAATGAGATATATGCAAATGATGATAAAATGTGAATTTAGGAATTGAATCAAATTTTTAAATATAAAGAGACCACCTAGACTCTCCAACCTCTAGGCAAAGTTTAGATACAACTATTTATATTTAAAATCCCATTTTATTACTTTTATTACTTTAATTTTTTATTTTTTATTTAATTTTATTATTTTAAGTTACGAATATATATATGAAAATTTTTAATGAAATAAAATTTTCTAAATAACCCATCATCTAAGCAGCATTCAGGAACTAATTATTTCACAAAGATTTTCACATAAATCCTTGAATTTTGGGATGATCATGAGGTTTTTAGTGGATTAAGGTTTCAGACTTCATTTTAGAGTTTTTGGGTTTCACTTAGGGTTTCGTTTAGGGTTTTGATTTTAAGGTTTCTTTTAAAGTGTGTTTGGTTCAAGAAAATCCACAAATTTTCCCTCAAAATTTTAATGGTGGGTATTTGGTTCCTACATTTGGTTCAGGGTAATCCAATTATGGAAAAAAATTACAAATTCGTAACAGTACCCAAAGTCTTAGAATAAAAAACTTACCTCTCCCTATGGTATTCTAGGATTTCAAGGAAAAAAGTTATCTTATTTCCAAATTTAACCTAAATAAAAATTGTGAAATAGCCATTACCCTTTTGAAAAGCATGTCTAGAAGTGATTGTAACTCAATTGTAGGTTTTTGTTCTAAAAAAAAATTTTTATATTTGCAATTAATAGCATTTGGCATGAAGAAACGCCTTAAATAATCTATTATTTAAGGTGTTTAGGTTGAAGAAATGCCATAATTGATGATCATCTAAAGAGTTTCTTATATAGAAAATGCCTTAAATGATCATCAATTATGGCATTTTCTTCTTAAAATGCCCTAGATAATCCTTATGTCAATTATTTAAGGCATTTTCAAATTGAAACGCCTTAATTGATAATTTAAAACAATTTTTTAATTTCATAGATCAGAGTGTTATGGCATGATCCTTTTTCAGACACTCCTATAAACAAACAGTTAAGGATTTGTATGGAAAAATCTCTTAATTGGTTATCAATTAAGTCGTTTCTTCCTACAACCACCTTAATTGCCCCATATTAAAATTTTTTTCCCTCTCAATGATCGTGTTTTGACAATATGAACGTGTTAACGTCTAAGTGTGAAGCAGAAGAGTTTATAATTTATATATCAAGTAAGGCATTTGCATATATAGAACACCTTATTCGATGTCTTCACCATGTTTTAATAATCAATATGTTTATGATTTATATTTCAATAGATCTCAACTCATAACATTTGCTTTTCTCTTTGAAAAACTTTCTCATCCATCATTTAATCTTCATCATGTTAAGTTTATTTTCATTTTTTACATAAAAAGGTGTGTATACATTCTAATTGATAGTTTATAATTGATGTTGCCTTCTAATGTTTTATTTTTCATTTTTTTAGATGTCGTTTAGATCTGGATTTATGTTTCGAATATAAATGCCTTATTTTGTGGTTAATTTGTTTTAGCTCCTTCCAATGTTCCATTGTTTTGTTTGTGATTTATATTCTATTTGATGATGTTTGATATATTCCATCTACCATATGCCAAGATTTGCTTTCTAATATGTTTTCAACTTTAACGATATTTTGTCTTCTAAACAATTATGGTCGATTTATATCTAAGAATGAAGATGTAATTGGTTACATTGCTTTTGATGCATTTGAACCAGATGGAGACTTTGTTGCATGTGTTATGTTTTATTGCTGCAACTTTATTAAATATTAACATATGACAATGACATAAACTACTTATGGTGGAACATCTTATGATAAGCTATGTATTAGAAAGTTAAACTTAAATGCAATGGTCTTTTAAGAGCGATATACAATATCTAGATAATACTAGAATGAATAGGAGAGCTTTTGTAAAAGTATGTCATTTGCTTAGAACAGAAGAAGGGTTATAGTCATCTAGACGTATGTCAATAGAAGAACTAGTAATTAGCTTCCTCCACATCATTGCCCATCAAATAAAAAATAAGGTTATGAAGTGTCAAGTGGCCAAATCTGAAAAAACAATTAGTAGACAATTCCATTCTATGTTGAATTCTGTTTTAAATTTGCATATGCTATTGTTTAAAAAACTTAAACCCATATAAAAAAATTTAACAGATAACATATAGAAATGGTTCAAGGATTGTTTTGGTGCCTTAGATGGGACATACATTAAAGTCAATGTAGACACGATTGATAGGCCTAGATACAAGACTAGAAAAAATAAAATTGCTACCAATGTCCTTAGTGTTTGCACCCCAGGTATGCAATTCATATATGTTTTACTAGGATGGAAAGGTTCTGCAACAAATGGCAGAGTGTTAAGGGATGCCATTACTCGTAGTAAAGGGTTGAGATCCCATAAAGTGTTGTTTTTATTATGTTCGTGTAATGTTAATTACGAAAAACCTTATTTCCATATTATTAATGTTGTTGAGCTAATAGGTAATTACTATTTGTGTGATGCCAGATACATAAATGGGAAAAGAATCTTGGCATCTTATAAAGGTCAACGATAACATCTTGTGATGCCATACACATAAATGGAAAAGGATTCTTAGCACCTTATAGAGGTCAACAATACCATTTTAGTGATTAAAGGGTAGGACTCTAACTAATGACTCCACATGAATACTTCAATATGAAATACTTTCAAGCAAGAAATTGTATCGAGAGATATTTTGGTATATTGAAAGCTAGATGGGTAATTTTAAAGGAGAAGTCATTTTATTCAATTAAGATACAGTGTAAAATCATTTCTAATTGTTGCTTTCTCCATAATTTTATTTAGTCTGAGATGGTTTTTAACCTTATTGAAGGGGATGTTGCTAAAGGAAACATTACCCAATTAGATGAATTTGAATATCAAGATTTGACTATGTATGTTGAGCCATTTGATTCTTGGACCCAGTTTAGAGATAACAGCCAATGAGATGTTCACCTATTGGTTGCAATCTTGGGGTAATAACATTATAGATATGTTTTGTGTTTTATTATTTGTTTACCTAATGGTTTTTATTGTATGTGCCATATGGTTAAGTGTAAATTTACTTTATATCAATGTTGAATATATGTTTATATTATATTTAAGGCATTTTTGAATGTCCAATGTATATTACAATTTGAAGTATACACTTCTTTGCTTTCTTTCCATGTGTTTTCATTTATTTCATTCCCTTAATTGTTTTGGATTTACTATATTGATATTGTTTCATAATGTCTAACCATGTAATTAAGAATTGAACATGTTTTCATTGTGTGCCAATCCATCGCAATCCATTCGAGACCTATCTAGAAAAAGATTGGACAGATCGGGCATTGGTAACCATTCATAGACTCAAGAGAAAGATTCTCATCTGGTTCAATGCCTACATTCTTTGGTTGAAAATCTTAGATGGAGAGCAAATTATGAGATATTCTGCGCCGGTTATCTAGGTTATATTGAACAAATGCTGAAACAACTTATTCTTACTTCACAACTTAAAGCCACCCCCCACATCAAATCCAGGGTTAAGTTGCTTAAAAGATAATATCACGTAATTTTTTATATGAAAAATTTTAGTGGATTTGGGTGGAATGATGTAGAAAAATGTATCACAGTTGAAAAATAAGTTTTTGATGAGTGGGTTCATATAAGTTTTTTAAGATTATATTATGGCTTATCTAACTTTTTTATATTTTTTTCTATGGGTTTTATTTGATTTGTATTTGCTTAAACTTTTGCCAATCACACCCATATGCTATAGGGTTAAAGAACAAATCGTTCTTATTTTTTTTTGATGATTTTAAAGTAATATTTAGATTTGATAGAGCAACCGGTCAACGAGCCAAAATAGTAGCTAATGTGGTTGAATCATTGAATGCTAATGAGGATGTTTACTTCTCTATTGAGTTTGATATCAATGTCAAAGGAAATGCAGAGAGAGGAATTGATGAAGAAGAAATTGGTTCTACTGCTTTGAACAATGCTAAGATGATGTTGTTATGTAAAAAGTGTTCTAGAAATGAGGATGGACCAATCGTTGAGTTAGTGCATCAGATTAGCAATATTGGTGCTTCATATGATAGGGCTGTGAATGTGATAGAGGGCATTTCAGCTTACTTCCAGATAGAACTCAAGAATAAACATAGAAAAAAATCATTTTTCAATGAAATAATATAACTCAACAAATTCATGCCTAATGAAATACTCACTACTAGTGAGTATATGATGAAAGAAAATCACAAAGTTAAGTTTTTCTTTACGATACAAACTATATTTAGAAGTAATTAGATTACAAAAGAGTTAAACAAATGTCATGCATGTCACCCATCATTTGACTTTTCTCCTCTTGGACACATATAGACCACACTGCATTTTGTATATATATTTATTATATAATTTTGTAAACCTATTTATTTAATTAAGGCAGGAAATGAAAGGTTGTACATATGCAAATTGTATGGCATGTTAAACATGGGTTTATTTATAATGGATATCGTACTTGTGTGAATCAAATATATATTTATGATACTACAAATTTCATATTTGTATTTAAATTACGAACATCATAATACTTCAATATTTTGCCACAATTTGGATTTATAACTGATAACATTGGCGTATAAGAATACTTTTTACAAATTGGTGCTTATCATTGTATATGTCTTCATATAATGCGATTGATATAAAACAAATATATACCAATAATAATAAACCAATACCCTAATCAAAAAATAAAAAATATCCAATCAACATGCCTTTACAAAAAAAAAATAGAATTAATGTAATGCATATATTTACAGCCAATCAACATTCTCCAACATCAAGGTGTAGAGAATGATAATACATAATCAAACCACTCTTTGTGGACTTCATCAAGTTTGCCTTTTGTGAAGCTTCTTTTACTCTTTCACTATAAACAAAAAATCAGAAGTCAATGTTATTAAACGAGCACAAAATTTAGCTTTTTTTATTGAAAGATAATACTATTGTATGGAATTTATACTAACCTTGAATGTTGCTCATAAAATTATATAAAACTATCTCCCTCATAAAATGAAAAACATAATATTCACATTCGATAACTCTTGATTGATGAAGCACCTAAAAATAAAATTGAGTGGGTTTAAGAAACATTTATTTAAACAAAGTCAGCATAAAAGAATATATTTCACACTTATCGGTAATGACACCTAATTTATCTTTGTTTTCTTATCAACTACATCCATTTCCCTAAATTTAATAGAAAAATAATAGTAAATGCAAAAAAAAAGTAATTATCAATAAACACAATATAATCTAATTATTTCTAATTAATAACATGTAATACCCCTTTATTAAATTATTAATATCGAGGTTAGGATCATCGTTGGTTGAGCAAAGTTAAATAAGTATGGCATCCAGGAATTGGTTTTAACTTAAAATAAGTTGCCAATGATGCCTGCAAAATAATACACATGATATACAACTATTAGGCATTATATTAGATGTCATAAAAGTTGGAATTTTAGTTGTACAAATAGAACTTACGCAGCATTTTAAACACTAGAAAATCATCGGCCCATTTTCACATGCATTAACCCACATAACAACTATAAATAATGATAGTGCCATTAGCCTGACTAATCACATTTGGGTATTTGAATCTATGGGTTATTTGTCTCAGCTTGATATTTCTATATAGGAAACTGCATGATAACAATCAACATGACTAGTTAGTAATAGACCCTAATATAGAATAATAGTTATTGACTTTGAATATTTAAATTAATTGATAAGCTAATCTCATATAAGCAACAATATCAAAAGCTGATATTTCATCTAGTATACAAAATGTATCAATCTCAAGGCTCCCTAACGTAAAAAATAGATGGATGATCAAATAACCCATCATCTGGACTCAACGATAATGATGTTTTCTCCAGATAAATGATCAAGTGCATAATTTAATAACATATCAATAATCACCTCAGCAGGGCATGCTCTAAATCCCAACATCTTGTTACAATATATAATGAAAATATAAGTATTAAAACCAAATTAATAAATATTAAGTGAATAAATAAAATGAAAATAATGATTATTATTGGAGTTTGAGTTTGTTGCCAAACTTGATTTGTGAAAGCTTGTCCCTGCTAGATGATAGTAACAAACTGTCTTTTAGGCATGTTAGGTTGCATTGCCACCAACATCATCTCCAAAGCTATGAGTTGTTGCTGTTGATCATTTAGGCATTGCTTTTGCTCATCAATTCTTTGCTGTTGTTGCTAAATGATTGCTTCATATTCTACATTTTTCATTAAAGGGAGTTTAGGTTGATTACTGAAGAACTTTAATGGTAACATAAATCTACCAACTCGATGAACTCGACCATGTCTTTTTTTTCGATCCTAATGCTAAAGACAAGGGATCTTCACTATAACTGGTTGGCAATTCATTGGATTCAAATTTAGTAGTAAATTCATCCTGAAACATAATAAGATAGTGTGTAACAACAAAGTTATACAATATATAGTCATGCGTACAAGCATAAAGCTAATTATATGTGATAAATTGATCAGTTATACATACAATCTTTTTAGCCATTTCTTTGGTTGCTTCATTTGTGAACAATCCATCTTTTCGCATATGTCCTTGTTTTCACACATGCTATCTAGGAACTTTGATTCCAGAGCTAGAATATTCTTGAAAAATTAAAGCAATATAAAAATCAAAATTTATTAAACGAATGTTCATAAATATTCATATATGAGTATAAAACAAGCGTGTTAATACTTACAAGATCATGCTTGACATTTACATAACCTTTTCTCAATGTCTGATGCTGATATATTTGTTTAGCCTAAATGTTTTTTTGTTGTTCTTTGATTTTCTGAAAAAAATAAAAAGAAATAACATAAATCATATATTAAGATATCAAATATATTACACAAAATATTATAAATAATTAATATACTAGGTATGCATACTGAGAATTCTTTTGATAAATGATCTTGAATAAAATCTATCCACTCTTAATAACTGATAACATCTACATATGACGAAAAAGGATCAGCGAATAATCACTATTATCAACAAATAGTAAAATATATTGGGTTGTCAATCTGCTCTTAAAGTTTTTGAATACTTTTTCAGTCAATTGTAACACAAGTTTTTTATACTCATTTGGGATGTCAAATTGTTCCTAATAAATTTAAAACAATTAGTATGAACACATTATTTCAATTAAATTTCCAAATTAACAAATTTTTGGATTTTTTTATTAAACATATCATAATCGACTCTCATATACGATCTTTTTTATCATCAGGAACCATTTGCCAATTATGGTACGTAATAGAAATACTACTACGGACGACCGCTCTAATGTAACTAGCCAACTTGGCAGCTCTATCCAACATAGATTGCCCACTTTGATTGAAGTTAATGTAAATTTTTATGTCAATCGCTTTAATTTATTTACCACGTCCCCTTACTTTTCTTTTTTTTATTTACTACGCGTGTGTTTTCTTCATCTTTAGTAGCAAGAGATATATGTTCTTTGAATGTCATAATACCTGTAATTTTGATCATAGTTATATGAAATACACTAAACTGTCTCTCTAAATATCACACAGTAAAAACAACCAATATCCACTACAGTTACTAAACCAATATACATAAGATATCCTACAATCAATAATATTTTATGGGTACAAGCAATACTGTAATTCCCACCTTAAATAAGAGTTTCATGCAAAACAATGATGAGTACAAATATAACAACTAATTTTCACAAAACTATTCGGCAAACCATAATACTAAAACCAAACAACAAGGAAACACCATGTATGCAATGAAGGGACGTTGGGCAACGTAAGTGATGGTGGAATATGCATAAAAACACCAAAAAAAATAAATATATATAGTAAGCAAAGAAAAAAAAATACTTATATCGAAGAATATAAATAGTACAAAAAAATAAAATATGCATATAAGGGTAAAAAAAGGTGCGACAACATTGAGTGGTTGACGGTTGACGGTGACAAGAGATGAAGAAACCAAAAGGCAAACCTAATGGGTTGATGGGTTTAGGGATTTACACACAATACAGCTTTTTATCATTCATTGTATTAGCCATTTAGTTTGTCAAAGTTCAAGAACGAGGAATGAACCTTTTAAAATGATCATTTAAGTCATTTATTTGCTGAAACGCCTTAAATGATCCATTTATATTTTAATAAAATGATTATTTAAGGCATTTCTATATGAAAAACACCTTAAATAATCCTTTTATATGTTTATAAGGTGATTATTTAAGGCATTTTATGTACAGAAACATCTTAAATAATCTTTTTATATTTTTATAAAGAGATTATTTAATGCATTTTTTGTACAAAAATACCTTAAATAATCTTTTTATATTTTTATAACATAGGAGTATTTTTATATTTTTATAAAGTGATTATTTAAGGCATTTTTTGTACAGAAACACCTTAAATAATCTTTTTATATTTTTATAATAAAAGTATTTTTATATTTTAATAAATGGATTATTTAAGGCATTTTCTGTACAGAAACGCCTTAAATAATCTTTTTATAAATGAAAAGATATTTATTAAATGATCCATTTATAGAACAAAATAAAATAATTATTTAAGGCGTTACTTTACAGAAACCTCTTAATTAATCCTTTTATTTTTTTATAAAAAGATTAGTTAAGGCATTTTCTATACAAAAAATACCTCAAATAATCCTTTAATTTATTTAAAAAATGATCATGTAAGGCATTTTCTGTATAGAAAATGCCTTAAATGATCCTTTTTTAAATAAATTAAAAGAACATTTCCCTATCAATTTTTGTTACTTAAAAAAGTGTGAAACGCCTCAATTGATAATATTTTATAAATAAAAATAGCAATGAAATAAAATATTTGTCTTCATTTACTGCTGAAGGCATCGTTTGTCATTTGGGTATTTATTATTAATGAAAAGTTACCGTCATATATGTTAAGGAGATTATGGTAATTATATAAGAATTAATATACGTAGATTTTTTCTAATCAAACGAGTGAATCTGAATACAATATGCCCTGAAAATGAAAGAAAAACCTAGGTATCACACTTTCCTAAGAATCACACTTTCTCCATTTATCCAAGATTTCGCAAACCAAACACATAAGATTTCATTTTAAGGTTCTGGGATTTTAACTAGGGTTCCCTTTAAGGTTTCATTTTAAGATTTTAGGGTTTTAATTAAAGTTCCTTTTAGGGTTTCATTTTAGGGTTTTATCTAATTTTCGAATCTCTTTAAAAAGTTTCAAACATCTAAGCAGACTTTTGAAGTAAATATGTTTTTTATAATTTCTCTAAAAAAATAAATGAATTTTTATATTTGTCGTATTTTATTTTTATTATTATTTCTTATATTTTCCTTTTTTATTTAAAAAATTATTATTATTAATTTATCTTTTTTATTTCACTTTTATTATTTAATAATTTCCTAACATTTAGATGAAATTATTATTTTATTATTTTTTAATTCGATTTTGAATCCTCCAACATCTAAGCAAAGATTTTAAGATTTTTTATATTTTAAAAAGAATGTATTATTATTATTATCATCTTTTTATTTTCTTTTAAAATTTAAAGTGCATGGAGATGAGTTGCATAAAAAAGACATAAAATTAAATCATAGGAAAATTAAAATAAACATATTAATTACAAAGGAATTAAAATTACACAAACTTTAAACTAAAATTAAATTTACATAAGGAAATATGTATGGATATAACAAGGACAAATTTGGTGGTCCGTTCACAAGTAATGTTTACGAACTCGAAACAAGAGACCTAAGCTAAAACAAAAGGCAAAAGTAGCTGTTTCATATTCGGCCAATATATATAACTAAATATGTAAAACCTTCTATCCACGTACAGAAAAGCCATGCAAGCCTTCAATATAATACACAAAAGTCCCAAAATGATGGAGCTTTATGCTCTAATATATGCATTTCAGGTGGGGAACGAAAACAAACGATGAAGGATTTGAGCCTCTTTAAGCAAGCAATCAATGGGCAAAAGAAATACAACGTGAAGACCTTCCATGTAGCAAAACATGACCAGTTTAAGAAGGGAATTTTAACTCGCCTATGGCTATTATGGACCCTTTCCTTATAGCAAACTATGGCTATGTAATATACATGTTTTGGACCAGTAAACATGCATGAAAATGAAGCTTTAAGCTTCCTCACCAAGATCACACATATAGAAAAAGACCAGCAAACATAAAATAATAAGGAGCTTTGCCATGACAGCAACCCCGCATGCAAGGAAACAAACTAACCCATGAGACAAGAAGCATAACTCAAAATAAAATGCAAAGCATGGACAACAAATCGTATCTCGTTTTTCCTATGCTTCTTCTGGTCTGAATTTTTTCCTACTGCGCTGCCTTAGTTTTCCTTTTGCGTCTTTTGTCAGTTTCCTTCCACGTTATTGCCTGCCCATGCACTTGTTTTCCTGGTTTTTGGTTTTTGCTCACGTTTAGGTCTGCTGCTCGCTGCTCCACTGCTGTTGTTTTCTGGTTTTCTTTTTTTCTGGTTCAGTTTTGGTGCCAGCTCTCTTCTGCTTCACGTCCCTTTTATTTTTCTGCCTCCTGGTTTCTTTTCTTGCCTTTTTTTTTTGTTGCGCGTTCTTCTTCTGCTTATTTTTCCTAACAGACTTTGATTTTTCTTTGCTTTTTCTTCTCGCTGCAGTTTGCTTCTTCACTCTCCCTTGTTTCACGTTTCAATCTCACGTTCCAGCCTCTCTTCTCTCCCTTTTTTTGCTCTCTCTTTGTTGTTTCCTTTTCTTGCTGAATGCCCTCCCTGTTTCCTGCTCTTCCCAGATTTTTATTTCTTTTCCTTTCTGAGTTTTCTGCTTGTTTCTTCTCCCGTTTCTTTTTTTTGCTTGCCGCTGCTTCATAGTTTTCTGCGTCACGCCTTTTCTTCCCTAGTTTGTGCTTCCAGTTTTTCTTTTTGCCGCCACTTTCTTCCACGTTCTTCTTCTTCTGTTTTAGTTTGCTGCCTGCCCATGCCTCACGCCACAACTCCAGGCAGACTTAAACAATTTCCTTGTTTCCACATCACCCAACTCACGCCAACTTCCCTTCAGTTTTTTATTTTCCTCACATTAAGCTTGCGTGATATGCCCATGCCAGGCCGAATTGGATGGGCCTTTTTCAATGGCCTTATCTTGGGCTTTAAAAACCGTCAGTTTAATTTGGGCTTAACTTTGTGGCTAAGATTTGTGTCTATTGGACTTCTATTTAATTTTGGGCCAAGCCCACTTCTTTTTATTATTTTTATATTTTTTATTCTTTATTATTTTAATTATATTTATTATTATATTTTTGTATTGTTATATTTTTATATATTTTTATTTAATTTTTTTATTTGATATTTTTTATACTTTTATTTATTTAAATTTTCGTTTAATAGTTAACAATGAACCGTTAACAAGCTTTAAAAATGAATCGTCAATTAAATTTTTATTGAACCTTTTATATGAGTCTATATCGAATCATTTAAAAATTAATTGTACAATTAATTTGAAAAATAATGATCAAAATTTAATTATAAAAATAAATTAAAATTAAAATTATAAAATATAAAATATTTTCAACAAAATTAAATATCTACATTAAATAAATTTGAATTCAATTTCCAGCCAACCTGCAAAATCAAAAGCAAGACAAGAAGCAATTAAGAGCTTTAACAAGTAAAAACTGAATCCATTGAGAAAAAAAAACTGATTGAAACAAAAGACAGAAGATCAAACAAAGCAAAGGAATTCGACAGGGGAAGATAGTTACAAAATTCAAGGGACCAAAATCCTTAATCAATAATCAGACAAGAAAAGTTTAGCAGATCAAACAAGCCTAATTTTCAGAAGCAATTCTCAATAGCAAATAGCCAGAAATCAACCAACAATGGAAGGCAACGAGTATTTGACACAAAAACAAGGCAATTTAACACAGCGTCAAAATCAACTTAGCAATAAACTCAAACACACTCGGAATCAGAAAACAAGCAAATAAACAGAAAATTGAAACAAAATCACAGCAAGCAAGAAAGCACAATTACACAGCGAAAGGCAGTGGTGTTTCGGTGGAGAGATGCCGTAGGTCTTGGGTTTTAGGTTTTGAATCCATTGGATTTTTTATGGGACGTTAAGACAAGAAAGAGTATTTGGAAGTGAAGATTTTGGGTGGTAGCTGCTTGTGTTCGATCGGTGATCGATGGAGGCCGAAGCGTTGGTCTGTGAAACGAATTTTTAGGCTTTAGCGTTTTAGAAAGAACATGAAAAGAAGGAAGAAGAGATTTGTTAAATGGGTTGTTTGGGCTTTCACGATCACCGAAGACACCAGCAAGTAGCGAAAGCCTGCGATCAACGGTGAAGTAGTTGGTGGTTTTTTAACTGATTTCTGGGTTTTGTTCTTGAGTTTAAAACTGGTAGAGACAGGGCATAGAATTTAGATTGTAAAGAGAGAAGTAGAGAATGGAGAATGAAAGAACAAGTTAATATTTGAGGTTTTGTTCTAAACTCAAAAATGGCAGCGTTAGGAACTGGAGAAGAACCAAGTTTGACCCGCATGTTGCTCCAATTGGAAACCTGACCCAGATCTGTGAATCTTGACCCGACCTGTTTGACAATTGCAAGTGACCCGATTTTTTCCCTTTTTTTGTTTATTTCCTTATTTTTTTCTATTTGTTTTGTTTTTTATTTTGTTGTTTTTAACTGTGATTGAGTTAAAAAATGATGAGGAAAAGAAGGAAAGTTTGATAAGATTTTTATAGTTTATTTTTGCATGATTCATATGATATTTAGTTGCATGATTTTTATTATGATATTTTTTGCATGAATGATTATAATATATATTTGCATGAATCTAATTTATTTACATGATTTGTTATTAATTTACATTATTTATAATATATTTTTGCATGATGTTTTTTTATGATTTATTGCATGATATTTTTATTATGATCTTTGCATGATTTTTTTTTTTTGCATAATTTAATATTATTGCATAGTATTTTTTATAGAATTTTTTATATGACAATATTGTGTAAATAAATAAAAGGAATTAAGATTTGATTTTTAATAAGATATTTAATGTTGTTTCTAGAAACTAAAATTAATAGAAAAATATTAGTAACAAAAAAAATGAACGAAAGGACAATAGATTGATTTCATTGATAGTACGAAAAGTTGGACTGAGGCACAAATATCTCTTTTTCTTTAAGATGATTCAAATTTTTGCGAGATTGTATCAATCGACACAACAAGGTCTTAAAGTGTGTCGTCTCTAGGATACAACAGCCTAGCTATATATTTGTAATACACTCTATAATTCTGCACTAACGGTAGAGTAATAAAGCTAAAAAAACTGAACACCTTATCTGTCCAAGAATTAAAAAATATGTAACTATGTATGGTTTACAGAAATAGTGAATAGAATAGATTGTTATGTTATTTGATTTTTAGAACCGATCATAATTGAATTTATAATAAATATTTCCTAACGGCTAGTATTATTATGAGTTAAAGAAACTTTATTAGATAGGAGTTACATACTATTAAATATATACTAACAATTTTTATTATTAAAATATATATAACAATCCCTTCCTTTATTTTAATAATAAAGCTTTATAACAAATGTTATTCATCATTTTTTAAGATTTGGATATAGATGAATTATTATGCATGATAAAGGTGTGCAACTGCATTAAACCTTACTTAGTGTAGTAGTAAATTTTTTTTTTTGTTTCATAGTCAATAGTATGCCATTCACATTGAACTTTGACTATAAAAGAAACATAAAAATTGTATTACACACATAATAATTTAGATATTCATGAGCTTTTAATGAGCTAGCACATTATGGCTTTATGCCTGATCCCGGTTTTAGTGAATGATATAGAAACTTGCCCAAACAAGCTTCATAGGAGTGGCCTTACTCCAACATCCACAAAGGTGAAATTTATCAAGAGTGTTCCCATAACTAATACACCTTACTTATAATGAGCTATAGATTTCTTTAAGATTTGTTTTAAAAAAAAATCAACCTTCTAAAATGTTACAAGATAAATGCATTTACATCATAGGGATGGATAAATGAGTTTAAAGCCTTGAAAAATGTATCATTCACCAAACGACCTCTCTAATATTAGTTTTTCCCAATGAACCTAACTTTTAGGATCTTTAATCATTAGGTTGGGTTTCCTCATAGAAGATTCTAAATTCTTTGAGCAAAAGTCTCATCCCCCTCAATGTATTATAGATATTTTCTCTAGCTAGAGCTTTTGTTAAAGGATTAGTAAGATTATCATTTCTTCTAATATAATTTACACTTATAGTCCCATTACTCAAATAAGACCTCACTATAGTATGCTTCCTTATAATAGATATGGATTTATCGTTGTAATAACAATAGTGTGCTTCTTTCTAATAGATATGGATTTACCATTATAATAACAATTATGCACTTTACCAATTGTAGTAGTGCTATCACAATGAATTAGGATAGGTGGTATTGGTTTTTCCTATATTGGAATTTCATGTAATAAATCTCTTAACCAACTAGCCTCTTCACTTGCCAAAGCTAAGGCAATTAGCTCAGCCTCTATCATGGATTTTGCAATGATTTGTTTTTTCTTATACTTCCAATAAATAGCACTACCACCTAAAGTAAAAATGTAACCTATTTGTGGATAAAGAATCACCTAATAGTGTATTCCAATCAAAATCACTAGAACATTCAAGGATAGCATGTTATTTTTTATAACATAATACATAACTTTTAGTACCACATAAAAATTTCATCACATGATTTAGTGTATGCCAATGTTCTATGTTAGGCTTGCTTGAGAATCTACTTAAAATACCTATTGTATATGCTATATCAGGTCTAGCACAATCATAAGCATAACGCATACTACTAATTATTCGTGCATATTCTTCTTGATTAACAATGTCTTTATCTTCAATGGTAGGAAATAAACTTACATGAGATAAAAATGGAGTAGTCAAATGCTTGCAATCAATGTAATTAAATTTTTTTAATATTTTATCTATATAATGAGACTAATCAAGTAAAATATATTCACTATTTCTAATAATTTTCATACTAAGTATTAAGTTAGCTTCACCAAGATCTTTCATGATAATTATCAAAAAACTTAAAATAAATACATTTGTCACATTAACTAGACTCGAAATCATTATCTATCATGCATTTATCAAATTGTTCATGCCATTACTTAAGAGCTTGTTTAAGACTATATAAAGATTTAACTAACTTGCATACCTTATTTTCTTGACCAGGGATCATAAAACCTTCAAGTTGCTCTATGTATATATCTTATTCTAAGTCTCTATTTAAAAAAGTTGTTTTGACATCCATTTGGTGAATTATGAGATTAGAAATTAATGCAGTAGCTATTTAAAATCTGATGGATGTTCTTATCCATTTGGTGAATTATGAGATTATAAATTGATGCAATAGCTATTTAAAGTCTGATGGATGTTCCTTTAGTAATAGGAGAAAAAGTAAAAAAAAAAATTAGTACTTCTTTTTTGTTTAAAGCCCTTTACAACAAGCTTTGCCTTATATTTATTTATTGTTCCATCAAGTTTGAGTTTTTTTCTAAGAACCCATTCACAAACTATAGTGTGGCAACCTACAAGTAAATCAACTAATTTTCAAGTTTTATTAGAAATAAGAAAATCCATTTCATCATTAATGGCTTCTTTCCAAAACTCAAAATCATTAGAAAATAAAGCTTCTTGATAAGAAATTGTATCATCTACATTATAAACATAAAACTTAGTACCAAAATCTTTTTCAACTCTTGTTCTTTTACTCTTAGGTTGAAAATCATCATTTACCATTGGTTTATTAGTAGATAGTGAAAAACTAGAATTTGGTTTAATAATCTCTTGGTCCTGAACAATCTTTTGTTTAAAAGGAAACTTGTGTTAGCATTGAATTGATCTTTATTTTGAAATGACAAAACATTAAAGCTAAATAAACTTGATCAAGATTTTGAAAAAAGATTTATTTAGTACATGTTATTTAGTTTTAAATTTTGGTACTAAATAAATAATATGATTTTCAAAGCTTAAACAAGCCTTTCTTTGTTTTAATATTTCTCAAACCAAATCTATTTTTAAAGATTATTTATTTAAGCTTAAATGAAAGTCCAATTGTTGTTTTTAAAGTGAACTTATTCATTTTGGACTTAATACAATTTTGATAATATTGGTTTTGAGAAATAGATTAACTTAAGAAAGCTATTTTACAAGAATAAAGTTTTCTAACACCGAACTTGTTTTATTTTTCTGTATTAATTCACAAAGTCTTAATATTCAAATTTTACATGGTTGGAAAGCTCTTTGAGTCTTCTTTCTAATGGATTAAACAAAATGAAAATCCAAATTTTCTAAGAAAAGATTTTGAATTTTTACTAGACACTCTATAGTTGTCAAAAATATTGCACAAGGTGTAACTTTGAAAATTCACTATAATTCATACACAGTGAATTAGGTGATGACGTTTATATGGATAGAAAGAAATTTAAGTCTAGTTTCTAAATCTTCAAACGGTTTGTGATTTGGAGTTGTATAACTCAAGTTATGATCAAATTAGTAAGTAGAGTGCAAAAAACGAAACTACCACCCAACATGGACATGGATCGATCCCCTCTAAAAGGGATCAATTGGTTTTCAAACAGAATGCTCCCAAGATCGAAAATCCAGAAAAGGGATCAATCCCCTACAGAAAGGGTCGATTGGTTAGGCTATGTTCAAAGGAAAATTGGTTCAAAACATAAACCAATCGATCCCCTAAGGGAGGGGATCGATCCCTTGAAGGCGAAAATCACTCCAATGGCTATTTTATCAAGGATTCAATGGTTACTTTCACTTCCCAAACACTTCCAACGGCTACTTCTTCAATTTATCTATAAATTGGGCACTCCAACACACCAAGAAGATTGATGAATCAAGAGAGCAAGAGCCAACAAGCAATATTTTCATTCTCTCAAATAATCAAGAGTTTTTAGAGCTTCAAAGTCTATATCTTTGCATTTATTGTATCCAAATTATTTTTGTTGTTCATTCATCATTTTCTTGTCTATACCATTGTATACTTCAAATTAGCAAACACCTAACCTTCGAGAGGTTCTTAGAGTTGGCAAAACACTTCAAAAATTTGTATTGTGTGGTTGTAAGCTTAAGGGGAGGATAACACTTAAGAGTGTGTAGTGTTGAGTTTGTAAAGCTTTGAGAAGCTTATTTGTAATCTTCAACACATAGTGGATTGAAGCCTTGGTGTGGATAACCAAGAGAGAGGATGTAGGTACCTTGTGGAGAATGACTGAACCTCTATAAATCATTGTGTTTGATTTCTTTATCCCTATCTCCTTATAATTTATTATTGTTCATATTTGATTTTAAGTTCATTAATTGTTATTGTTTTCATTATATTTTCATCAAAAGGGCTTATTGTCTTAATTTCCATTCAACTATATTGAAATCATTATTTGAGAAGAATTTGGAAAGATCTAATTCACCCCCCTCTTGGATCACCATCTAACCTATAAAGCTAACAACTTGTTTGCATGAAAAATAAAATCCAAAGATTGTATTATAATATTATTCTCAAGACCTAAAAATCCATAAGCTTTACTATTCAAAGAATATTCAACAAATGCACAAGAAAAAGTATGAACACCTAATTTAGGTCTCTTTGGACCTATCAATCTCACATAAGCTGAACTACCATAAATCTTCAAGTAGCCTAAAATTGGTCTTATTTTTCACATATTTACTATTAATATGTCATAAATGAACACGTCAAATAATAACACAAGAAACAATATAAACAAAACTAGAAGAAGTTTTATTCACTTCAATGCTTAATTTAAACAAACCATCAACAACATATCTTTTTCCTACAGGTAACCCATTTTTAGTAATGACATATTGACCATATTTTATGGTTTGTTTAAAGCTAGCTTATCAAGAAGAAAACTAGACATCAAGTTCTTTCTCATGTAAGGTGTATGCAAAACATCTTTCAAAATAAGTGTTCTACTAGAAATGAATTTTAATTCAATGTCTCATTGGTTAGGAACTTTAGTAGTGTAAAATTCACCAAGCATAACTTTTTTTGCTTCATTAAAATTAGCATAAGCTTTGAACCAAGACTTATCCTTGCAAACATGCCTAACAGAAATAGAATCTACCTACCACCATCAAATCCATTAACCATGTTAATTTCAATTATCATTGCCACAAATGGCTCATCGATTACGTAAGCTTGAGGTGCTTGCTCATGTTTCAAAAATTTATAAACTCTTGTTGTATGCCCAGCTTTTCTACACATAAAACAAGGGCCAATTTGAACATAAGTTGATAGGTTTGAATTAGTCTTTGAATTTGGTCTGGTTTTGCATTGTTTTTAATAAACATATTTTTCATTGACTTGTTCCTAAGCCTTAAAAGAGCATTGTTCTTAAACTTTTGGCTTTTAGATAAGTTTTCACTAGAGCAAATGAGATTTACCTTAGTGAAAATATTGCCATAACCTCTTTGTGTACTTGTTGCATCTTGGTTTCTTGCTTTCTTTTTTAATTCGAATGTGAGTGATGAGTTTTTTAATTGAAATTTCCATTTGCTTATGGTGAATCACTTTTTTAAATTCTTTCCAACAGGGTGGTAGCTTGTCAATAATGCCACAACTTGTATATTGTTTTCAATCTTAATTCCTTTAGTCATGAGTTCATGTGCCAACATTTGAAATTCTCTTATTTGTTCTTTAGCTGACTTTCCATCCACTATTTAATAGTGAAACCATCTACTACCTGCATACATCTTTGCATCAATTTCCTCCGTGTCATATTTTTTCTACAAAGCTTTCTAAAACTTTTTAGTAGCTTCATAATTACTCTCATAATGATCATAAAATTGATTAAAAAGACAATTAAGCAAGCTATAATGACAATTATATTTATCTTTTTTCCTACTTCATTATTTTTTTTTTCTTCATATGTCTTTCTTTCTTAATCATTCATACCATTAGTAGAAATTTTTTTTGGGACTTCTATTAGAAAGTACATATGCTACATTCAATAAATTTAGATAATATAAAACTTTTCCTTTCCATCTTTTAAAATGCTATCAACTAAAATGGAAAGGCATATCCAACTCATTGGTAAGTTTTAAAGGTTTTTCTTAAGTTGAAGACATTTGTTAAAAGAACTATGAATCATATTAAAATTGTTGTTTCTGGAAACTAAAATTAACAAAAAAATATTAGTAACAAAAAATAATGAATGAAAGGAAAATATATTGATTCCATAGAGGCACGAATGCCTCTGTGGAATTGTATCAACTGGTGTAGTAGGTTTTCAAAGTGTGTCACCTCTAAGATATAACAACCTAGTTATGTCTTCATAATACACTCTAAAATTATGCACCAACAGTAGAGTAATAAAGCTAAAAAAAATGAACACCTTCTTTGCCAAAGAATTAGAAAATATGTAACTATGTGTGGTTTATAGAAATAGTAAATAGAATATATTGTTATGTTATTTGATTTTTAGAACCTATTTATAAGCTTTAGAATTTGTCACTGATCATAATTGAATTATGACAAATATTTCCTAATAGCTAGTTTTATTAGGGGTTAAAGAAACTTTATTATATAAGAGTTACATACTATTAAATATATAGTAACGGTCGGACTTAGGTACTATTAAATATAAAGTAACAATCAAAACATTTTTATTACTAAAATATATACAACATTTAATAAATCCAACAACGGAGTTTCCTAAGTAAAACTTGTTTATATTGAATACTCTTAAACTGAGAAAAATTCTTTTGGGTGAAAGTCTAAACGTTTTTTTCCAATATTTAAATATTGAAATTAATAAAAAAAATATTTGATTAAGGCTTAAATCAGATTACATGTGATTAATCTAATACCAATTTTAAGCATAATGGGATGCTAAAACCTTTCCTGCGCATAACCAACTCCTGAACTTAGTTCTGTTGATGTAGACTATAATTTAATTTTTTTAGGGACCTTAAGTCAAGCTCAGGATAATCTTAAAAAGGATAGATTCACATAAGTGTATCATAACAGTTCTGGGACTACTAAAAAATTTTTAAAACACAAAAACATAGGGTTTGCTACCAATTTTTTTTGCTAAGTGTGATTGGTCATATAAAAATTTTATCTTTTTAATAAATTTTAAAATTAAAACCTATTAAAAATATGATTTTTGGTCTATGAAAATTAAAATAAGGTTTGCGAGTATGATAACACGTGAAAAAAATATTAGCACCCCCATAACATCCATTTTAAAAATAAAACTAGTTAATCATGTCTTATTCTTTAATTTTTGACAAAAAGGTCTTAAATTTGATATTTAAAAATGATTTCCTAGATTTATTGCAACCAAAACATATTCTTTTTTTTAATCATTTTCTTAAAAGATAAATAAGAACCTTATGTATTAAAAAATTTTAAAAAATATTCCAATACTCTTATAATATTAAAAGAAACATTTTCACCTAGGGATTTTTTAAAAATTACTACTCGAACTTTTCAACAATCCCATCCTTAATGATTTATATTTATCCTTAAAATCAATATTTAAAAAATGCATATCATAAAATACTTATGATTTATCCCAAATATATATTTTTTTATAAAAATTCATTTCTTAACCTTTTTATTAATTTAAAAAAATAAATGAAAATTTATATTTAAAATTATTCTAAATGCTTCAATACGTTGGGGTGTTTTAGAAAAATCTTCTCATGTAGAAATTTCTAAAGAATCACTACTCAAACTTCTTTAGAAACTCATCCTCAGAAATTTCATTTATTTTTAGAATTGGTGTATGGATGTAATATGATGCTTACGGATCAATTTGTAACCTTATTGCATTATATAAAGTTCAATTTTTAGTAATGAAAAGTATACGAGATTTTTTTTATTGAAAATTATTCTGAATATTCTAATACTTTGACAATATTTTTAGAAAAATTTTCTCACATAAGAATTTCTTAAAAATCACTACTCAGGCTTCTATAGTATTCCATCATCAGAAATTCACATTACTTTCAAGATCATTGAATAAAATGCAAATTATGAAGTATGATATGCATGCAAAAAAAATTTTCTGTAGTCATCCTACTTATTTTTCCTTATATTATTATCTTATCTGGCTTAGTTTCTTTCTATTTTTATTTTTCTATTTTGCTTTTAATTATTTAATTGTCTTATCTTCATTATTATCATTACTATTATTGTTTAAAAAAAAAAAGTAAAGAAAATCTTTTATTGAAAATTTTTCTAGACATTCCAATACTTTGCTAATGCTTTAGAAGAATTTTCTCATATATGGATTTCTTAATAATCACTACTTGGACTTTCTTAGAATCACATCATCAAATATTTTCATTTTTTTCTTCTTTTATTTTAAAAAAAATTATTAATTACTGCAAATAATATTCACACATTATTACATATGATCTTATTACTAAATAAGATTCATTCTTCCTTTCATCCTTTTTATTTTTATTAGTTTATTATTGTTTTATACATTTTTTAGATGTATAAGGAAATGAAAATCTTTTATGGTGAATTTTTTTTAATACTCTATTGCTTTGGTAGTATTTTAGAAAAATATCTTCACGTATAAATTTTAAGGAATCACTACTCGAACTTTTTTAATATCTCATCCTTAGAGATTTTTATTATTTTTATTTTTATTATATTTTGTATACCTATATTTTTTTAATTTTATAAATTTTTCAATACCAATTTTCCTATTTCTTAAAAAGATATATTTATTCTAGGAATTTAAAACATACATATCATCAATGAATAATTAAGTAATTTGAAAATTAAAAAAAGAATAAAGAAAATAAAGAAAATTGCCTAAAACTAGTTGGTCAATATCGTTCAATGGTCCAAAAGAATGTTCGACCAATTTTGTGTGGTACAAAGCAACTTTTTAACTATTTGGAGTGATTTTTGCTAATTCATACTAGTTTGGATTGACTTTCTAGCAGTTTAGTGCCTATTTAGTCTGAATTGGTTTAGACCTTAAAGGTAACATAGATTTGGGTTAGGGGCGCAGGTTGTTGGGCCTGGTCAAGTTGGCGTACGGATCTTCCCTTCTAGAACATCATTTTTTTTAGCTATAAAAAGTTAGGTTTTTTTTTCAAACATCATTTAAACAACCTTAAAGTTAGCTTTTTCTTTTCAAAAATTATTTAAACAGCATTTTGCCTAAAAAAAATTTTTGTTTCAAAAATTCCTAAAATAGCCCCTATGTTTCCCAAATCCTAGCAATTAATTACCATTTGCCATCGTCACCTTTGCACTAACTGCCACTTGTTGATGCCATAAAATTCTAAAAAATGCTTAAAAGTTCCTTTTGACCCCTTCTTTTACCTTATCATATTAGCTTTTTCTATAAACCATTAGATCTCCTTAAATCTAAATCAAAACCTTGTAATTTCACCCTTTTAGAACACCCTTTTTTGTTGCTCGATTTATCCTCATTTCAAACCATTTTGTTCTCCTAGTTCTAGACTCCCAAACCCCTAAAAATCCTAGCCTAAAACCTCATAGAATCCCTAAAACCTAAAAGCCTCAATTTTAACATTTGTGATTTATTTATTTTTTCTTGCTGTTGCTTTCCCCGAAAAAAAGATGTGGTTTTTTTTTTTTTGGTTGTGTTTTGGTTGCTTAGTGTTTTTTCTTGGCTTAGGGTTTTCTTAATTCAGATGATTTTTTGTGTGAATTTTTATGGTTGTAGAAGGTTTAACTGGGCTTGTTTTGGGTGGGTAGTTTCAATTGTTAAGGAAGTCTAAGTGCCTGAGATTATAAAAAATAGGGCTATGATGATTAATTTAGGTGTTTTTGAGGGGATAGAGGTGCTAGGAGTTTGGTTTTGTGTTGAGGTTTCATTTTAAGGGCTCTAGTGATGGAATGGTTGGTGCTGTAGGGAGGGGTGAAAATTTCTAATGATCGAGAAAACTCTCCTCAGCTAGCTCTTTTTCATTAACCCTTTTTGTTTCTTGAGATAATGTCTCCTTTTTTGGGGTTTTTTGGTTCTAATTTCATGTGTGTTCTTGTGTGAAGTTTCGAGAGCCCTCTATCATGAATGTCGTTTAGGTTTTATTAAGAAAACCCAAATCATCTCTCTATGCCTCTATTTGTGAATTTAATTTGGTTTGAAAAGTGATTAGGATTTTTGGCTAGGTATTGTAGTAAAGGTTACTACATTTTTGGCCCATGAGCTTAGAAGGATTTTTTCTACAATGCCAGAGGTGAAAATGGAAGGTGAAATTGTTGAGTCAAAAATGGAGTTGACAAATTGGAAGAAAGGAAAATGAAATTTTGGAAGGAGTAAAAGACATTAGGGCTTTGAGCTTTAAAATTAATAGGGTTTAAATATTAGACTTGGGCTTAAAAATGAATTTGGGCCTAGAATTGGCCTTTGGGCTTGAAAAATCAATTTGGATTTCTATTGGACCATTAAGCTTAAGTGACTCAAAATAGAATTGGATTGGGCTTCAGCCTATGAAAAATGTCCCAAAGATTTAATATAAAATCAAAATGAGCTCAATTAAATTAAAATGCTCAAATCATTTGAAAAAGATACGTTCGAACTAAAACTAAAATCGAACATGATTAAATTGTCTTGGATAAAATTAGGTAGATAGTTGTCCATCTTTGTCCATTACTGAAAATTAAGAATAAGATCAAGATTAAGCAACAATTTTGTTAGGATCAAAGAATCGAAGATTTTTTCAAAAATTTTTTTGTTTGTTTTTTTTTTTGGATTTTCTTGAACTTTTTTATATCTTTTTTCTAAATTTTTTGAAAAACTTCTCTTTTTAGAGGTCTCTAACTTTTGAAAATAAATCTAAAAACTCTTTTCATTAGAGGCTATATAACTTTTTTTTTTAAATGAAAACTCTTTTAAATAAAGGCATTGAAACTTTAAAAATCTCATTTGGAAAAGAAATCTAGAGATTCTCATCTAAACAAAATAAAAAAAAAAATCAAGGGTTCATTCAAAGATTCATGTCGAATATTAGGGATTCACATCAAAAAGTCTTTGAGATTCATATCGCAAATCACATCAAAAATCTTTGAGATTTGCATCAAAGGTTAGTAAATGATTTCAAATGAATTCAAAGGCTCGTAAAAGAATATTGAAAATCTAAAAATGACGTAACTTGGAATTAACTGTAAATCTAAAAGAGAATTTACTAGGACTAAGCCTAAGTCAAAAAATGAAGTGACTAGAAATAAATCACAAGTCAAAAAATGAAATGACTAGGACTGAACTACAAGTGAAAAAAAAAGAAATGATTAAGACTGAGTTGAGGTAAAAAATGAAATGACTTAGATTGAACTCAAGTCTTAAAATAATTCAACTTGGACTAAACTGAAGTCTGAAGATTAAATGACCTCGAATGAGCCAAAATTTGAAAATGATTTGACTTGGACTAAATCAAAGTCTGAAAATGATTTGACTTGGACTGAGTCTAAGTCAACAAACAAAATGACCGAAACTGAACCACAAGTCTAAAATGAAGTGATCGGGACTGAACCACAACTTGAAAAATGAAATGACCAAGACTAAGCCAAGGTCAAAAATGAAATAACTTAGATTGAACCAAAGTTTAAAAATTAAATGACCCAAAGTGAGCTAAAGTCTAAAAATGAAATGACTTTGATTGAACAAAAGTCTAAAAAATGATTTTGACTTAGATTGAACTAAAGTCTAAAGATTAAATGACCTGGACTAAGCCGAAGTCTAAAAAATATTTAACTTGAACTCAGCCAAAGTCTAAAAATGATTTGACTCAGATTGAACTAAAATTTGAAAATTAAATGACTTGAACTGAGCCTAAGTTGAAAAACAAAGTGACAGAGACTAAACCACAAGTTAAAAAGTGAAATGACTAAGACTAAACCATAAGTCAAAAAATGAAATGACCGAGATTGGGCCACAAGTCAAAAAATGAAATGACCAAGATTAATCCAAGGTCAAAAATAAAATGACATTGATTGAACTGAAGTCAAAATGAAATGACTTAGATTGAACCAAAGTCTAAAAATGATTTGACTTGGACTGAACCGAATTGGAGTTTGAAGATTAAATGACCTAAACTGAGCCGAAGTTTGAAAATGATTTAACTTGGATTAAACTAAAGTTTGAAAAATGATTTGACTTGGATTGAACAAAATTTTGAAAATTAAATAACTTGGACTGAGCCTAAGTCAAAAAATGAAATGATCAGGATTGAACCACAACTTGAAAAACGAAATGATTGGGATTGAACTATAAGTCAAAAAACGAAATGGCTGGGACTAAGCTGAGATTGAAAACGAAATGACCTAGATTAAACCAAAGTCTAAAAATGATTTGACTTGGACTAAATCAAAATCTGAAAAGTAAATGACTTGGATTGAGCTGAAGTTGAAAATAAAATGGACCTAAACTGAACCAAGGTTGAAAGTATAGGATTGAACCAATGTCAACCTGAAATCAATGTATTTTGCTTGAAGTCTTATGAATCTTGCTAGGAGATTTCACAAATCCTAATATTCATTTGAAATGTGCCCCTCTAAATATAGGCAAATATCTTTGGGAATCTTAAAAGCTTTTTTCTTGAATTGTTTCCCTAATCCAAGTCTTAAAATCTTATCTCTAAAAAAAATCTTCTCAATTGAGGATGAAAATCTTGTTTTGCTTTTGAAAACTTTGTTGAGGACCAAAATCATGAAAAACCTTCTTCAACTGAAGATTGACAAGTTCAAATTTTCTTAGAAAAGTTTTAGTGTTTTTCAATTTCCAAATTCAAATCTATTATTTTGGTTTGCAATGCATGCAACAAATGCCATGAATGCAATGCATGAAATGAAATGTTATAAATGTAATACCCTAAATGAATTTTTGATTGTAGTAAACTAGGTTTTCAAGACTCTCTTCCTCTTCCTCCTTTTTCTTTTCCAACTTCTAATTAATCTAAACAATCATGACTTCAAAACGTGCCACTTTCACATGTCTCATCAATTATTTTATGGACCAAAATATTCATTTGTCAATTCCATCATCCAACCTCCTAAATTTGAAGTTTCACAGAATGCCTCTTCTAATTTGAAGTTCATTTTCATCACTTCCTCATCATTTCCATTTTGCTCCTATCATTATTAAGTTCAATTTTGAAGTAATGCAAGGATATTTTATGTGTCTCATCTTTTATTTATCATCGCTCTAGTTTCATGACAAATGTAACTTAATTATATATCTCCTCAATTCATTATGGGAAAGCAAAAGTGATATAGCAAATTGAGAAAACAAAATATTCAATGAAAGAATAAGTCTAATGAAAAACAAAAAGGTAGATGAACAATTTCAATACATATAATTGGGATAAGTGTTTTGATAGTACAATAATATCCAAATAATGAATATTCAAATAATTTTTTATCACTAATCCAGGATTTTACCTCAAAAACTCATTTTATTGATACCTTTAATCTTTTTTGGTTTATCAAACCAAATCATACCCATATCCCATAAGTCTTTAAGTGATATTAGTCTTGTACTCCTAGACTACCTTTTTTGTGTTTTTAGCTAGATTATCTTTTTTTTTTACTTAAATTGTCCTTTTCAGGTTTTCAATGTGAGTGTTCATTTTCTCTTTTTTTTTTCTTCTCTTTTTCCAATATTTTTATTTCATTTTTTTCTTTCTTTTCACCTCACTGCCTTTTTCTTTTTTTAACCCATCATAGACACTTCATCAAGTTTTAAATCGATTTGTAGAAAAGATCATGATCCAATTATCCTCTAATTTGACCACAAGCATACCTTAGTTCAATATATGATTTTTCAATTCAGGCATTCAAATTTAATCAAAATGGACTTTTAAGGCATATAATGAGGGTTATAGTGAAAGTTTTTTTTTTAATGGATAAACTAGGCTCAAAACATATATTTGAAAGGTCATAAACCAAAAGATCATTTCTTGTCGTATGGAGCATTAGGCATTTTGCCCTTTCTCTTTATCTCTTTTTCTTAAAAATTATACCTTTTTTTTCATGGCTTTTCTTTCCAAAAAGGATTTATACACAATATGGCTATTTCTTTTTGTTGTTGTTGTTTTATTTTGCCCTTGAAATCATTTATTACTTTTTTTTTATCTTTTTGTGATCAAATCTCTTTTCTAAACTTTGCCCTAATGTAAAGGGTGATCCTTGATGGGTCTTTTTCCAAAGAAATTGTAATAGGCCCAAAATGGGTAATAAAGGGATGATTTCACTTTTTATGTGAAAAGTTAACAAAAAGATGGTCATTTCTTATCTCAAATGTGAATACTATTTTGGAAAAACATTTATTAAATAAAAGCAAGCTCATGGTTAAATCATTCTATAGAACTACATGTTTATAAAGCCTCTTTACTTTCGTCTTTTAAGTTCAATTATGTAAACTCGTCTTGTTTTGACTTATATAATCTCAATAGATCAAGGTTTAAGTCATCAATCTCACCACTATAAATGAAGTTTTCAAAATTGAATCTTGAATTTTGCCATGATTATTTAAACATTCATTATTTAGAATATAAGAATGGGTGAAATATGAAAGGATATAAAGATGAAAAGAAGAATATGTAATGAAATGCACTCGTCAGTTTATTGAAATAAAAAACAAACATAAGATCAACATAAAAAATTTCCTTCATATTTATTACTTTTTAGAAACTCTAAAGGCAACAAACAACTATCATAAAAGTCCTCTTAGAAGTATGCCCATGCACGATCAAGAAACAACATTCGATCCTTCTTTATTCCTAAAATTAATCAGGCTAGCATCGTGAAACCTTGCACCTTGTACCTTATTCCTATAATGATAAGCGCAATAGGTACTAGTATCATACAATTTAAGGTAAGAAGGTTTCATCAATTCCTCTATAATGATAAAGGCTAATAGATTATTCTTCTATAATTTTAAGAATAAATATGTATATGTCATGAGGATAAGGTCAAAAGTTTTCCTTTTTTGTTTCATGGTTTCCTCAAATTACTTGTCTGGTTGTTGGCCCTTGAAATTGGTTTCACAACAAGCATATTAGTACAGTTAGGCATATAAATGGGTATTTGGGGTTGAAGTGTTGGTTGAAAAATAGATGTTGGTGCTGGATGATAGGGATAATGGATGATACTACATGACCTTGGTATGTTGGGTGATGTTAATAGGGAGCAAAGCTTTCAAATTGATGCCCATCATAACTCACTACATGAGTTTCATTTTCTTTCATGGGTGTTTCACTCTTCTTTGCACTAGTAATCTCTCATTTATCTAACTTGCCATTCTTTATGGCATTCTCAATTATTTCTCTAGATATATCAATAAAATTCTTATTGACATTTCCCATGAACTTGTCATAATAAGATGCTTTAAGTGTACTGACCAAAAGCATAGTCATTTTTCTCTCTATCAATAGTGGTTGAACCTAAACTCCTATGTCATTCCACTAATGGGCATATTCTTTGAAAGTTTCATTAGCTCTCTTTTTCATGTTTTACAATGACAGCCTATCAGAAGTCATGTCCAATACATGCTTGTATTAGGTTATAAAAGCTCTCGTGAGGTCTTTTTAATAATGTATATAACTCATGTCCAATTGCACATACCATCTAGTTGCAAACCCAATGAGGCTTTCTTGGAAATAGTGGATTAAAAGCTTATCATTATGTATGTGGCCTACCATCTTGCCATAGAACATTGTGATATCAACCAATGGGCACTTAGTTTCATCATACTTCTCAAAATCAAGAGTCTTAAACTTCAACAAAATTACTAGATTAAGGACTAAACTGAGTTCATTTGCATCGATACTACCAAAGGTATTTTTTCCTTCCATAGCTTTTAGCATTTCTTCTAATAAGTCATACTTGTGTTGAATATCTTCTTTCTCACCTGACTCTGATATCCCCTTTAATTTTTCTTGCTCTTAGGGGTAATCTAGGTGCGAGGATAAAAATTAGATTGTAGGGCTACATCTTGGATTTTGGTTGAACTATCCATGATTTTGTTGTTGGTTAGCCATCATATTCATATTAATGAAAATGTAAGATTGCCCACCCATAAGCAGTGATTTATTACTTAAAAAGCTCGAGCATGAGTTGGTGTAAACTTAGGTGGGTAAAATGGTTGCTCTTTAACATTATTGTTTTCTTAAGGTCAATTCTCTTCTCTTGTAACAAAGGTTTCAGCAACACTTTTTCCTTTGGTATGCTTCTCTATAAATTCTCTCAACTCAATCATTTGCCTTCTCATCTTTTCTTACATTTCAACCATCAATTCTCATATATCTTCTTGAGCTTCTTCCATTCTTTCCATCTTGACTACTTGGTCATCTTCCATAGTTTTGATTTATAAATGTGTAATGTACAAGTGACAAGCAGATTGACTTCAAACTTTTCACAATTGAGCCATCCTTAAACTTTTATTGTCATAATTTGAAAAATTATGATGCCATATTATTTTTTTATGAAAAAAATATTCATTTTATTTTAAAACCACCAATTTAATGAGATAAGTATTGAAAAAGAAGAGAACATGGCATGCATTATGTATGTATAAATGCATTCAATGTATGAATGCATTTAGAGGTATATACTCTATTACAAATTTCAAACGCTATAACTTTTCATTGATTTCGAATAACTTTTCATTTTATAAAACCTGCCATTCTAGAATTGTAACCATAGAAACATTTAACTTGTTCATAACGATTTTTAGCTTCAATCAGAAAGTCCAACAGGCATTGCCCATAGCCTCAAGTTGGGTTGATTTCTTGTATTAAAGTTTATACCTTCTTGATCATTTCCCATGTTTTTCATACTATCTTGTAAATTTGACTAGCTAAATGGTTTATGTACTGTTGTCTTCCTAAGCTCTCTACCTTCTACTTTATACAAGTATCTACTTTCATATCACAAGTGTAACTTTAATCTTCTTTTATTTTTTGCTATTTTTCATAATTGCAGAGATATGGTCTTTATGGTCTTGTAATTACTAGTCAATCTTATGAATTACCTAGTAGAGTGAATTTTTTCATTTTGTACTTCATAGTGGTTTTTTTTTTTCATCTTTTATCTGGGCTTTTGATCTTGCATTTTCCCTTTAGTATTCTATCAACCTTGTTGAAGCTATCGAATACAAACCCTTCTAGTTTTATTGTTTTGAACAAATCATAACAGCCTTTTCTTCATTTTCTTTAGGCTTATCCTTTCGAAGTTGCATCTCTTTTTAAGTTCAATCATCTTTCTATGTTGTATTCCACCAAGTTTGGCACTCCTTCCTCATTCAGTTGGACTCACATCTTCTTATTTTCCTTATACAAATCCTTTAGATCATTTTTTGCCACATCCTGATCTTGCATTGCCTTTTCAATTTACTCTCTCAGCTTACGGTTCATATCTCAATTATCTCACCTCCTCTCAGAGTCTTAATTTTTTTTTTATCTTTTTTTTTGCTTTAAGTTCTTGCCTAACAAGCTTGACTTCTAACAACAATTTTTTACCCAATAGTCAACTTGTTGAAATTAGAAATCATCTAGAACCACAATATTTTAGAGCATCTGTATTTGATACATTGACTCTAATATGTATTCCATCAATAACTCTTATACAATCCTAATATTAATCTTATATATTAATACTTATTGAATAGCATAATATCTCTAGAACATTTTACCTTCTAAATCAAGTAATTAAGCATGACTTTGTCGATGAGGGCTCCCAATCTTAGCCTCCGAGTCTTTTTCCATACTTGAATTGATCATTTCATTGTTTTAAATAAGCCTGATTCTTTATACGCAAATTCTATTTGAGCGAGTCCATGTGTTGTAAAGACAAACTACTTTACACCAAATTGCCTTAACACCATTAATGGAGCGTAACTTACTACCCCTAATCTTAAAAGCAATATTCAAGGTCCATCACCACCTCAATGTAACTTAGGCACGTGAGGCAACCTTGGTGCCATCCACTTGATTTGATCACTAATAAGTCTTTAAAAAAACACTACCCATTTTTTTTAGATTTTAGCAACGATCACTGACTTCAACAAAACTCTTTGATTGGGGTTCTATTTCAAAGATAAGGCTTGAAAAAAGCACTTTTTTGGCATCTAAAATGGTTTTTAATTAACATAAATAATAGTTGTGCACACCTCATAAAATGTCCCCCATTTTGACAACAAAAATTCAATAATCTAATAGTTTCAGCTAGGATTGTTGGTATGGGATTGATTACCTGACTTTCAATTTACTTAAATAGATCAACCACTACTAGTTCGATGTATCCTAGAGTTTTAGGAAAGATCACCATGTCGTAAATTGCTAAGGCAAGTATTGCCATGCCTTGATTATCTTTCAAATGTTCCAAAATGAAATCTCAAAGAAAGTGCCATGGTATGCCAACATCTTTGCCATTATCCTTGGTTAAAGCATCCACAGCCTCTACCTTCATCCTCATCAATTTTGCTATCTTCTTACAATAACCTGATTTTGGTTTTCTAGTACATATCTTATTAGGGTATTGAAGTTCCAATCCCATTAGAATCGAATATTCTTTGATAGTTAGTGTTAAATCTTCCTCATTAAATGTGAAATATTTATATGATGGCTCCCAAAACTGGACAACAACTCTAATCAACTGCTCTTCTATTACTACTAAGGTAAGAAAAGTGATCTACATATACTTTTCACAAAACTTCTCTTTTCTTACTTTACCTATCTGATCCCATATGGTAGCCAAATCCTCTAAATTATTTTGTGTAAAATTCAAATGCACTTTTCCAAGCAACCTTGACACATAGTCAATAAGTAGGCAATCCCCTACCTTTTGTTAGGTATTCTTAGACCATTCATGCACCTTATTTTATGACTCACATGGAGTACTTATGGATAAAGAACAAATCTGTATCACTATAAGATGTATGAAAAGAAACTTAGTTGAAAGATGTCTTGGAGTAAATACTTTACTATATTACTGTAGTATGCCAATGTAATTTATGCAAAAAAACACAAAAAGGAAAAAAAAAAAGATGACAAGTTAGTATATAAAGATATGGTATGATATTTGAAAAAGGAAAAAAGAAAAAAAGGAAATAATAAATAGTAAGTAAAACATCTTTGGGAATAATGAAATAATAAAAGCTTAAAAAATGAAAGAGACAAAAAGGAAAGGTCATTTTTTATTTTTTGAAGAAAAAAAGAGATGAGATAAAGATTTTATTCTTTTTAAGAAATTAGAACAAATATGAATGCATACATTTATGATTTTCCTTAAAAGAAGTAATACAATACAAGTGTTCCTTTGCTTGCCTTAATTTTTGGGGACGATCTACAAAAGGTAGGCATGGCTTTATCTAGGGTTAACCCTTATGGCTTACTATATACTTGGTTCAAATTTATTTGCATGAAAAAGGTTCTCAAATTGTTCCTCACTAGTGTCCCCACAAGACTGTAAGACACCTCAATCATTACCCATTATAGGCTATAAACAGAAAATGATCAATTTGAGTGAGAGTAATTCATTTGCCATTATAGAGGTTATCACCTCACGAGAGCATATGTACTTTATTTCTTCCTAAAAGGTTTGGAGCTCAGGTATAGAACTTATGCATGATATGAATATGCCATTGTATGTATGAGGGAACAGAGTATCATAATTCTTATTCTAAGTGCCTTATAATAATAATAATAATAATAATAATAATAATAATAATAATAATAATAATAATAATAATATATACGAAGCATAAAATAAATGAACAGATAATAAATAAATGATGTGGTTAAAATGAAATGCAAGGTTTTTTTTTATTTTTTTTATTATTGGTATTATTATGTTATTTTTCAAAAATCAAAATCAAGATTAATAAAATTAAGGTTAAATACCAATTAAGACCATTAAATCAAAACTAAGAATAACACATGATTGACTTTTTGGCCCAACTCTCTACAAAAATGACGTCTCTAGTGAAGTCGCCTAATTATTGTAATAGTTTTAGGAATTGTTAGACAAATTTTAAAAACATAAAAACAAGGAGAGTCACCACCAAACTTGTTTGCTAAGTATGATTGGTTACCTAAAAAGTTTATTTTTTTAATAAAATTTTAAAATTACTTAAAACCTATTATAAAGATAATTTTTGGTCTATGAAAATCAAAGTATAGTTTGAGAGTACAGTTATGCATGGGCAAGGATTAGCCTCTTCATAGTGTCCATTTTAAAAATAATACAGATTAATCATGTGGTATCCTTTAATTTTGACAAAAGATCTTAAGTTCGACATTTAAAAATAATTTCCTTGATTTTTTGTGTTGCACCGTCTTGGGACCTGAGGGCGAGTGACCTAAAAGTTAGATGAGTTGGGAATTGGAAAACAGGGGCTAAAAAGCATTTTTAATGAAAATCAAAAGAAGGAGTCACCACCAATATTTTTCAAGGTGTGATTGGTTACCCAAAAATTTTATCCTTTTGATAAAACATTTCAAATGGATTTAAAGTTTTATTAAAAAACAATATTGCAATATGCAAAATTAGAATTTGGGTTCGGGAGTCAATTACGCGTAAAAAAGGATAAGCACCCTTACAACGTCCATCGAAAATGATATCAGTTGATTGCATGCTATCCTTTAATTTTGATAGAAATGGTCTTACTTTTTTTAATGTTTAAAATTAATTCCTTTTCCATTTTTTTTTCTTTTTGGAAACAAAAACAAATCCAATTTTAAAAACAAAACTTTTTTTATTTTTGGATTAAGATGAAAAGACTTTAAATATCGAAACACCTCTTTCACTCTTGTATAAATAGATAGAGCTTCAAAAATGTTTCTAATTTAAGGGTTTTCAAATTGGCCCACTAAAACCAAGATAACACCTTGCATAAAGAACAATTATCGAGAGTCCCATATAGTTAGGCCAAATCTTGATGACTGTATTTGATTGAGATATTCTCTTACTTAAAACATTTTTCTTTTGAAAACTCATTTTGGAAAACCTATGCATGATATGCATGAACATAATATATAATGAATGCATGATATGAATGACAAGGTATAAATGTATGACAATTTATAAATGTATATAATAAAATAAAATGAAATGCAAATGTATGATTAGTTTGAGGATTGGTTTGGTTTTTGAAGATTGTTTAGGGTTTGGAGAGTGGCTTTGGGTTTAGGAAGTGATTTTAGGGTTTAAGGTTTATAATTTATGGTTTAGGGCCTAAGGTTTAGGGTTTAGAGTTTCAAATTAAGGTTTCATGGGAATTTAGGGTTTCATAGGAATTATACATGTGCTAATTACAAATTACAAAAATGCTATTAATGATGCATGTGTAAAAGCATGAGTTGAAAACAAAATAATTACAAACTAAGGTATTTACAAAGCTAAATTACAAACAAGTTATACATGTAAAATAAAAAAGGCAATGGATCAAACACAAAAAACTTTTAAATTTTGTATGAATGTTCCATCATTTTTTTTCTTAAAACCACTTACTAAACTAGCATTTTTCATTGAAAATTTTGTTCAAACATATTGAAAACTTGCCAATCATCACAAAAGCATAATCCAATACATGGATCAAAGAGCAATCAATCACCAAACAAAGAATCAAGGTTCGGCCAAAAAAGAACACCATCATAGCGAACCTATTTGGGATTTCTTCAAACACATTTTTATTCCATTTTCATCCAAATATGCATTATTTACTTACCCAATCATCTCATAAGGACATTTGAATCATTAGAAGGCATTTATTAAACATGAAGTAAGCTAAGATGACAAAGAAAATATGAACAACTTGAACATAAGCCAAACACTATCATATACCACAAAACCAAATCATAAACTAAACAACTAATAAGTGAACTATTAAACAAACATTCATAGATAACAAAAGAAGTAAAGAAAACCTTTAGGGAAAGCTAAGAGGAGGTTCGGCCCTAGTGGAGGAGGTTTTATTGAACCTCAAACTTGCTTAAAAGGTGAAGTTTTTGGATTTTATTGCTTGTATTCTAGCTTCAATCTAATAATTGATTAATTAGATGAAGTTGATTCAAGCTTTGAGTGAAAAATAAAAATAAAAACACTTTCAAGAAAGAAAGAAAATGTAAACAAAATGATATGAAAATGCTATGCAAAATGTGATGAGAATGCATGAAAATGCAAGATGAAAGGCCAAGAAATTATATCTTCAAGCTTGCTTCAATTTCTTTTTTCTCTTTTTTTCTCCTCTTTTTCTGTTTTATGAGCTCCCAAGCTCTCTATTGCAAAAATTATAACTCTCATTTGGTGACGAAGATGAAAAAAAAATCTCTCTAAGATTGAATACTAGCCATTAGATTACAAATTCATCTAAGGGTCTAAGTTTCACCCTTGCTTTAGTTTCCAATGAGCTAACTTTCACCCTTGGGTCAAGGTTCCCAAAATGATTTAATGGCCCAAGATGCTCACTATTAAAGGTTGGAATTTAAAAGCTTTTAGGTCCAAGTGAAAATACCATTTTGTCCCCATTTTAAAGTTTTCGATCTTTAGGCCATTTTCTTGGAAATCAATGCTTCTTTATTCATTTTTTGGAATTTAAAGCCCGAAAAATCATGAAATAATATGAAACAAAAATCTAAAAATTTTTGTGAAATTTTGACTTTGAAAAATGTCAAATTATGAAATTACCCCTAAGGGATATTTTGATAATTTCATACCTTTTGAGGTACAACTGTGGTTTTGAATGCACCAAAAGTCATCAAATATGTTAAATGTGTGATTTGAAAAGTTTTACAAAAAATCAATCTTGAAAAAGTCAAATTACAAAATACCTCTAGCTCTTGAGGTACAATTAAGGTTTTCAAATTTCTAAAATCATCAGATAATATCAAACCATAACTTGAAGCATTTCGCAAAATTTCAAACTTGGAAACATCAAATTACAAAATACCCCTTAAAGGTATTTTTGTAATTTTACACCTCCCAAGATGTGATAAAAAATCTTTAAAAAAAATTCAATTATGATCTAAAATTTTTTAAAAATTCAACTTTGAGAAAGTTAAATTACAAAAATGCTCCTAAAAGGTATTTTGATAATTTTACCCTTCTCGAACTGCAATTAAAGTTTTTAGTGCTTTAAAATCATAAATTTTAATCTTAATCGACATTGGATCCAATTTCATTGTGAATTTTAAGAATTGACTTTAGTTTTGCCTGTTTTGACCGATTTGACTAATTTTGATCAAGTTTGACTTTGTTTGACCTCGAGGCATTTGGGTCAAATTAGCTCCGATTTTGATATTAGATACTTGTCAAATTAAAGAAATATTAGATTTAAACCGGGTTGAATTTTAAGGGCTTCACAAATGGTCGTGATTTTGTCCAAACAAAATTAGGTGTCAAAAGCTCCCACTCTTTACGTATTTCTGAGAATTAGAAATAATGCAAAGACCAATGACACCAATTTTGTTTGGCCCCAAAGGATGAGGGGGCTCTATTTGCATGTGCTTTTTTGTTTTCATGTTGGATAAGGGTTTTTTTTTAAAAAAAAACATCCAAAGTTGGCAATGATTTAGACTAAACCATAAATTGAGAAATAAAATGACCAAAACTAAACCATAAGTCAAAATAAAAAGATGATTAGGATTGAACCACAAGTTGAAAATGGAGTGACCAAAACTAAATTGTAAGTCGAATGAAGTGACCAAGATTGAACGTAAGATGATCAAAGTGATTGAGACTAAACTACAAGTCAAACAAAGTGATCAGGATTGAACTGCAAATCGAACAAAGTGACTGAATCTGGACTGTAAATGAAACAAAGTGATTGAAACTAAATCACAAGTCGAACAAAGTAACTGGGATTGAATCATAAGTCAAAAAAAGTAACCAAGACTGAACCATAAGTTGGGAAACAAAGATGATCAGGGCTTAATCATAAGTCAGGAAATAAAAGCTTTATGAAAAGAGCTCCTATGAATATAGGAACGAACTTTAGAAATCTCATTTTGGGAAAGGCTAAAAGTTTGATTTTGTAAAAGTTTTGAAAAGTCTCATTTTGAAAAGTGGGTTGTATCTGAGGCCTTGAAAAGCTTTCTTTTCTTTCTTAAAAGATTCTTTCTTTTCTTTGGCTTTTTTTTCTTTACTTTGTTTTTTTCTTTTTGGTTTTTTTTTTTGTTTTGTTTGTTTTTTTTGTTCTATTTTTGTTTTTTGTTTTTTGTAGATTCATAACGAAGTCAAAAATTCAAAACCAAAAGACTTTATATTCATATCAGAGAAAATGATTCATGGTTAGAAGACTATGGATTCATTACAAAGCAAATGATTCATAGTTGGAAGACTTTGGATTTATAACAGAGTAAACAATTTATAGTTTGGAAGACTTTGGATTTACAACAGAGTAAATGATTCACAATTTGAAAGACCTAAATTCATAATAGAGTAAACAAATCATAGTTGGGGGAACTCCAAATTCACAGCAGAATAAATGATTCACAGTTGAAAGACTCTTAATTCATAACAGAGTAAATGATTCACAATTTGGAAGACTTTGGATTCATAATAGAGTAAATGATTCATAGTTGTGAGAACTCTAGATTCACATCAGAGTAAAGATTCATAGTTTGGAATACTTTAGATTCACAATAGAGTAAATAATTCACAGTTAGGAGAACTTTGGTTTCACAACAAAGTAAATGATTCATAGTTTGGAAGACTATGGATTCACAATAGAGTAAACGATTCACATTTGACAAACTTTGGATTCACAATAGAGTAAATACTTTGATTCAAAAGATTTATGCATATAAATTCAAGGATCCGTAGATGATTCAATCATTTGTAAATGGCTTTAAAAAATGTTTCAAGATTTAAAAATTTCAAGGTTCGCAAAAGTTTTAAGATTTAAAAGAGTTCAAAGACTCGCAAGAGTCAAATACTCATAATTTTCAAAGACAAACATAAACCTAAGAATTAAAAATTCCAAAGATTCGCAAAGACCAAAGATTTGGAAATTTCAAAGATTTGCAAGAGGGGTTAAAGATTCATAAATTTCAAAGATTTGCAAATAAGGTTAAAGATTCTCAAATTTCAAGGATTCGCAAACATAAATGATCAATCACTAAGATGTGGGATGCAATGAGCTCTACTGTAATGCAAATGCAAATGTACCTAGGCAAAAGCGAATGTTCCTTCTAAAATGTTCATGCAAAAATGTAAATGCCCCTACAAGGATACAAATGTCTATCCCAATGATGCCAATGTTTTCTACAACTATAGAATTTCATTTAAAATTTACTAATGCTTATGCAAACATAAAACCTTTATGATGTATGTGCCATAATATAAATCTAAACACCAAAAATGCATTTTTTACCAAAATGCATTTTTTTCCAAAAAGAAGATTTCTTTCTCAATTCTACTTATCTTCTGTTGCCCTTTTAATTGAATCTTCAGTTTATTCCCAAAATGATCTCAACTCACCATTTTCCTAATCCTTCATCTATTCCATTTTCTATCTTTTTTTTTTTTTTTCATTTTCAACAATGCTTTCATACAACATGCAACATGTAATATGTGTTTCGAACTTAATTGCAAAAATAAATAAGACAAACCATATATTTTTCTTTCTTGAATCCAAATTGGTCTAAAGATTTTTACAATTCATTCATTCATTCATTTTTTTGACAAACATAATTTTTTTTAATTTTACACAAAAATGTGTGACTAGTTATTAAAAAAAATTAAAATGATCAATAAAATTTATCCCACATAATCAAATTCCTTATCAAAGAAAATGAGATATCTAAAAAAATGTGACTTTGGAAATTTCTTAGAAATTGGCATTCCCTATTAGAAATGAAATGCGTGACATTTAAAGGCTTCAATTCATTCAAAAAGGTTTTGCCATTTAAAGGTAATAAAAGTGGTGATATATTTTTCCATGTCAACTCACAAATGGAACATACTTTTTTTTAAAAAAGCCTAAATCCCTTAAAATCAAACCTATCTGATACTTTCTTTAGCATTCAAATGTAGCATTTTGATAGTTGTCAAGGTCCATTATGGTGGGCTTAAAGTTTTAGAAGGTCATTAAAGGATAAAGAAAGAATGCACAAATTTTCAAAATCAATTCCTTTTTATGTATTTCAAAATTTTGAGACCTTCATATCTTTAGATTTTTCAAAGGATCTGGGTTACCTTTGGTCAGTATCAAAAGTGGCCTAAAGACTTTAAGGTTTGCTCTAGGCTACTATCTCTTTCTTTCTTTTTTTCTTTTGATTGTTACACCATGTACTTAGGAATTCAAACTTATTATCCAAAATGAATTAATGGTCTAAACAGGCAATTAGGTAATATAGGGAGACAAAAAGGTTCAGGGGTTTTATGGTCATTCCTCAAAGAAAAGCTATTCAATTTTAAGCATTTGTGCTTGATCCAATATGAAGTTTTATTAGGATGTAATATAGGCTAAGGCTTAGGGTTCTCAAAGAAAGGGATAGATAAACCCAAAATAAGTGTTTAAGAGTGATTAAACCAATAATCATTGTTTCATTTGAAGGATTCCCTTCGGGGTATATGTTTTATTATTTTCCTATGTTTTACACTTATTCATTTCTTCTTCTTTTCTTTTTATTTCTTCTCATTTTTTTGTTCTTTTTTGTTCTTTCTATTTTTTCTTTTTCTTTTTCTTCTCTTTTATTTTTTTTTTCATATGTTTTCCTTTTTTCACCTTTTTTTTTATTTTTTTCCTTGAGTGAATTTAAAACTTGGGGGCATTTTATTGTACATTTGCCCCTCAACATATAGGGTTCCTCTTTAGGCATTATCATACTTAACTCCTTAGATGCATCACTTTTTACCTCTAATAGAAAGAGTGATCCTTGTTTAGGGTTTATTTTGAAAGAATTTTATCAAGCTTAAATGGATAGCAATGGATAAATTTCTATATTTGTGAAAGGATGATGAAAGATGGTCATTTATCATTTCAAGCATAGTTACTCAAATTCGAAAAGCAATTCTTTTTAAAAAAAAAAGTTTAAAGAAAGTTTTCTTTTTTTTCCTTTTTTTTTTTAGGATTTCTTTAGACTTTAACTCTCTTTGAACTCTTTGGTTTTCTCTCATTGTTTTTTTTTCATAAATTTATTGAAATCTTTTCATTTTAAGAGTCATTCAAAACCTCGAGTGCATGATGTCATAATCAAAATTTTCTCTTTTTTCATTTTATTTTATTTTTTATTTTTTTTGCATGCCCTCTACCATCATTCGAGAAAAATGCCTTATTTGCAAACCATCCCTAATAAAGGTTGATGCAAGAAAAAAGTTCATGGGGAATGAACTTGTTTAGGGTGTCAAGGAATCCGTGTCACCTATAAGAAAGGTTAATCACAATTCAAGTTTTCTTGAAGGCAATGAAGTTTTTCTTTTTGGCCAATGTGCCCCAAAACACCATATAGGAACCATTTTAGGGTAGAGAACTAAGAAACTGATGTGCTTGTGATCATTTTGAAGGATTTGGGTGGCTTTGAATTTGAAAATTTTTGGAGCTACAATATAGCCTTGACACATCAAATTATCATATCCAAATTCTTTAAAAAAAGTTATGTTTGCCTAATCTTCTAGGAATCCTAATTTTTTTTTTTTTGAAATTAGCTGTCTCATTGTTCATTGTCTAAAAAAATAATACTACCATTTTATATCACAATATTATCAGGCAAAGGCAAGGTTCACAAATTCAAGTTCATGCCTCTTAAGGGGTTATGGTTGATAAGTGAAATCAATTGAATGGTTTGAAAAAGATGTGAAAGTATTTGATAAGTTCATTTCTAGTAGTGAATGCCAACTTCTTCAAGACTCATTTCATCTTTTATTATAAAAGAAAACTTTTTTATTCTTTTTTATTCTTTCTCTTTTTTAAGGCTTTTTTTTTTAATTAATTATATGGGGCTTTATTCTGATCCAACAATTATTTTTATCATTTTTTTAGGAAAAATTCTAAAAATCCAAATTTTAAAAGAAATTAAAAACCTTAAATGACAATATTCACAAACTCATGAGACAATGCAGTGTACTATAATTGAAACTTAAAGTCTATTCATTCAATGCAAACTATTCAAACCCACTCCAATTGATTTTTCATTTTTGTTGTTCTGATACCCACAAAGATAGAAATTTATTTTAAAAGGTTTAGATAAAAAAATCTTGTTATTACTATTGCTAAATGAATGCCACAAATAATTTCTAACTTACATGAGACACAAACATATTTATGAATGCACAGACATAATAATGATGTAAGAGAATGTCATAAGATACAAAGAGGCTTAAGATAATGGATTTTCATATATTAAAGGCCCAAATGATAAAAAAGTCACATTACTTATAAATATGCATGCAAGAAATGCAATGTCTTGTTACAGGGATGGCAGGATATGTTTTCATGAAATGCAATGCATATTTTATAAAACCCTCGTATTTATGATTCCATATGCATGAAATGCAATGACATACTTCATAAATAATGAGATGTCTACCTTTGACAAATGCAACATCTTATATGAGATGCACTAATAGATTGTATGCATGAGATATGTCTACATGAAAATATGTTATGCAAACCCAATAAGGTTGACACTATTATTTGAGATATGCCTGAGATGGAATGCATGTATTATCTATTACGATATGCATGAGATGGAATGCATGTATTGCTTTATTAAAATGTACATGAGATGGAATGCATACACTTATCTTATTAAGATGTGGATAAAATGGAATGCATGTTCTACCTATATGCATAAAATGGAATGCATGTACTATTTATTAGAATGTAGATGAAATGGAATGCATGTGCTATCTCATTAATTCCAACTTTAAAAACATGAGAGCGCATACAAATAGGATTAACTGAAATGCAAGGAATAAGACAACATTAACTTTCCTTTCCTTTTCTAGAAGGGGAAAAATTCAAGAACACATATATTTTTATTTATTCTATATAGAATGACTAGGATTCAAAGGTTTTTTTTCATTTCTTTTTTATATTTGTTTTTTATTAGCTAATAAAGAATTTAAGAAAAACTTTCTCTTTTTTGACAAATTTTGTTTTTGTTGTTGTTTTGTTTTTTTGTTTAATTTTTCTTCCTTTTTGGGTTTTGTTGGATAGTAAAAAGAAATTTTATTTTAAAAATGATTCTTGAAGACGTAAATTTCGATAAAACATCAAATGAATTGAACAATATGCCAAAAGAAAAATTTTTTTGAAAAAATGTTTTTTTTTTCAAAATTTCAATGTTATTCACACCATTGTTACTCGTAAATACAGAAAGTGTTCCTTTATATGACCTATTTAAGGTAATTTTATGGATGAGGTAAGCGTGGTTCTATCTAAGGCCAGCTTCTTAAAACTCACTATATACTGGGTCAGGAATTGATGCGTCTAAAGATTTTCAAATTATTTCTCACATCATTGTCCATTATAAACTAGTGTAGCACCATGATCCTCACTCATTATAAGCTACAAGTAGAAATGGTTCAATCTAAGTGGGAGCATTTCACAAGCCATTGTGGAAGTTTACACCTCATGAGGGCATCGTTACTTTACTTCCTCTTAAATAGGGTTAAAGTCTAAGTATAAAGCTTATGCATGCAATACAAATGTGAGTGTGTACGAAGGAACATAGAATCCTTTTACACTTTTCTAAAACACCCTTATCCTAAATGTCCCACAATTACTAAGAGTAGGATAAATAACAACAATTTAAAATAACTAACATAATTAAAATATGCATGAAATACAAAACACACACTTTTCTTTTGAATTTCTTTTCAAAATAAGGAAATTAAAGCCATTTTTTATTTTTTTTTTCTAATTTTGATTTTTTCAATTTTTTCATTTTTTGGAAAAAGAGGAAAATTAAAATCAAGAAATTAAGATTAAACACTTAAACCAAAATTTAGGATAACATACAATTAATATTTGGCTAACTCTCTAAAAATGTATCTTTAGTGGAGTCATCAAGCTGCCATAACGTCTTGGGATTTGGAGGCGTGTGACTTGAAAGCTAGATAAGTTAGGGAATTGAGAAACATGGGCTAAAAGCATTTTTAATGAAATTCAAAATAAGGAGTTGCCATCAATCTTTTTTAAGATGTGATTGGCCATTCAAAAATTTTGTTCTTTTAATAAAACATTTAAAATGGATTTAAAATTTTATAAAATAACAATTTTGCAGTTAGCGAAATCAAAATTTGGGTTCAAGAGTCGGTTATGCATAAGGAAGGATTAGCACTCCCATAGTGCCTGTCGAAAATGGTACAATTTATTGCATGCTATCCTTTAATTTTGATAGAAATAGTCCTATTTTTTTTAATCAAATCCTTTTCCTTTTTTTTTTCTTTTTGGAAACAAAAACAAATCAAATTTAAAAACAAAACTTTTGTTTTTTATTTTCGATCAAGATGAAAACACCTTAAATATTGAAACGCTTTTTTCACTCTTCTATAATTAGGTAAAGCTTCAAAAATATTTCTACTTTAAGGGTTTTCAAATTGCCTCACCAAAACTGAAATAACACCTCATATAAATAATAATCACTGAAAGTTCTTCTATAGTTAGGTCAAATCTCAATGACTATATTTAATTAAGATATTCTTTTATTTAAAACTTTTTTCTTTTGAAAACTTATTTTCGAAAAGCCTATGCATGATATGTATGAACATAACTTATAATGAATGCATAATATTAATGACAAGCTATGAATACATGACAATATATGAATCTATATAATAAAGTAAAATGAAATGCAAATGCATGATTGGTTTAACGATTGGTTTAGTGTGGGAAAGTGGTTTAAGGTTTGGAGGGTGGTTTGGGTTTGGGATGTGATTTTAGGGTTTAGGATTTAGGGTTTCAAATTTGGGATTTTATGAGAATTTGGAATTTCATGGGAATTATGCATGTGACAATTAATTATTACAAACCAAGGTATTTATAAAACTAAATTACAAACAAGTTATATATGTAAAATCAAAAAGGAAATAGATCAAACATAAAAAACTTTTAAATTTTGTATGAATGTTCCACCACATTTTTAAAAAACTCAACCAAACAAACATAAAAATCACCAAAACCACTTACTAAACTAGCATTTTTCATTGAAAATTTTGTTCAAACACATTGAAAACTTGCCAATCATTACAAAATCATAATCCAATACATGAATCAAAAACCAGTCAACAACCAAACAAAGAATTAGGGTTTAGCCAAACAAGAACAGCATCATAGCCAAACCTACTTGGCATTTCCTTAAGAACATTTTCATTTCATTTCATCTGAATATGCATTATTTACTTACCCAATCATCGCATAAGGACATTTGAATCATGAAAAAACATTCATTAAACATAAAGTAAGCTAAGATGACAAAGAAAATATGAACAACTTGAACATAACCCAAACACCATTATATACCACAAAACCAAATCGTAAACTAAACAAATAACAAGTGAACCATTAACCAAACATTCATAGATAACAAAAGAAGCAAAGAAAACCTTTAGGGAGAGCCCATAAGAGGTTTGGCAATAGTGGATGAGGTTTGGCCAAACCTCTAACTTGCTTAAAAGGTGGAGTTATTGGTTTCTATTGCTTGTATTCTAGCTTCAATTCAACTATTGATTAATTGAATGAAATTGATTCAAGCTTTAAGTTAAAAAAAACTAAAAAAATTTCAAGAAAAGAAAGAAAATGTAAACAAAATGATATGAAAATGCTATGAAAAATGTGATAAGAATGCCTAAAAATGAAAGATGAAAATACAAGAAATTATACCTTCAAGCTTTCTTCAATTTCTTTTTTCTTTTTTCTCTTTTTTTTTTTCATTTTTTCTCTCAATTTTCTAATCCTTCTCTATTTTACAAGTTTCCTAACCTTTTTTTGCAGAAAAAGTAACTCTTGTTTAGTGAAGAAGATGAAAAAAATCACTTTAAGATTGAATACTAGCCATTAGATCACAAATTCATCCAAGGGTCTAAGCTTCACCCTTGCTTTGGTTTTCAAGGAGCTAACTTTCATCCTTGGATCAAGATTCCAAAATGGTCCAATAGCCTAAGATGTTCATTAGCAAATATTGGAATTTTAAAGCTCTTGGGTCTAAGTCAAAAGACCATTTTGCTCTTATTACAAAGTTTTCGATCTTTAGGCCATTTTCTTTAAAATCAATGTTCCCTTGTTTGCTTTCAGAATTTTAAAGCACAAAAATATAAAATAATATGAAACTAAAATCTAAAAATTTTTGTGAAATTTTGACTTTAAGTTACAAACTCATCCAAAGGTCCAAGTTTCACCCTTATTGGTTTTCAATGAGCTAATTTTCACCCTTGGATCAATATTCCCAAAATAATCCAATTGCACAGGATGTTCATTACCAAAGATTGGAATTTTAAAGCTCTTGGGTTCAAGTGAAAATACCATTTTGCCTCCATTACAAAGTTTTCGATCCTTAGGCCATTTTCTTGAAAATTAATCCTCATTTGTTCATTTTTTAGATTTTAAAGTATCAAAATCATGAAATAATATGAAACTAAATTTGAAAACTTTTGTGAAATTCCAATTTCAAGAAGTGTCAAATTACAAAATTACCACTAAGAGTTATTTTGGTAATTTTACACCTTTTGAGGTATTATTGTGGTTTTGAATGCACAAAAAATCATCAAATATTTTAAAGTGTGATCTAAAAAGTTTCACGAAAAACTAACCTTAGAAATGTCAAATTACAAAAATACCCTTAAAGGTTGTTTTGGTAATTTCACACCTCTCGAGGTACAATCAAGGTTTTCAAAATTCTAAAAATCATCAAACAATATCAAACCATCATTTGGAATGTTTTGTGAAATTCCAAACTTGGGAAGGTCAAATTAAGAAAATACTCTTAAGGGTATTTTTATAATTTTATACCTCTCAAGGTGTGATTTGGGTTTTGTTTTTAATGCATAAATATCTTTAAAAAAATATTCAATCATGATAGGAAAATTTTCAAAAATCTAACTTCGAAAAAGTCAAATTACAAAAACACCTCTAAAGGGTATTTTGATAATTTTACCATTCTCGAAGTGTAATCAAGGTTTTTAGTAATCATAAATTTCAATCTTAATCCAAATTGGTTCCAATTTAATTGTGAATTTTAAAAATTGACTCAACTTTCATTTGTTTTGATCAATTTAACTAATTTTGACCAATTTGACCTTAGGGAATTTAGGTCAAATTGGTTTCAATTTTGATTTTAGAAACCTGTCAAAATTAAAGAAATGTTGGATTAAACCCGGGTTGAATTTTAAGTATTTCATAAATGGCTAAAATTTTGCCTGAAAAAAATTAGGTGTCAACATTTTGCAACCAAAACATCTTTTTTTTTTTGAATCATTTGCTTAAAAGATAAATAATAACCTTATATATTGAAAAAATTTTAAAAATATTCCAATACTCTAGTAATATTAAAAGGAACTTTCTCACCTAAAGATCTTTTAAAAATCACTACTTAGATTTCTTAATAATCCCATCCTTAGCAATTTATATTTATCTTCTAAATCAATATTTAAAAAATGCATATCATAAAATACTTATGATTTATCCCAAATATTTTTTTATAAAAATTCATTTCTTAACCATTTTATTAATTTTAAAAAATAAATTAAAATATCTATTGAAAAGTATTCTAAATGCTCCAATATTTTGTGACATTTTAGAAAAATATTCTCATTTAAAGATTTTTAAAGAATTACCATTCGAATTTCTTTAAGAACACATCCTTGAAATTTTCATTTATTTTCAGAATTGGTGTGTATGGATGTAATATATGCTCATGTATCAAATTGTAACCTTATTGCATTATATAAAAGTTCAATTTTTAGTAATGAAAAGTAAGCGAGAAAAAAAAATTTTTTGTATTGAAAATTGTTTTGACTATTCCAATACTTTGTTAATATTTAAAAAAAAAAAATTTTACCTAGTGATTTTTTAAGAATCATTATTTGAACTTATCTAGAATCCCATCATTAGAAATTCATGTTACTTTCAAGATTATTATAGAAAATGCAGATGATGAAGTATGATATATTTCAAAAAAAAATTTTTCTTAGTCATCTAACTTAGTTTTCCTTATGTTAAATCTTATTTGGCTGAGTCTCTTTTTATTTTTATTTTTATTTTTCTATTTTGGTTTTAATTATTTAATTGTTTTATCTTCATTATTATCATTATTATTATTTTTTAAAGAACCAAAAACAAAAAAGAAAACTTTTATTGAAAGTTTTTCTAAATACTCAAATACTTTGACCACATTTTAGAAGAATTTTCTCACTTAGGGATTTCTTAAAAATTACTACTCAAACTTCCTTAAAATCTCATGCTCAAAAGTTTTTATTCTTGTTTTTTCTCTTTTATTTTAAAATAAAATTATTAATTACTGCAAATAATATTTATACAATATTACATATGATCTAATTACTAAATAAGATTCATTCTTCCTTGCATCATTTTTATTTTTATTAGTTTATTATTATTTTATTTTTCTAGGGAATATATTGAATTTTTTTTCAAATACTCTATTACTTTGGTAGTATTTGTTAGGTGATCTACAAATGCATAGAGTTAGCAAAAGTAGTATAGAATGAGTAAAGTATCATTCCCATGAGAATTGTATAATATAGAGAGATCAAATAACAAAATTGAGTCACCCAAACCTATACTTAGATAACTGAAATCAAGATATATTCTAAACAAATCAAATTAAACCTAAAACATGCCGCTTAATATAAACCAAAGCTAAATTAAAGTAAACAAGATCTAAATAACCAAATATAGCTTAAACTGAAACAATAATATGAAAATAATCAAAACCAAAACCAAGGGAAAGAAATTTAACATGTAATAGAACTAAATCGAAACTAGATAAACCTTAATAAGCTTAAACCAAAATCAATTAAATAAATAACACTCAATATTATACTAATAAACTAAAATTGAAAGCAATTACGAAGCAAATATGTAAAACCAAATATGAACTAATGCAAGTAACATGCAAATCATGCAATTTAGCTAAACCGAAACCCTTATTAGCTTCTAAAACATGCAACAAACTTCAATTAACTAATAAACATGCAATTGAATCAAATTAACTCAAAATAAAATTTAAACTAAATCAATAAACAATAACCGAATAATAAAAACCTTAATCTAATGCAATTCATGCAAACCTAATTAAACAACTTAAATCAATTATGCAATAAATCTAAACTAACAACTAAATGAATTAAAGATTAAATATGCAACAATTAAACTTAAAACAACCTAAAAACTAAAAACAAAAATTGTTTTGAATAATAAATAATTAAACCGAATAGAACATGTAACAAATCATGCAAATAAACTAGAACAAAACCCTAAACTTGCAATCTAAGTAATAGAACCCAAAATTGAATCAAATCCATTGTTAAAAACACTAACTGAAAGCCTTAAATAAGATTTAAATTACACTTGAAAGATTTAGAACAAAACAGTAGATAAACTGTAACAAAAAGATCAATAATTAAGCATATCATAACTTCTAATGAGCAAGATTGCAAAACCAAATAGAAAAAATTCAAGATTTAAACCAATTACCACAAGAACTAAGCTAAACCAAATGAAAAAAAAAGGGTTAAAAATATAATTTGATTAAATTAAACTTGAAAAGAATGTGCATATACCAAAAGTAATCAAAATAAAAAATTAAAATTGCAAGAAAGCTTAAACTGAAAGTTTTGAAAGCAAGAAAACTTTAGAGAAAACTTAAAACAAGAAAGCTAATAAGTTGGTCTATCACCTTAACCCTTGTACATCGTTTTCCTAAAACTTAACAAGATATTTATAAGCAAAAGATAGAATATTTGGCCAAGATAGATCTCCAAGAGCACCTTGAAGTTTCGATTGAACTTGGTTTCTTGAATCTAAGAATGCTTCGTGTGGTTGAATTCAAGTAAAACTCTTCAAAAAGAAAAAAAAAAAAGCTTATAGACCATTCTTGCCTCCTAAATCATATCCATCTTTTTTCTTAACATATAGCAACTCAAAGAATGCATAAAAGAAAACTTAAAACTAGAGTCTTGCATACCAAAGAAATGACATTCAACCAAGGTGTATTAACCTTCTAGAAATTGCTTCAAATTGCTTGAATCTTGAACTCTTCTTGTAGTACATCACTTAGACTTGAATCTTAGAGAAAACTAGAGCTTTATTTCATGTAGAATTTTTCCTTAATGCCACCTATCGTATGCTCCTTCTATATTTTCATGCAAATCCTACTCTGTAAAATCTAGAATAACAAATCCTAATATGAATAGAAAATCCAAATCCAAGTAAAAAAAGTAAATAGAATTGTCACCTTATCATGCCACATCATTCTCCATGTCATATTTCTTAACCAAAACAAAAGACTCAATGCTATGTCATCCATTAGTAATCCCATTCATACACCTACATAAGTTACCATGGACTTGCATTCACTTGAAATTATAATTCTGCCCTCATTAATTGTCGAAATTATCAACTTGAATTTTGCATGAATTTTCTTCATTTTTTTCAAGATTGCATAAATTCAATTCCTCTAAGCTCCATAAAACCAATCTTGAACATCTTTCCCATTCTTTAACTCCAAGATTTCCAAAAACATTAAGAACTTCCAAAAGCATAGCAAGAACATTCCAAGAATCCATATTATGCATCAAGAATCGTCTAAGATTGATCAAGAATCATCTAGATTTACCAAGATTCATTATTTTCTTCAAGAAGTCCTACAAAATAGAAAACTGACCACATTAAGAGTAAAAAGAACATTATTTAGCTAAGAACTAAGCAAAAATCAATCATTAAAACACTAAAGATAAGTTTAAATAACTCTTTTTTATAGAGTTATTAGTATTTTAGAAAAATATTCTAACCTAGAGATTTTAAGGAATCGTTATTCGAACTTCCTTAATATCTCATCATTTGGAAATTTTCATTATTTTTATTTTTATTATATTTTTTATTATTATTATATTTTTATATTTTTTATACCTATATTTTTTAATTTTATAACTTGTTCAACACCAATTTTCCTATTTCTTAAAAAGATCTATTTATTTTAGGGATTTAAAACATAAATATACATCAATGAATAATTAAGTAATTTGAAAATTAAAAAAAATAAAGAAAAGAAAGAAAATTACCCAAAACAATCAGTTAATGTTGGTCAACGATCCAAGAAGCAATTCAATTGGTTTAATGGGGTTTAGAGTAGTTTGGAGTGATTTTTGTTGACTTATGCCAATTTGGACTAGTTCTTTGACAGTTGAGCATCTATTTGATCTAGGCCAGCCTAGGCTTTAGAGCTAATGCTGATTTGGGTCAACTGCACTAACTCTTAGGCCTAGTTGGGTCGATGCGTAGATCTTCTAATTTTAAAATGATTTTATTTTGTTTTTTTTTAATATAAAAAGGTCAATTTTTAAAAAAAATTATTTTAATAGCCTTTCGACCAAAAAAATTCTATTTCAAAAATTCTTAAAACACCATTCTCTTTTCCAAATCTTAATGGTTAGTCATTATTTGCCACTACTACCATTTCACTCGTCACTGCTCATCAGCGTTGAAAAATTCCAAAAAAGGCCCAAAAGTTCCTTTTGACCCCTTCTATTACCCTATTGTATTAGATTTTTCTAAAAACCATCCAATCTTCTTAAATCCTAACTGAAAAGCTCGTGATTTCACCTTTTTAAAACACCTTTTTTTACTCTCAGTTTCTCCTCATGTCAAACCATTTTGTTGTCCTAGTTCCAAACTCCTTAACCTTAAAAAAATCCTAGCCTAAAACCTCTTGGAATCCCCAAAACATAAAAGCCCCAATTTCAACATTTCTTTTTTTTTTGCTACTATTGTTCCTTGATAAAGGGATAAGGTTTTTTTTGGGCTATGTTTTGGTTGCTCAATTTTTTTTCTTGGCTTAGGGTTTGTCTTAATTTAGATAATTTTTTGTGGTTATAGAAGGTTTCAGCTAGGCTTGTGATCGGTGGGTTAGCTTTAGTTGTTAAAAAAGTCTAAGTGCCTTAGATTGTAAAAGATAAGGCTCGATGGTTAGTTTAAGTGTTTTAGAAGGGATAGAGGTGCTTGAAGTTTGGTTTTGTGATAAGGTTTTGTTTGGAGGGCTCTAGTGGTAGAATAATTTATGCTATAGGGATGGGTGAAAATTGCTGATGATCGAGAGGGCTCTTTTTAGCTAGCTCTTTTTTGTTAGCCCTTTTTGTTTCCTGAAATAATGTCTATTTTTTTTAGGATTTTTGGTCAGGTATTTTAACAAGGTTATTGTATTTTTGGTGTATGAGCTTAGAAAGATTTATGCTACAATGCTAGAGGTGAAAATTGGAGGTGAAATTGTTGAGCTGAATATAGAGTTGACAAACTAGAGAAAAGGAAAATGAAATTTTGTAAAAAGTAAAAATGAGGGTGGAAGGCTGTAAATTGGCAACTGACCCTCTAATTTTTTTTTTTTAGTTCATCTTTGCTAAGAAATAAATAAAAATAAAAGTAAATAGACATTTGGGCTTTGGGCTTTAAAATTAAAAAGGTTTAATTGGACTTAGGCTTTAAAAATGAGTTTGGCCTAGAATTGGCTTTTGTGCTTGAAAAATCAATTTAGATTTCTATTAGACCCTCATGCTCGAGTGTCCTAAAGTTGGATTAGGCTTCAGCCTATGCAAAATGATCCAAAATATTTAATACAAAATCAAAATAACCATAGTTAAATTAAAATGCTTAAATCATTCAAAAATAATACTATTGAACTAAAATTAAAACATAATTAAATTATTCCTAACAAAATTAAGTCTCTATAAGGTGCCAATTATACCTATGTAAAAAAAAAAATTGGCGGTGACACCATATTATTTGTGTTTAATGAGCAGATTCTTGAACTTAAATGTTATGAAAGTGATTAGGAAAATCTTACAAGCAAATAGGCCATCAAATAATAATAAAGACTATAAAATCTAAGTGTCGATCCCTCGAGGATTAGTTGAAGAAAATACATAGCCTAATTGTAGTATTTTCCCAATCAAGTTTTTGATTTATAAAAACAATTAAAGAAATAAAAGGTAGAATCAAAATGCAACAAAAAATAGAAAATAGTGGTGCAAACACTAACCAAAAATTTCTTGCCATTAGCGCAGATATTAAACTTGCATGAACTTTCAAGAATAAAAATTCAATATATGATCAACAACTACAAAAGATATTCATATGAGCTAAGATCATTTTCATTAATAAGAGTTCCACAAGCATTAATAGAAAGATAATAGAAAGTAAACATGAAACAAGATCAATATACTAAAACTCTAAACAGTGCATTGGTAAACCATAAACAAAATATGTTCACATGTTTTCTATCTAAACAATCACTAAATGCAAGTAAAATCAAGGCATTCAATCAAAATATGACTAGAACACATAAGACTAAAGATCAAAAGAGAAAAGAAAACAAATAAAACTCCTCAAGGAGAGCAAATCCATGTCAAAGAATGATGTCGTGTCTAGCACTTGCAGTTGCTCCAATCACTCATTCTAGCCTTGATCTAGAAATCTCTACTTCAAGATTCAAGATAAATTTGATATATGATGAAGTTATGTATCTTAGGAACCTGTAGAAAAAAAGTCTACATAAAAACTAACAAGTTTTAATAAAGTTTCAATGCAAAAACTGAATAAGTATCAACCTCAACAATTTAACAAAAAAAAAAGTAAAAGTATATATATTGTTTTAAGCTAAAAATGATTGCTTCTTCAATTTTTATTGTAAGATTTGAAAATAGCATAAGAAAATACACTAGAATATGAAAATTATTAGTAAAATACAATGAGGAAAATTGAAAAACAAGGTTGTTTGAAAGCTAGAAAAATAGAAATTTAAAACCTAGCCTAGGTGTCCTTTATGGAAGGTTGTTTCCTCTATTTATAGGTAGAGGGAAGGGACCTTAAGTCTTAAAAAATTTCTCTATAGCCTTCTTTATCTTTTTGATGCATGCTTTAGGCCTTAGTTTCACATTTTGCTAGTGCCTTAACACTGGTGTTTGTGTGCATCTAAGTTATAGGGTGCACATCTGGGTTCACATTTTCCTGCTATTGCCACAACACTATTGCTCATGCAAGTCTAGGTTCTGGGATGCACGCTTGGGCCACTGAATGGTTGTTGTTGGTATACGCTGAGTGCTTCTGCATGGCTGGTTATGGCACACCTAAGCCCTGTTTTTTCTCCCCTGGTGCTTGGTTTTTCTTCAGTTGGTTTGAACCTCATTTCAGATCAACTTCAAGCAACCAATCAACTCCCTCAAATATGCCATATCATTCTCTTTCATATATATCATTTCAAGCACGCTCATAATTCTTGCACCTTTCAATTATATATATTTCTCTATAAAAAAATCCATTTAATGAGCAATGTTATCACACATTTTACTAAAAGAACTTTATGAAAATAAAACTAAAAAAAAATTCAAGCAAGAAAAGATTTTAAAAGAAGCTCCCTAAGTGTCAATGTGACCAGTTGACACTAATTAAGGCCATTTGTACCAAAATCCTCCACATTTGTGTCCTAAATTCTTCATTTTCTTTGATTGCATCTACACATAAGACAATTGTAATTTTAGGAGTATTTTTGTTAAGAAATGCCAAAGAACAAGCTAAAATATAAGTCAAATTACACTAAAGTTAAGCATGAAAAAGCTAAAATTTAAGTATAATTAGAAAGCGGGTCATGTTTGGTCAAGTTGCTATCCGAACTGTAAATTGGTTTAAGTCTTCAAATGGGTTGCATTTTTTTTCAGCAGGGTCATTGACTCAATGTACATTGGAACCATCTAGACCTTTTTTTTTTCTTTTTCTACAATGCCGTATTCATTATAGATAAATTTTGATGTAATGTACAAGTTAATTAAGGTTAAAAGGAAAAAAATGATGAGTGTGTATCTTATTTTCTCTCAATTTTAAGTTGAGGTTAAAAAGATGGTGCAAAAAATTTAAATTTTAATTCAATTAATTCATGTAATTATAGTTTTACAAGTAATATTTAATAAATTAATATCTATAATTTTTTCTCTATCTTTAATCTGTAACCTTTTATAAAATTAAGTGACATTACTTAAAGAGTAATCACAAGAAAAAGTGAAAAGGCATTGATATGATGTTGAGCTTTTTAATAGAGTAATTTATAAGTTAATTAATGAAAATGAAAACATTTTTTTTCATAAATTGGTTAGGTTCAATGTAGATAAATTTATTTGGATTGATCTAAAAAGGGATAAATAAGGTAAAATTCAAAAACTTTTTGTTACTAAATAAAAAAATAAAAATAATTTAAGATTAGGATGATTATTAATGTGACAATTAGGTTAAAAAAATTGGGAAAATCTCAAATATACTCTATCAACAATTTAATAATGTCATTTTTATGCATTACTTCATTTAGAAGGCCCACTCCACGCTTCATAAAGACGGCACTTAGAAATTTAAATGCCCTCTATGTAAGTGTAAGTCAAAATCCTGAGATTCATTCATGAATATTAGAACACCAGTCAATTAATTCGTGTATTGGTTTGGGCAATTATGGTTAATAAGTAGAAGCAAAACCAATCTTGGAAAGATTAGGTTTTCTTTTCCCTATTCTCCCTTCTCTTGCTAGTAGCTTTCAATAGATAAATACCGTTAATTAGAAGTGAAAGGGGAACCTTAGCCAAATATTATTAAAATCCTAAAAATCTCCCCATCAAAGGTTTACTAGGTCAAAGGCCTACACAACCTCTAAAACACACTAACCCAATAAGATGCGCAAAACTCACACATAAATGATCACTTTAAATTATTTAGCTCTCATATTTGTCTCGTATTAGATCTAAATTTATCAACTTATTTTATTAAACTATAAAATCATCAATTAATAATAGCTCACTTACTAAAACATTTTAACATTCTCCAACTAAGCAATATTAATTGGGTTGTTTGATTTTAAAAAAACAAAATTTAGAAAATAAGACTTTAAATATGACTTTGGAGTGATTAACTTTACTTTAATGTGATCATAGTTTTAAAAGCAATTTAAACCTTGAGACAACATATAAAATGATCTTGTCTAATAAAATCATTTAATATCAAATCATAGCAACATTTACACCTCTTATCAACACAAAACCAATCCATGATTACAAGTACCAAAAACTTTATTGATAATAAATCTTAGTGTGGAGGTGTAGTAACACAACAAAATTGGATTTTTGATTTTAAGAAAACCAAATTTAGAAAATAAGACTCTAGGATGATTAACTTTACTTTAATGTGGTCATAGTTTTAAAAACAATTTAGCTTTTGAGACAACATATTAAATGATCTTGTCTAATAAAATCATTTAATACCAAATTATAGCAACCTTTACGTCTTTATTTAATACAAGACCAATTCATGATTACAAGTACCAAAAACTCTATCGATAATAAGTCTCAATATGGCTATGTAGCAAGAAAACAATACTTAAATGTGATCTCAATGTATTATTTTCATTGTTAGTCCTCTTACCAATTTCTCTAAACTTGTTGAAAAATCTCCATGGTATCTAAATGTGCCTAAATTTATCTTTCATAACTTCGATGTTACTTACTAGTGTCATTTATGAGATATACCAAAATGACATTAAAGTCGTACTTAAGACAAATACAAAATTTTAAGATTTTATAACATGACATGTCAATATAAGATGTATACATGTAATAATAAATATATACATAAATAATAATGTCATTATGTTGAATATATGAATATAAAAACTTAGAATGTCAGTACCATTTTAAGCACTTTAAAAAATTTAAATCATTTTTATAATCATGCTATCAACCAAAAGAAACACTTAACATGTCATAAGACCAAGTAAATTATCTTAACAATTAATAATACTTCTATTATGGCATTTTAATCTTTCAAGCATGACTACAAGAAATTTCAAAATTAGCATATGATTGGCTACAAAACATCTACCCATGTAGATTTTTTATACTTATATGAGATTCATTAATTTTATAATTTTTATATCATAAATCTTAACATAATAGCATATGATAAATGTCAATAACACATTTTTTTAGAAAATCATATATAAACAATAATTATGATATAAACTAATCTCATGTAAATGATAATATTTATGTGAAAAATATGATATTTTTAATATCATCAAATATGAGTTGTGATATAAGTATTAAAACAAGTTAACCTACCAAGTTTCAACAACAATATATTTCAATCAAAACCTTTAATTTACAAAACTAATTCTTTTGCTTATTATTATAAACCGAAACTTTAATTCATATTCATTTTACTATCAAAACTTATTTTTATTATCCAAGATCTTAATGATAATATTTATTATATTGTTTTAATATAAAAACATGCTTTAAATATTTACTAAAATGTACAAAATTCACACATAAACTATTATTTTAAATTATTTGAATTTTTATACTTATTTCATATTAATATTAAATTTATCAACTTATTTTATTAAATTATAAAATCACTAATTGGCGCTAACTCACTTCCTTAAAAATTCTAACACCCTACCCCAAAAAGCCTAAAACAAGAAATGGTGCTCCTGGATTTCCTGTCCATTGTATCCCGTTTTGCTGGTGAAAGCAAAACTATGGGCCAGGAGCCATGGTTGCAAATGGCATTATTAGATTCATCCAAGACCTTAAATTTTATGCATTTATGATTCGCATGTATTGTTTTTAAAAAGTCATAATCTAATTAAAAAATATGAAAGTAGATTGTAAATATTAAAATTTAAATATTAATTTTTAAAATATTAGATTACATATAATTTAATTAAATAAAATTCAGAATTTTTATATGTATTTTTTATGATTTACATGTATTATTTTTAAAAAGTCATAATCTAATTAAAAAATATGAAAGAAGATTGTAAATATTAAAATTTAAATATTAATTTTTAAAATATTACATCATGTATAATTTAATTAAATAAAATTCAGAATTTTTATATATATTTTTTATTATTTTTATATTTTATTATTTTATAATATTTAAAATTATCAAATTTAATTGATAAATTATGTAAGACGAGAAAAGCAAGCGAGAAAAGAAATGAGAAACTAAAGTCTCTATCTTTACGACTAACTCAGGCAATCATATTTTTGCATTATTCATTCTTTTATGAATTTGACATTCGACCCCGAAATCCTGACTATGTCTATGAACAGACATCAAAGCTCAAATGCTTGCTAAATAATTTCTTTTTAGCAGATAATTAAGAGAATCTCCGTCACTCCGTAACCTTTTTTAATGCATAATAACTGGATTCATTGGCTTGCAATTGCAGATGTCATGATGTTGCACATCAAAGCAGACTAGTGCCACTGTGCGGCTCATTGGGTTCGAATCATGGATCCTCTTTTCCAGATTGAAAGCTCTCTCCCCGTTGCCCAATCCTAATCTCCAGCACAGGTCCCACTTAACAACAACCTCAAATTTCTTTAAAATTTTCATTTACTCTTTTAAAATATATTAAAAAAATAAAAAATTTATATAAAAATAATGAATATATAATAATATTTTAACATTACTTACGAAATTAAAAAATTTTCATCGATAATATATTTATAATTATTTTCATCTTTTCGCCCTCAATTTATTTATTTTATTATTATTATTATTTATCTTTTAAATTATAATAAAAATTGAATTTAAAATTCATCTCATCTAATATATTAATTATTTTTATCTTTTGTTTCTATTTCATTTTTTGAAAACGGTCAAAATAACTTTTTACTTTTAAAATCAAACATATTTTTTTATTTTTATTTATTAATCATCATCCACATTTTTAATTATTTTTATTTAAAGAAAAACGAAAATGGAAAAGGCTCTGTTTCCATCCTATTTTTTAACTTCCAACTACTGTTTTCATCAGTCTCGATCAACTTTTTTTTTTCTCATTTTGTATTTTTTATTCATTTCTATGCGCAAAGTTAAAAAAATAATTACAAAAATACAAAAGGACTTTTATTTTATAGAATTACAAAAGTACCCTTACCAAGACAATGGACACCTGGTTCTTTTTGGTAATTTAACAGTCTATAATTATTAAGCACGTATTTATTTATTCTATTTTTAAGATTCTTGTTCACAATAGGGTTGAAGCAGCGGATAAACGCCATCACTATCTTCGCTCTCTTTCTTGCAAACCCCTAACTCTCACTGTCTGTCTCTAAATCTTTTAATTTCTCTTTAAGCCCTTTTTTTTCCTTACGATTCTTATTCTCCGTCTAGACGTTTTTAATTTTCTTCCAAACAGAAAACAATGGGAGCTTCGTTGCCTCCGAAAGAAGCTAACCTCTTCAAGCTCATCGTCGTAAGACTTCGATTATCTTTCTCTCTTAATTTCAATTCGTGTCAACGTATTTCTACTTGGAATTTATACTCTTATTGCTTTTTTTAGTTTGTGTTTATACGATCGCGCTTCTTTTCTCTTTTATTCTTTGCTGGCTAAAACCTAGCTGGATACTGGTTTATTTTGTTACTGAGAAAATCGATGGATATGGAATGAGAAATGGAAATTTGGACTACATGAATTTGTTTGTCAATTAGGTTTTTTTTTTTTTTTTTGCAAGTTTTCGAAAAATTGTTATTTTATTGGTGCTTTATTAGGCTTATTGCCTTTGCTTAATTTAGGTTAATGAGTTCGATTTTGTTGAAAAGCAACTGTAAAAGATTGAATTTTGCTTTGAACTTTTTTTTGAAGTAAGGATGTTCTTTGTGCTTTGCATTGGTGACAATTCATTTGTATCATCATTGAGAAAATTAGAAAATGAAAATAAAAGGGTTTCGTGACTCTTTCTATTTTAGTAATTTGACTTGCATGTTAACTTTTTTAAGTTTGAACTTTTTTGGTTCCTAATGGGAAGAAATTGTGGCATTTTGGCTTTGACACACTTAACCGTTGAAGACTGTATAATGACCTTTCTGAAGCAATCAATTTAAGAATTGATAAATTGACTCAGCCGTTCTTAATGTAGTTGTAGGCTTAACAGGTTAAAATTGAATATTTATATATTTTAAGAACTTGTTGGTATTTGATATAGAATAGCAACATTTGAATGTTTTCCACACACCGTTGAGAACCCTCCTTTTTTTCATTAATTGTGAGAAATAGATTTTTGACTGGTGAATTCTCACTCCATTTCAACTTCTATAGAAATGAACTTTTGACACAGTTTTTTTTTAGTCTGATAGTTATGTAATTAAGTTTTATCTATTGCCACTCCCATACTATAAGTTTATCCTCTAGCTAATTCTCATAGCTGAATTTTTATATTATTGACTTGAAGGTCCATGTGTTATTGCTAAAGCTCTTATATATTCTCATCGTTGCAGAAATCATATGAAACTAAACAGTACAAGAAAGGATTAAAGGCTGCTGATGCAATACTGAAAAAGTTTCCTGATCATGGAGGTAGTTTAATTTATTTATTTTTGGCCAAGAGGCACTTATTTTTTAGTGTTTATATTTTCATGGTCTTTTTAAACTTACCGGTGTAAAGATGCTAGAAATCTGAAACAAAAAGAACTTTATAATTTAGAAGAAACAATGTTATTACTAGATAGTTTGTGTTGGTATCTATGTTGTGGTTTGGATAATCTTTACAAAATGCCTTTGAACTTGACATAATTGTTTCTTTTTATTCCTTTCTTATGTCTTATGATTGATGTCAATTGCATTTTGGAAATAACTAGCTGTCTAGTGACTAGTCCATGATGTATGATGATTCTAGAGATAAGTGGAACATTCTAGCAGTATCAATGTAAGGATGCCCTCTATCAACTGAATATATCGCATTACTTTGGGTATATAACTAATTTTTTTTTTAACTTATAGGGTTTAAAATCTGCATTATTTGAATAATTTCTTCATCTTGGTTGGTTTTTGTGAATATTCATTAATGTGTGGTATTGGTATAGTGTCAGTAGTTCTCTCACTGCATTTTATTTAATTTAAATATGCAGTTTTGAAGTAGTATTTTATACTTTCTAGTAACTGTTTATTTATTGTGTCTATATTTTTTATGTGTTTTTATTCCTTGTTGTCAGAAACATTGTCAATGAAGGGGTTGACCTTAAATTGCATGGATCGTAAAACTGAAGCATATGAGCTCGTTCGGATAGGTTTAAAGGTCTTCTTTCTTTTCCTTCAATCTGTGTGATGTCAACGCAGAGTCACTTTTTCCTAACATTGTTTTCATGTTTATGCCTTAATGTAGAATGATGTAAAAAGCCATGTTTGCTGGCATGTTTATGGTCTACTCTATCGGTCAGATAGAGAATACAGGGAGGCTATAAAATGCTATCGCAATGCTTTGAGAATAGATCCAGAGAACATTGAAATACTACGGGACTTGTCACTTTTGCAGGTAATACCTGATTTACCTTCTCTGTGATTTGTACTTCCAGACTCAGCTTTTAATCCAAGATGTTCATAAGTTGTATGGTTGATATTAAGTAAGGAGTACATGCTCACACAAGTTCTTGCCATTGATGCTTGGCATGACATTTTTCAAATTGTTAAAGGAGTTCCTTTGTATAAGATTTCTTGTAAGCTTTGTGGTTTCCATAAAAGGTTTTGAGATTCCATTGTAGAATTTGATAATCTTAAGTATTGGGGTTCAAATAGGCAAGTCAAGATTGCAACTAAAATAGTATGCTGCCAACCTTTTCACAGCTGTAAGTTTCATGGTAAAGGCAGGTGCATTGTTAATATAACTGGATGAAAACCCCAAGATTGTGCTAAAGTTAGCAGTGAAAATAAATTCTATCAAATTGAAGCTGTTTAGTTGCTTGAAGGAATCTGTTAGTAGATGGATAGACAGGACCTGGTTGTATTGAAATGGTAACGAAAAAATGAAGATATGTGGCTTAAACCAGAGGAATGGAATTTAGGCAGATGTATTAGACCATGAAACATATCTTCTTAAACACTTATAAAGTAGATGAGTCAGCTGGTTTTATAACTTTGCAAGTTTAGACCAGGCTTTAGGGGATGAGAAAGGATATAATAGGCATCATCTGATATTCTGGCAGTGTATTAATGACCTGATGGTTCAGATTTAGCTCGTAATTGAAGGTTTTGTTTTGACGCACACACGGAAATAAAAGAAGCAATACGGTTATATGCAACTGGTATGGTTAGATCCTTTTGTTGTCATTATAAGAATCAGCCACCTTGAATTGATACTTTCTGGTCAACAACCACAGATCATTTTCTCTTTCATTCTACTAGTTCCTTGATAGTTGATGTGTTTGTAGAATGACCTTTGCTTGGATCGGATCCAATTTGATGCTTCTCTTAACTTCATCTGCATGTGTGCCTTGCTCCAAAATATTTACAAAAATCAGCGTCTTTGATACTGAAATTGATTATTTCAATTTCTATTATTCTCCATCATTCTTCTGGTGCTTGCCATAGTCTATGGATTCTTAACTTCTGATATTTGGATGATTAAGGTCATTTGTTGTTAGTATTTATTTGTGCTTTTTTTCATTTTTATTTTTACGATTTATATACCTTGAACTTTTAAAGGAAAAAGTATGAAGATCATGAGCACTTGTCTTTCTACTATGATATGAAGTTTGAGAGACCTTTTTTTTTTTCTTTGGATTTGATCATGGTTTTGTATTCTCTTAGTTTTCTTGTTTCAGGTTGTCTCAGAAATTATTGTGTTTTTGCTTTATCTATTGTATTGCAGGCACAAATGCGAGATTTGACAGGATTTGTTGAGACAAGACAACAACTTTTGACTTTGAAACCAAATCATCCCATCAACTGGATTGGCTTTGCTGTAGCCCACCATTTAAACTCAAAGTATTTTCCATTCTTTTTTTTCTTCAAATAAAAATTTTGTTCCATTCTTATTCTTACCTTTCACCAATTTCTATCGACTTTTGTTTTGTCAACATGCTTTAGAATGTTGTTATTGTTATGTTATATTTGAAATTAAGAATTGAAGAGCCTGTTAATATGGAAGATTGAAACATTTTTTGACATGAGTAAAGCCTTTCTTTAAATTAAATGCTTAAAAATCAGAACTCTATGTTTCTAATTATATGATCAAATGGGTGCTAAAATGGTGAAAATTACTGTAGATTATTAACATGTGGTTCATTTGGTTTGTATGATTTTAACTAAGCATCCAATAAGATTTCATAAAAGGTTAAAAAAATAAAAGGTTCAGTTGAAGGTATCAGAATTCTTTTATGACAATTTATGGTGGGTGTAGACTGTGTTGAAGATGTTAATAATATATATAGGTAGGTAAGTAGATAGGAAGGTACCCTATTACTATACTAGAAAGCTGGTGGCACATGCATTTATGAAATTTTGTTGCAAATTAGCATTTTACTGACAATGCTTGGACAAAGCCTTCAAATGCCTAGTTAACTGCAGAGTTCTGTTTTTGCTATGGTTTTATCTGAACATAATGATGATGCCATATTTTCTTTTGGCTTTTTACTTGTTGGTGTCAAATGATTTTCTGTTGCATATTTGATTGAATGAATTGAAGTTATTGCATTGGGACATAGTTATCAGCTTTTTTTCCTTTTCTTTCTGTCCAGCCACGGAGTTCTAAGTTTGAAGTTTCACTTATTAAGTTCTTTCATCCTTTGGTATTTATGCTAAATGCCCTTTTTTGGTTGATGTCAGTGGTTCAAAAGCAGTTGAAATTTTGGAAGCATATGAAGGGACACTGGAAGATGATTATCCACCAGATAATGAACGTTGTGAGCATGGTGAAATGCTTTTATATAAGGTATTGCTCATGTACTGCTTTTATATTTTTTTGCATTCATATGCATGTGGCTGCCTCACATGAGTTCATTGCAGATATTCCAAATTTTAGAATTTATACTAGTATATGATGAGAGTGACTGAGTTTGTTATCACAAGTTAACCAGACATCAATGCAGTTGGTGCAATTATCCATAAGCCAAATAAAGTAATAATAAATGTACAAACTTAAACATATTAATGTCTTTTTACTTTATTTATAAATGGGGTCCATTTTTTAATTAATTTTTTTTTTTACATACAATTAGAAAAAACTATCCATTTCTTCTTAACTTCTTTTTTCCTTCCGCATATATTTCTGCCAAAATCTATTGTATTTCTATGTAAATGTTACACCTAATATGAGCACACCTAATCTTTCTACTTTTGAAATTTAGCCTTTCATGATTCTGTGTCTGGCAGAGGACTAAAAGTTAATCGTCTCCAAATTTACATTAATCTGAGATGGAGGACTAAGTGGTAGCCCATAGTGGTATTTGGCATCTATATGATATTTGACTCTTTGCTGTCTAGCTATATGATTCATGTTAGAAAGAAATGTGGCTCAGTTCAAAGAAGTGTTGTGCCTTCTACAAGGAATCATAACTGTGGTGTTTGTAGCTAGCAGCTTCTGAATCATCTCTATCTTTTGATCTCCAATTAAATGTTCTATGGAACCATTCCTGAATTTTTGTTGCTGAATTATTAATAAACAAGTCTACCTTTCTCTTTTACATACCTTTTAGGTTTAAAACCGGTAACATGATTTGGAATAGTTTAACCAATTGCACAAGTACCTACAAACCCTTGCGATATCATTTATTTCTTTATAAGTTTCTGTTATATATTTGCATAGATACATACTTAACTACATATATTTTGCATAATGGATGCAGCATATTAGCAGACTAGTGGTGCCCTCTGAATTTTTTTTTTTTTTTGATGTTTAAATGGTTATGTTATTTTTCTACAGATCTCTTTGCTAGAGGAACGTGGGTTTCTTGATAGAGCAATTGAGGAATTGTACAAGAAAGAGCCCAAAATAGTAAGTGTCAAAATATATAAAGCCAAGATACTTTTAAGGTTTAAAAGTTTTTTAAGTTTTGAGTTCTTGGACATTAGAAGCCTAACCAATTCTATTCTTCTAGGTTGATAAATTGACTTACAAAGAACAAGAGGTTTCTCTCCTGGTGAAGCTTGGACGCCTAGAAGAAGGTGCCAATGTTTACAAGGCTCTACTCACCATGAATCCTGACAATTACAGGTGAATCTTATATGTCTGGTATAAACACCTACTTATACTCATTAATGAATCTTTCATAGCAAATAATATCAACCAACTTTTTCTATCTAGTGCTTCTCAAAGCTTTAATGTACTTCTTTTTCTCATTGCCATGGTGTATTTTATTCCAGGGAATGAAGAATTATTAGTTTTTCTGAATAATGGATGTAATTTAATATATATCTTTTGAGCTAATAGGTTCTTGTAGTAACACTCACAATTCCTTTACCTTTGTTAGAACTTTATGAAGGGTTGAAAGGATAGCGGAAATAATCATATTGTTTTTGATGTTCTATATTTGGTGGTGCTTTAAGCTTGAACCTAATCAGTGTATCTCTTATGTTATATTTACATTCTGGTATCTTTACATTAAATGAGATTATATTTAATTTTTTTTTGCATTCTTGGGATCATTTTATTTCTGTGTCCTGTTAGGCCGTTGCTTAGAGAAGTTGTATTTGACATTGATATTATACTACTTTACCACACATACAAACTGTTCTTGGTAACATTTTATATCATAGTGTCCTGCCTTATGCAACATGATTTTAGTTGTCATCATTATAGTGAATGAAGTATAATTAGTTGTTTTAGGGAAAAAAAAACATTAGGTGCGATCCTATATGTAAATATAATTGAAAAGAAGCAAAGCAACTATGAGTACAGGTGTAATTCTATGATAGTATACTCTACCTGTCTCAATAGTCTCTTCGGTGCTTTCTCAGGTTGGGGAATGAAGGAAATTCATATACATAAATGTTAAATTCTCTCTTTCACTTAGTACGTGCCTATATATTGGTGTAATTTATTGCTTTTAGGTCTGATTAACTGGAAGCCGACCAACTTACAATTTTTATATTTTTCAGATATTATGAAGGCTTGCAGAAATGCTTTGGCCTGTATTCTGAAATTGGCAAGTACTCCTCTGATGAAATTCATCAATTGGATGCATTATACAAATCGCTTGCACAACAGTACACTTGGTCGTCTGCAGTTAAGGTGATGCACTTATGTTGTGCTTCTATTTCTTAAGGTGGATGTTCATGATAAGTTCAGTTTGTTGCAAAAGCTTCCCAGTGGTGGAATATGCTGGTATAAATTGTTTTATTATGCCCTAGCTGTTAGTCATATTAATTCAATTCTGTTTCTTTTTTTGTTTTACGATTGCCAAATGGTACCTTGGGATGTTCTGTTGCTGATATTACTCTAGATTCCTTTTCTATCTTTCTTGCATCCTCTTATACACATAATGAGATGATGAAATTCCAACGAAAACCTTGCTTTTCTATGGAACTGTCAAGCTTTCTCCCCTTCTTTAGAGAGAGGGGTGGCTATCTTTACAAATACTCTTGTATGGATTTTGTTTTTCTTGATGGCTTAAAAATAAGAAATGATGTGATGAGTAGAATCTAGTGATGCGCTTTAACCAAAGACCGGATCTATCCATTGATGTGATATTCTTAATCTAGAAAAAGATGGTTGTGGTGTTATGCTGAAATACTTAATTGATTCTTGATGTGACAGTAGTAAGAACACTAGGTGGTTAAAATTCTACTTTCATATGTTTCTTCCTTGAAACACCTTAATTGCAGCATAAAATAAAAAAAATTATATTGTTTATAAAAAAACCTACAACTGAGTTCCAGTCACTTCCAGACTTGCTTTTCAAAAGAGTAATAGCTATGTGATAAATTTTTTATTTTGGTCAAATTTGAAAATAAGACAACTTTTCCTCCCGGAATCCTAGAATACCACAGGGAGAGGTGGGTTTTTGATTCGGCGACTTTGGGTACTGTTGGGAATTTGATATTTTCCCCCGTAATCAGATTATCATGAACCAAACGTGGGAATTAAATACCCACCATCAAGATTTCGGGGGAAAATTTGTGGATTCCCCCTAACCAAACGCACTTTTAGAGACTTGCTGTGGTGGCAGCATCACAATTGATATAAAGTGTCAAACTTTAGAGCTTTTGGAATTTGACTCTTGCAGTGAGCATGTAATTAAATGGTTTTCTTCCTCTAAACCCTTATTTGTTATATATTCATGCATGAGAATTGTAATTATTGCTGTTGTGATGTGCCTCGTCATTGCCAATAAATGCCTACTCTCTTTATGATGTATGATGAATTTTCCAGCACTTAAATTGGAACTTTGTTTTCTTAATTTTTAGAGGATACCACTTGATTTTCTGCAAGGAGACAACTTTCGTGAAGCAGCAGTTAATTACATTAAGCCTCTTCTAACAAAGGTATTTATGCCAATGAGATTTTTTTTTTTTTTGGTGCTAGTTTGACTGGTGTTTCTAGATTGTTGGGTGAAATAATGATATATTTTCTCTGTGCTCTCAGGGGGTTCCATCTTTATTCTCAGATCTTTCTCCTTTGTACGATCACCTTGGCAAGGTAAGTTTGCTTACTATAATTTATTCTACAAGTAGAATCAAGTTTCTAAGCATTAATTTTCCTAAACTGTCGGCAACTTGTGGGGAGCATAATTTCATTAGGACTGGTTTTCCTGTTCTGTTGACACTTATACAGGCAGACATGTTGGAGCAACTTATTCTTGTGTTGGAGCATTCAATCAAGACAACTGGGAGATACCCTGACAGGTAGTGTAAGCTTTGAACCCTTTTATAATAGTCTAGTAAGTCTTAAAGCAAATAAATGTTTAGATTTAATACTCTTAGAGGTAATATATACTTTCAGCCCTTGTGTGATATTGTAGCAAGTCTTGACAGTGTCCAAATGTCTAGATTTTGAGTGTGGTTTGAGTGCGGTTTGAGTGCGGATTTATCTATTACTGCTTATTGTTTAGTCAAGTCCTCAAGTCATTTATGGGTTATCTGTTAAATGAGTACATAATGGTTATTCCATATGGTTGTGTGCAAAGTACCCATGTATTTTTGTTTGTCTGCTAATAACAAGCATACATTTGGTATTATGCTGAGTCATTTGTTTGCTTGTGTTTTATATTGAGGGCAGGACAGAGAAAGAGCCCCCTTCAACACTTTTATGGACTTTGTTCTTTTTGGCTCAGGTAGGTAACCATCAGTTTTCCTCATCCCATGGACCATGGTTTTTTCTTCTTTTTTCCTTTCAATAAATATTTGGTGCTTTCTTTGCATTTTCCTTTTAGTAACTTTGGATTCATTGATGCAGCATTATGATAGAAGAGGACAATATGATGTTGCTCTTTCAAAAATTGATGAGGCTATACAGCACACGCCAACTGTAATTGATTTATACTCTGTCAAGGTTTGTTCTTGTTATCAATCTTAAATTTTTTGCATTGGACTCGTCTGCAGGGTTTTATATTTTTGTCAGCTGGATCCCTTTTTATTTTATTATTCTTATATTTTGAATTTGTTTTGCCTGGTTTCTCACTTTTCACGAGACATAGCATTGCCTGAAAACTGTTTAAGATATTTCCTTGGACTTATTACTCACTTGTATGAGACTTATCACTTACTATGATACTGACATTGAATATTTTGTTGTGTACTAATTTGTACAAAGTTGCTATACATATTCATATAAAACGGATACATGTTTTTCTTTGGATACATGGCTATTGCTTCTTGATGAACCTTGTTCCTTTATTGTCTTTTGGAGAAGTTCTTGGAATTTTCTTGAAGCTGGGTGTAGGTGTATATTAGTTGCTTCTTCTTTGGTGACAGAGCCAGATATTGAAACATGCTGGTGATTCGGTAGCTGCAGCTTCATTGGCAGATGAAGCTAGATGTATGGATCTTGCAGACCGCTATATAAACAGTGAATCTGTGAAGCGAATGTTGCAGGCTGATCAGGTTTTCGTCCCGTCTCTTGTCATATTTCATATTTATCACTAATGATATTTCTTTCACTATTATTGTACTCTTCACATGCTTTTTTCGCTCTTGAAGGTGGCTTTGGCAGAAAAAACTGCTATATTGTTTACAAAAGATGGGGACCAGCACAACAACCTTCAGGACATGCAGTGCATGTGGTCTGTTTTTATTTATTGCATCGGTCATGTTGTTATCTTTTATAATTTCAATACACCTACTGAGTCTTATTCATCTTTTGAAGGTATGAACTTGCTTCTGGAGAAAGTTACTTTCGACAAGGTGATCTTGGACGGGCCCTGAAGAAATTTTTAGCTGTGGAGAAGCATTATGCCGATATTACTGAAGATCAATTTGATTTCCATTCTTATTGTTTACGGAAGATGACACTGCATGCATATGTTGAAATGCTAAAATTTCAAGATCGATTGCATTCACACGCTTATTTTCACAAAGCAGCAGCTGGTGCAATCAGGTGAAGCATGTTTGTTATGATCTGCAAGCTCTTCAGTGATTCACAATAGACTCATTTTGATTGATTGTGGGTGTAAAATGCTATGAAATTTCTGTTATCTCCTTGTTAGGGTGCTTTTAGTGTTTGTCACCTATTGTTGATCCAATACATGCATGTGGTTCTTCATTTTGGGCTGGGTTCCTCTTGGCCTCTCTTTTTTTCCTTGTCTTTTGGGGAATGGGGAATGATTGCCTATATTTCAGGGTGCATTCATCATGCGTTAGTTGAAAGTTGCAATGATGCATTGCTTGAACCTTGCTTTCAAAGTATGAAAATTTTCCCTAAGGTAGTGTTTGGTATCTTTTGCAAGATCACTATAATAATGTAATTACTGAGGTGATCTTTTTACCAAGGTGATCTTAACACTCGTGATTTGAAATCATTTTGGTTGATAATTAATTAGAAATTAAAGATCATTGTGTTTGGTATTACTAAAAATCAAACATTATTTTGTTTAAAAGTACGAAAATAGCCATGCATATTGTAATAGTGTGGAAACTGAATGAAATATTGAAAAACTGCTTTTCTACAATTACACAAGAATCTTAGGTTTACATACAACTAACTAGGGGTTAAACTAGGAAACTAAATCTTCCTTAATTCTAGGGATACAAATACTTAATTCTAGAGATACAAATATAAATATACAGATTACAAGATTACAACCAGCTGTAAATAAGTGTTTTCCCACACTCCCCCTCAAGCTGGTGAATATGTGTTTTCCATTCCCAGCTTGGAAATAATTTCTTGAAATGTTGCACTGCTAAGACCTTTAGTTAACACATCTGCAAGTTGACCCTTGGTTGATACATAAGGTGTACAAATCAACCCACTGTCTAGTTTCTCCTTTATGAAATGCCGGTCTACTTCAATGTGTTTTGTTCTGTCATGTTGCATAGGATTGTGTGCAATGCTTATTGCAAACTTGTTATCATAGTAGAGTCTCATTGGTCCATCTCACTTGATCTTCAAGTCGTCTAGGATAATCTTTAACCATAGTAGTTCACAAATTCCTTGAGCCATTGCTCTGAACTCTACTTCAGCACTTGATCTTGCCATCACATTCTGTTTTTTACTCCTCCAAGTCACAAGATTACCACCTAAGAAAGTGCAGTAGCCTGAGGTAGATCTTCTATCAGTTACTGAACCTGCATAATCAGCATTTGTATATGCTTCTAGAACTAACCCCGAATCTCTTTTGAATAAAATACCTCTCTCAGGATTGGCCTTCAAATAGTGCAATATACGGTAGACAGCCTGTAGGTGCACTTTTTTAGGACTATACATAAATTGACTTACCACACTCACAGCATATGCTATATCAAGTCTAGTATGTAAGAGATAAATGAGTCTTCCAACTAATCTTTGGTACATCTCTCTATTTACAGCAGCATCTTCATTAGCTTCTCCAATTTTATGATTAAGATCTATAGGGGTATTTGCAGGTTTACATGCAAGCTTCCCAGTTTCCTTCAGAAGATCCATCACATATTTCTGTTGTGAGATAAAAATACCATACCGTGAGTGAGCTACTTCAATTCCTAGAAAGTACTTCAATCTCCCAAGCTCTTTTATCTCAAATTCTCTAGCCAAACACTGTTTTAGAGATTCTCTGTCTTTTTCATCATCTCCAGTTACAATTATATCATCAACATACACTAATAGAACTGTGACTCTCCTTGAATCAGAGTGCTTGATAAACAATGTGTGATCTCCTTGACTCTGTTTATATCTCATTGCTAGCATCACTTTGGCAAATCTCCCGAATCAAGCTTTAGGAGACTGTTTAAGGCCATATAAAGCCTTTTTTAACCTGCATACTTTGTTTGCTTCTAGATGACCTCCAAATCCCGGTGGAATCTTCATATATATTTCTTCTTCCAAATCACCATGTAAAAAAGCATTCTTTACATCAAATTGTTGAAGCTGCCAATTGTAATTTGCAGCCAATGATAACAAAATCCTAACTGTATTCATCTTAGCAACTGGAGCAAAGGTTTCCTGGTAATCCACTCCATAGGTCTGAGTGTAGCCTTTAGCTACTAACCTGGCTTTATACCTTTTAACAGTACCATCTGCCTTGTATTTTACAGTGAAAACCCATTTACACCCCACTGGATTTTTTCCTTTAGGCAACTTTACTAGTTCCCATGTCTGATTTTTCTCTAAGGCCTCCATTTCTATTTTCATGGCTTGCCTCCATTTCTCACTGGATAATGCCTCCATTTCTCACTGGATACAGAAATAGTGTTTAGGCTCACAAGAAAATTTTTGTGGGATGGTTTTTCAAATGACACAAAATTAGATATTGGGTATAGTGGATGCTTGGTACATTCTCTGGTTCCTTTCCTAATGGCAATAGGCAAATCATAATCACTAGTTATAGTTTTAGGAGATTCATGCTCATTTTGAGAAACAGAGTCAAAAACTATAGTTACCTCATTTCCAGAGTTAGGATCAGGTTCTTGGACTGGCACTGGTTCAGGATCTGGAACTTTCCTTCTTGAGTACACCTGTAATTCCTTCATAGAATCAAGAACAATATTATCCTTTGTCACATCTTCCGTATTTGGAATGGGTTCAGACTCAAATTCAATGTTTGACTCGGACTCAGCAGAAACAGGTTTCGACTCAGAAGAATTAATGGGTGTAAATGTTGAAGAAGGGGTCAAATCAAGTAAAAAGAAGTCTTTATCCTTATCTTCCATGAATGAAGTCTTCCCCTAAAGATAAGGTTGAGTAAAAAATGGTCTATTTTCTTCAAAAGTGACATCTGCAGACACATAAAATCTTTTGGTAGGAGGATGATAGCACTTATATCCTTTTTGAGTTGAAGAATACCCCACAAAAATACACTTAATCGCTCTTGGATCCAACTTTCCCCTGTTATGACTATGAACATGAACAAATGATGTACAACCAAATATCCTAGGTGTGAGATTGTTTGTGGTATTGAGGTTGGGATAAAATTGTGAGAGTAGTTCCATAGGAGTTTTAAATCCCAAAACTCTTGGAGGTAACCTATTTATAATGTGTGTGGCAGTGAGAACAGCTTCCCTCCAATAAGATTTAGGTACATTTGCTTGAAAAAGAAAGGCTCGGGTTGTGGCTAATAAATGGCTATTTTTTCTCTCTGCCATTCCATTCTGCTGTGGAGTATTAACACAAGATGACTCATGGATAATCCCCTCTTTTTGAAAATAGGTGGATAGACTTTGATTGAAGTAGTCTCTTGCATTATCAGACCTAAATCTTTTGATTCTTACTCCAAATTGATTTTGGATCATGTTTTGGAAGCTTAAAAACACACTATTCACATCTGATTTGGATTTAAGTAAAAAAACTCAAGAGACCCTAGTACAATCATCTATGAATGAAACAAACCATCTCGCATCAGAAATATTAGGAATTGTAGAGGGACCCCAAATGTCACTATGAATCAAGTAAAAGGGAGTAGAACTTCTTTTGTTACTGATTGGAAAAGACACACGTCTATGTTTTGCAAATTCGCAAATATCACAATGAAAATCTTCAACATTTAATTCTTGAACAAAGAAGAAAAATGTTTCTCAAGGTTCAAAAGAAGGATGTCCAAGACGAAAATGATAAAGCCAAATTTTGTCTTTATTGGAAGATTTTTCAGAAAGAAATGACAAAGGTAAACTATTTTTGATACTACTTATGTTATTTGATGTCTCAAGATAGTATAGTCCATCCTTCTCCTTAGCAAGTCCAATCATCTTTCCCGAACTCTGGTCCTGAAATTCACAATAAGAGGGATAAAAAGTTACTTTGCAATTCATATCTCTGGTAAGTTTTTGTATAGATATCAGATTAGTAGACAATCCAGGAACATGAAGAACATTTTTGAGAACAAACAAAGGATTAACTTGAACATCTCCTAATCTTGCCACTGTGGTAAGTGAACCATCAGCAACAACAATTTTCTTATTACTAGGACACAGGTTATATGTACTAAACTTTTGTGGGGAATGTGTCATGTGGTCTGTAGCTCTTGAGTCAATGACCCCAGAACTCGTGATAGGCTTAGCCGAGACATTTAATCCATGAGAGTCGGAAGCTTTACCTGAACTAGAAACTTTACCTAAAGAACATACCATAGTAGGCTTTTCAAGGATTTTCAATAAGTTTCTCAGCTTTTCAATCTCTTCCCTGTTGAGCTCTCCTTGTTTCTGAGACATCTGTAGTACTCAAGTGATTTTTCCAGTAAACATTTCCTCAAATTGGGTGATAGTGATATCTTTCTTTGAAAGGGTTCAGCAATGAAGGCCTAAAAAGTCGGCAATGAAGGCCTAAAAAAGTCAGCAATGAAGGTTGAAAATTTTTCTTCTCAAGAAGAGCCTAAAGCTCTGATACCATGTGGAAACTGAATGTAATATTGAAAAACTGTTTTTCTACAATTACACAAGAATCTTAGGTTTATATACAACTAACTAAGGGTTAAACTAGGAAACTAAATCTTCCTTAATTCTAGGGATAAATACTTAATTCTAGAGATACAAATATAAATATACAGATTACAAGATTACAACCAGCTGTAAATAAGTGTTTTCCCACAAATAGTTACATAAATTAATAATTTTATGGTTTTTCAAAGATAATAATTTGTAAAATATTAGTAATATTTGTTTATTTTATAATAAAATATAATTAAATTATTAAATTAATAAATATATTTATTGATAGGTAAATTTATTTTTATAATATAAATTATGAAAAAAAGTATGTAAATTAGAAAATGAAACCAATCTATTAAATTCATAATAAAAGAAAAATAAAAAATTATATTATATATAAAATATTAAAAAAGGTAAAAATGCGTAATATATTAAACAAAGTAAAAATTATTTTGAACTTGTTATAATGAATATTAGTTTGAAAATATAAAAATTTATAATATAAAATAATTACAATTTTAATATGCAACAAGATTTTAATTCACATATTAAATGGGTAAATTTGACTATTATTAATTTTGCATATTACTTCACTTCAGTGATAAAAGTATTCCATCATTTTGCATGGGAATTAAATCACTCTCTAAGGCAGTGATTTAATCACTCGGTGATCTGAGATTACCGCCTCATAGGATCACAAAGTGTTTACCAAACATGGTGATCTAATTACCATATGCAAACCACCATAGTTTTTAGAGTGATCACCCATACCAAAGACTACCTACAGTAATTTTTGTTCATTCATTAAGTAATATTAGAAAGCAAATATTTTTGTGGCTTGACAATACCGTAGTTGTTATAACACCTCTCGTACGGGAAGGAGGTCTTAAGTTCAAATGCCTCTCCCTCAAATTATTAACTATTAAAAGGTGCAAATATTTGGATCTGCTTCAAAACTTTGTATTCAACTGATGCCTAAGTCAATTTAAGTTAACAAATATCATAGATTATAGTATCTAACTTTTATGAGGCTATCTACTTCTATCATACTTAGGATAGTATTTTATATTGTCTTTACTCTTTAGAGGAGTCCCCTGATGCCGAGACCTTGTGATATATGTCAAACAGGATCAAAACTTTTCCTTGGTAGTCTCAATTTTCTTTTGTTTATTCTTTTGTAAATTCATGTTTTCATGATGTTATTATTGAAAGGATTAAATGTTCCCTGGGGTAATTTGAGATGGTGGCTGGTTAAATGGGAAGAAGGTGGTTTCTGGGATTTCTGTTGCACCAAGGATGGAGAGTTGCATTTTAACATACCAGAAATTTATTTGATGATTATAACTTTTTATATTGATTCTTATTGATGGGATGATGGAATGGACGGGGATGGTGCAGTGATGGACCATGCAACAATTAAGTTAATAGTTTTTGTGATTGATCCATTGTCTGGTATCCATGTTGGTCTTTGCTTTTCAGAAGAAGCTCTATACTTGAAAATTTTGATTAATTCAATTTCAAACTTATTATTTCCATATTATGATAATTATTGGATTTTGAAGTGCAGATGCTATATAAAGTTGTACGATTCTCCTTTGAACTCACCAGCTGAAGAAGAGGATGACACATCAAAGACTCCTTCTCACAAAAAGAAAATGAAGAAGCAGAGAAAGGCAGAACGAGCTAAGAAAGTATATCAACTTGTTTTAATGATTCTTTGATTTGGTGATTTCACTCTAATGCTGTGCATTCTTTCAGGAGGCAGAGGAGAAAAATGAAGAATCCAGTGCTAGTGGCATCTCTAAGTTTGGAAAACGACATGTTAAACCGTAATCCAGTTTCTATTGAAAAATTATGAAGTACTAAATTTCTTTCTGTGCTTAGATTCCTATTGAATTCCTATTATGCTGTAAAAATTTTGTTGCATTATGCCATTAGTTATGACTGTTTAATGTAGTTTTTAACAGACTGAGGATCTTTCAGAGTCAACAAAGTATTGAAGTTGCTTTCAAAGAACTCACTGATCTTGGAGACACACCTGCTTTCTTTCGAAGTAAACATGAGAAAAAAAATTTCTATCCATTAAGGTATTTATATTTTCCAAAAATTGAACATGAGATGTTCTTCTTCTGTACTTCTATCGCAAACATATGTCTTATTACTGTATTCATTCATTGAATTAATGTGTGAATTAGATAGTCTCTGTAACATATCTTTGAGATGAAAAACGGTTTTGCTCGGTTGTACTTTTTTTTTTTCATGGTCTCATATAAATGTGTTGGTGTTGTTTTATTTTCTTCTCCCTAAGGCTGTAAAGCAACTGCTAAGGTTGGACGCTGAGAATCCGGATTCACATCGCTGCTTGGTATGTAACATCTGCCTTATCATATTGTGCACTATTATGCACAAGTACATTCTTTTTTGTTCTTAGATACAATGATCATGTAGTCTCTACACTGCTTATTTGAATTTAATGTAATGCAGATAAAATTTTTCCATAAAGTGGGCTCAATGCCCGCTCCAGTGACTGATGCTAAAAAACTTGTTTGGACTGTCTTAGAAGCTGAGCGGCCATCCATCAGGTTCTCTTTGAAATGGCTTTATAATAATTATTCCCCCAACTGGAATTTTGTTGTATTGCTGTTACTAATAGTACTATTTTGATGCCTGTTGCATTAAATCCCTTTATTTTCTCTTTCTGCAGTCAATTGCTGGAAAAAAATCTTAGTGAAGCAAACAAAATTTTCCTTGGTAAACATGAAGGTATTATTGACCTTACGAAACATGATGCATTTTAGGCTCCTTGAGGTAGGTTGTATGGTCATGCGATGTTCACTTCTGTTCTGCAGATTCTTTGATGCATAGAGTGGCAGTTGCAGAAATGTTATATACCTTGGATCCCACCAAGGAACTTGAGGCTGTTAAGTTAATTGAAGATTCATCTAATAAAGTTGTGCCAACGTAATGCTTTTACTGTATTAAATATTCTGCTGTTTGATACTGATTCCATGCATCGCAACTTGCTCCTGACATTAATTGTTTCTTTCTGTTTTGCTTATCCAGGAATGGAGCACTTGGACCAGTAATGGAGTGGAAACTCAAGGACTGTATTGCAGTCCATAAAGTCCTCGAAAAGGTTCTTGTTGACCAAGATGCTGCTTTGAGTAAGTATAATTCTTCATATAAAGTGATGCTGACTAGAAATTTTAGACTGACTCATTAACAACATCTGAAATTAATTACTGTTAGTTTCATTTTTCATAAGAATTTTAATGGTATTGACATTTCTATGTACTGTTATTAAATATAGTATATTAGGTGCCTAAAAATAATACATTAAATTACAATTTTTTAATCTATGGTTCAACATCATTCAACGATTTTTTGTGGGATTTATCTCACAAGTTCTGATGGCTTGTTGGTCTTTGTAATTATGCTGTTTAATCTTTAAAAGATGTATGCTGTGATTATTATTGGCTTGTACCAATCACACTTTCTTTTAATGATTATTCAATTCTTTTTGCAAGCTATGTGACTAAATTATTCAAGAAATGGTTGCTTATTCTTTGATTAGACCTTCTTTATAGATAGCTTATTAGACAATTGAAGCAAAATTCTGTTAATTTCTGTTCTCACTTGCTGTCTCATATTTTGCTCCATATCCTGTGGCACTCTTTGCAGGAGTTGTCAAACCTCGAGTATATTGGAAAGTATTCTACAAATAATGGAAATTTTCATGTCTGGATATGTTATGCTTTTGGGGAAAGGCTAATAGTCTGATGTAAAATCTCTGGCTGAAAGTATTAGGTCTTTGGTCTGATAATTTTCTTATACTGCAGGATGGAAAGTGAGATGTGCGGAGTACTTTCCCTACTCTACCTATTTTGAAGGTAGTCGTAGCTCTGCCGTGCACAACTTGTTGAACAATCCGGATAGCAAAAACCCTGTGAATGGCGGCACATGCCATCCTGAAATTGGTCAAAACACAAATTCCTTTATATCAAATGGAAAGCTCGAGGCATTTAAAAACCTTACCATTTGAAGATGATGCTACTTACGTGCATCAACTGACATCCGAGATCAAGTGTTTGAATGATGGATCTCGTTGATTGTACCCTAAAAGAGTGCTTTGCAGCCGAGGAAAGAGGAGAATCTGGAAGCTGTGCATGCCATGGCTTGAGATCAAAATTTTCTGCCTTTTTTGATTGTGAAATGCGTTCCTTTGCAAATGTGTATAATTGATTCGCATATATGATTTTTAGGGTTGAATATATTTAAATTTGCTTTTAATTTGCTCACCATTTGGCTGAGATCCTTAGAGACGGCTGGCTCCGTGGTTCTGCCCCAAAATTTGAGGAATTCCAGAAAATTTTTGGGCACTGGTTCTGAAATCTTCTGGTCAGCGTAGAAATATACCGTTTTGTAGCTAATCTATGGAGCATGTTGTACTTTTTGTCCGTCTCATTAGTTGTCATGTATAAACTTACCAACATAATGTGGAAAATTTTGCTACGGAGTTGAAAAGAGTGGAAATCGGAAATTTCCAGTTTTGTTGTTTTTAAGCCTTACCTCTTATGGTCTTCTGTTATTTATTTATTCATTTTAAAAATTTTATTAATGAGATAGGTTATTACTTATTTTATTAAGATATATCTAAAATAATTTTAAAAAATAAATTTAATAAATGAAAAAATACGTGATAATTTTTAATTTCATATGTAAAATTAAAAAAATTTTATTTCAATGCATAAAAGGAGGGATTCGGCTCAATAAAATTGTGATGGGCTTGTTGTCTGGAAGAATAAATGAACACGATAAAATTGTCACGAAACGTTAAATTGCATTTGTTAAAAGGACAATTCTATCTAATTAACAAATTGATCTGCCTTTATTTATTATTTAAATTATGTTGGGATATTTATTTATTATCACTCATTTAACATAATTTATTAAGAGATAATAATTTATTTATTTTTATTATTTTCACTAAAAATTTTGTTGGCATATATAACAATCGCTATATCTAACATTATTTACTTTATGTAGGTGTTTTTTATATTTTTCAAATTTTATTGAATCTTATTCTATTTTTTAGTTTTGTTAATCATATGACATTGATTGCTAATTTTTATAATATCTCAAAGTGCACAGATCAAATAATAAAGTAAGTATTCAAGTATCGTTTCTCAAGAGATTATAGATTATAATGTTGGGAAGCTTCAAGTGTCAAAGGTGAGATCTTAAACTCTTATATCTAAACTGATGGAAGAATAGAGTTGATTGCAAAACAATATAAAATAGAAGAGTGAAAACAATGTAAGCATGTATCTTAACTCCACCGACCGTCAACAACCTAAAAATAGTAACAAAAAACTAGATCTAAAATAACAAGAATTGAAATCTTGAAAATAGAAAAACTTGTGATTGTCGAAAATAACAAGAAATAAAACAAGAATTACATGAACTAACACTTAGATTGAAGAAGTAGGAATTATTGAACTTGAAACTTGTAGGAGATATATAATATTAGTTGAAACTTGTATGACATGAAAGAACGAATGTAAACAATGTTGCATGAAATCAAAAATAGAATAGGAGAAAAGAAATTGATTGTCGAAAAGAATGAAGTAGAAAAACAAGAATTAAAACCGAAAGTAATGAAGTACTAATACTTTGAAGACAAAGAGATCTTGAAAATAAACACTTCTTGAATTAAAGAAAAGAATTTAAAAAATAACTTTTGTTATTGACAAATCTATCATCTAAGACAATAATTTAAAAACTAAGAGAAAAGTAAAAATAATGAGAGGCGAGGGGTAAGGAATGAGGAATGATCAGATCAAGTGAATGGCCTTCCTATTTATAAAAGGAGGTTTGGCCACAAGGAAAGGAATTTACAAGAGTTTTATTCCTATTCAATTGCTAATGGATCAAACATATCTTCATCTTTAAAGAGCCTTACCGAATGTGGTCTCTATATGTTCAAGTTGCCTTGGCCAAATGGTACTTTTGAGAAGTAATCTTGGCTTTTGATCATGCTAGCTTCAATCTTAATCACATCTTCATCCTAATTGGCTAAGGGAGGATTACAAGATGATGACAATTTGTTTCCATCCAAATTCGTTTATTGTATAAGCTAAAGAGTCCCTCTTGATGGAAACTTCCTTGGCCCATTGTCTTAATGTCCATGTAGGCTTGAAATTCTTCAAATGGTGCATGTAAACTTTATCTTTTTCTTGAAACTAGATTGGCCGAATGGTTAAAGTCTCAATGCTTTTGAATTGCAAGAAATTTGTTAGCCTTGAATTGATCCTTATTTTGAAATGACAAAATATTAAGTTAAATAAGCTTGATCAAGATTTTAAAAAAGATTTATTTAGTACATTTTCTTAAGTTTTATATTTTGGTACTAGATAAATAATATGATTTTCAAAGCTTAAACAAACCTTTCTTTGTTTTCATATTTCTCAAATCAAAACTATCTTTAAACATTATTTATTTGAGCTTAAATGAAAGTTCAATTATTGTTTTTAAAGTGAACTTATTCATTTTGGACTCAATACAATTTTGATAATATTGATTTTGAGAAACAGATTAACTTAAAAAAGTTGTTTTACAAGAACAAAGTTTTCTAACATTAAATTTGTTTTTTTTTTTTGTATTAATTCACAAAGCTTTAATATTTGAATTTTATGTGGTTGAAAAACTCTTTGAGTCTACCTTCTAGTAGGTCAAACAAAATCAAAATTCAAATTTTCTAAGAAAAGATTTTGAATTTTTACTAGACACTTTGCAATTGTCTTAAAATTGCACAAGGGGTAGATTTGAAAATTTATTATAATTCATATACAATGAATTAGGTGATGAATTTTATATGGATAGAAAGCCCTTTAAATCTAGTTTCTAAATCTTCAAACATTTTTTGATTTGAAATTGTATAACTCAAGACATGATCAAATTAGTGAGTAGAGTGTAAAATAAGATACAACAAAGTAGCTTGACAGGATCGATCACCTGGGTTGCAGGATCGATCTCCTATCTAAACCAATCCATCGAGTCCCTTACCTGATCGATTGGGTCTATCCAAAAATGTGTGTAATAGCTAGTTTTTCAAGCTTTCAACAAGCATTTCTTCTTCCAAACCATCTCTAATGGCTAGGTCTTCAATTTTTCTATAAATTAGGCACTCCAACTCACCAAAAAGGTTGATGAATCAAAAGAGTAAGATCAAACAAGTCATATTTTTATTCTTTCAAAGAAATCAAGAGTTTTAGATCTTAAATTCAATATCCTTTGTATTTCTTGTATCCAAAATATTGTTGTTATTTATTCATCAAATTTTTTTGTACTTTATTAGGCAAACACTCAAACTTGAGAGGTATTTTAGTTTGCAAAAATTATTTGGGTTATCTTGTAAGCAAGAGGTGAGGTATCCTCTTGATATTGTAAGTGTTAGGTTGTTATCTAAGCTTTAAGAAAATGATAGAGTTGTAATTTCAATTCAAGAATAGTGGATTAAAGCTTTGATGTGGACAACCAATAAGAAAAGATGTAGGGTGCCTTGTGGAGAATGATCAAACTTTTATAAATTTTTGTATTTGATTTCTCTATCCTTATCTTTTTACTTTGCATTTGGTTTAAGATTATCAATTTATTGTTATTAGCGTCATATTTTGATATTGATTTTAATTTTTCATTCAATTATTTTGAAATCATTGTTTGGGAAAGACTTGAAGAAATTCAATTCACTCCCCTCTTGGATCACCATCTCACTTAAAAAGCTAACAATTGGTATTAGAGCTTTGGTCTTTTTTTTATAGGTTTAACCACCTTAAGTAAAGATCCTATAACTCAATTTAGTTTCCAAGATGGTAAGAAAATCCTCAAAACTCCTTTGTTTGATAAATTTAAATTTTGTGAATGGAGAAGAAGAATGAAGATGTTCATAATGGCCCAAGATTTTAAAGCTTGAAATTTGATAGAGAAAGGGCTTGAAATTCCTTCAAATGATGCAAACTATATGAGGCAAGTGATGAATGATCCTAAGGTAAAGTGCTTTCTCTATGGAGCGCTTGACTCTTACAACTTCAATTTGGTCTTAAATTGCTCCACTTCAAATGAGATATGGAGGAAGTTGGATGAGTTACATGAAAGATAAATTTTCAACCAAAATGCATCATGTTTCATGGGTCTTGAAGAGCTTAAGGTAACCTCTAACTTAATTGATTCAAATTCATATACTTTTGATGAATTACAAGATACCTTTGATGAATTAGTTATGAAATTTGAGTCAATGAGAATGAAATATGACAAAATAATTTCAAAGTTGAATGTAAAGAATAAGTTTTTGATGAATGCAAAAATTGTTTTAGAAAATGAAAATGAAAGGGTGAAAATAGATTTAAAAACCTCTCAAAATAGGTATGAAACTTTAGAAAAATAAAATTTTGATTTGAAAAAGAAATTTGATGTTTTGATGAATGAAAAACAAGAGAGTTTAAGTGCTAAAATGATTAAATGTAATTTTGTAATTTTCATGGTCATACTATATATACTTGTCTCATAAAAAGAAAAGTTCCATTTAAAATTAAGTATGGGTTCCAAAAGGAACTAGAGACTTGATCATTAACTCTCAAAGACCCAAAGTAATTTGGGTATCAAAAATCAAATAAGATTGTCTTTTTTAGGTGTGCTAGAGCAAGGAACTATAATGTGAGATTGAAGATTGAATGCTTTAAACACATAATGAGATAGGTATCCATAAACTTTTATTTTAAGTGAATATGAAATTGGTTGCCTATTCTTATTAAACATTGAGTGCTTAATGGATATTGGTATATGCTTTGTTGATATATCTTGAATATGTCAATTTTATTTGATATATGTAAGCTTCAATTAAGTATGCTTTTTTTTTTTTTATGTATGATTTAATATATTCCATATGCTAGTTGATGTTGTGTTTAATACTTATTTGCTTGAGATACATTTTTAGGATAATTCATGAATGCTCTAATGAATTTGTGGGATTACATGTGAATTCTCTTGATATTGGGATTGCATGAATGATCTTGATATTTTGATATTATTAACATTCTTGAGAACTTGTGTTTATGCATATGATTATGTATATGAATGTTGGATATTGATGATATCATGCATGTTTTGTGAAATTGTTATTGGTGCTTGATGTAATTAATTGTGTGTTAAATTATTTTTATATTTATGCACAAATTTAGGGGGAGCACTTAAAGCTTAATGATTTTGAAATTTTATGTTTTACTTTGAAAATGATTTTTGCGAAAATCAAGCCTATGAAAATTTGTTTTAGCAAGTTTTAATTGTAAAATGAAATTGAGTATCTTGAATTCAATGATTTAAACTTGCTTGAACAAAGAAAAGTTGATAACTGGCAATAGTTTCAATTTTTCATAAGCACTACATGCAAGTTCAAAGAATTATGGAGCTTAAAAAATCAAATCTTGTTTTTTGAACATTTGTGGACATAAAAACAATTTGAACTTTTTCAAAGTGTGATATAAAACTTTTCTAAATGATTTGAAGAGCTTAAATGTATGTTTAAACATATTTGCCCATCTTAATACCCTTTTTCAAGGAAACATGGGATTAAGAGTTAACTTTTTGATTTCCTTTTTCTAATACCAAATGACCATTTGAACAATTTTATTTTATTATTTGAAACTTGTTGGAAAGGTTCAAGTTAGTTAAAAAGGAGCTTGACTAGTTTTGAGATTTATTAAAGTATTTTTCAAGCAAAAATGAGTTTTAAAAATCAAAATTATAGACATATTAAGCTTTGACTGGATTATCTTATTGTATTTTGCATAAATATATTTGTTTAAATGATTTTAGCATGATGGAAATGATTTTTGTGACTTTTATGCATATTGATTTGTGATTGTTGAACATGCTTATATGACCATGTTGTTTAAAATTGCTCAATTTGTTTATAATGCTTGGATCTTATGAATTCTTTAAACTTGATTGTGTTATACATAATTATTTTGATCCTTGATTTGTGATGTTGGTGAATTGATGAACATATTATGCTTAAAATATATACATTGATTCTTAGTTCATTTATGATCTTGGTCAAGATATGTGCTCATATGATCATTGATTAAACTTGACTTTGATCCTTGTAACTTGAAAGTGCTTAAATTTTTTATCTTATGATTTTTAAAATGTTCTTAAATGTGTTTACTTTTGTGCTAAATTGATTTATTAATTTTGTGAAATATTTTGAATCTTGTGCTTAATTGTTTTATCCCTTAATTTTTTTTTTAATTTTGATTTTGAATTGATGAACTACTTGTTTTTTAAAATGATATATGTTATTGGTTCATCTATTATTCCTATCAAGTGTGTGCATATATGATAAATGTAATTTTTTTTTACTTGACATGGTTGCAACATGACTTAAGTAAATGAATTTCTTATGATACTTATTTTTAGCTTAAGTCATTGTTGATTATGGCCTATAATTTGTGTAGACATATTTATGCCTTTATGCTAAATTTTTTTTGATTATATTTTTGATGATAAATACGTCTTTCTTGAGTGTTTTTGAATTCTATAGGGCCTCAAATTGATTTTGACATATTCTTTGGTGATTTATTGAATAAATATCAATATTGAATATGCCTATTTTGATTTTTGCACATTACATGAGAACTTTATCTTTAGTGCTAATATTGTGATATTTAATGCTTAACTTGATACATGGCTTTTAGCTTAAGTTTATATATATTTCCTTTCCAATTGGAAAATTAAGCTTAGTGAACAAAATTTCTTTTGTATATAATGACCTAGAATTTGGAACTCATTTTCTAACAATTGGTATAATTTTTATCAATTGATTTTCTTAATGCTTCTAATGAAAATCCTTTGTCAAGAAACTTTTCTAAGTCTATGCTAAGAGAACTTGAAATGAGCATGAATGAACTTACATTTTTGAGATTTTAATTGGAACAAACAAAGCAAGTCATCTTCATCAATCAAGCCCAAGTACATCAAAGACTAGCTCAAATAATGTGGAATGGAAGATTCAAAACCTCACTCAACTACAATGAGCACAACAACATAGCTTGATAAGGATAGAGGTAATTGTATTGAATTTATGCTATGTGCCTATGATTTATAATGTTTAATGCATGATTTGATAAATGCTTGCTTTGATATGTGCAAAAATGAGATATTATGTTTGAATAATGAACACTTTGCATAAATTAATTACCAAGCTACTTGATAAAATTTGTCTTAACTTTGTTAAATACTTGGATTGATTAATATTTGTGCTTAGTTCTTGATTGCATTGATTAATAATTTTTATTACATGAATAGTCGCTTGAATCTTTAGACATGCATATGAGTTAAATAGATTGATTTCTTTGAACATGTTCATTGATTGAGATCATTGAGATAACATGTACCACATTATGTCTAAATATTTTTATCTCTATTGGTATCTTGCTATACGTGATTTGAAACGCTTTTGCATATGGTTGTATGATTTTGATTGAATATATATTTAGACACTTGCATATGTTTAGATTAAGTTCATTGCCATGCATTGAAATAAATAGGAATATATTTGAATAATTATGCCTTTATTATTTCTTTGCTATAGCATATGTGCTCATCATGTTTGAAAAATCATACTTATATAATCTTTGTTAGGCAATGATGATTGAACCTCATTACTCATTAGTACTTAAGATTTATTATATACATATGAGCTTTGGGTTTTTGTTTGGATAGGATAGCTTATGAAAAATTACTATTATTATTTATGCATGTATTGAATGAATTTTTTATTTGCTTGAAGTATGTATGCTCTATGAAAATTGTTGAATAAAATTGCTAAAGATTTTTTTAACTTTCATAGATGCTTATTTATGTGCTTATCTTTGATATAGCTTGTACTTTGCGTGCAAAATTATATGTGCTTTAAATTAATTAATCCTTATTTTGAAAACGAAGAGAAATCTCATAATACAATTTTGCTTGATTTGTTTTGTGATAACAATTGGTATGCTTTATGATAATATATCTTTAACAATTGGTATCCTTTACATTTGGTATGAGCTTGTTTGTATGTGCTTGAATGTTTGTTTACATGCTAATGATGTTTTAAATTCTAAGCCTATTTTATGAAAACATGATGTATGAGTAGCATGCATAATATTCTTTTATCTCTTTACTCATAATAATCATGATATGAATGATTTTGTGCTAAAACTACTAAAATTAGATACATTTATATTATTATGCTTTTGTGTTTGAATACATGTGTTTGAACTTAATTGTGAATACCACTTGATTACATGCATTCAAAAATACTCTTGATATTATTGGTATCATGCATTTTGTCTCATGCCTTGAATTGATCTCTCTTTATTTTGCTATGACAAAGATGGGGAGAGTTTATGGATATTTCTTCTTGTATGCCTATAGCAATTAATATAGAAGCTTAAACATCTGGTATAAAGAGCTTAAACAAAAAAAAAAGGAGAAATGTTTCATGAATATATTTGTTAATGATACCTCTTTGTGTTGATTTGCTCATTAATATGCTCATGCCTTTTTGCTATGACAAAAAGGGAGAGAAATATCATATGGACAAATTTGCTTGTGTTTGGTATGCATATATTTAATTGTGCTTATTTGATATATTTGACTAACATATTTTTGTTGAATTGTGTTGGATTAAGATATATAAATTGAGGGAGAGTTTTGTCATGCATTGTTTAAGGGATAATTTTTTAAAATGTTTTTCCAAAATCTTAAATGTTTCAAAGAAAATTTTTTTATCAAGCAAATTTATCTTTAAGTTTTGTTATATCAAAAAGGGAGAGATTTTTAGCCTTGAATTGATCCTTATTTTGAAATGAAAAAATATTAAGCTAAATAAGCTTGATCATGATTTTGAAAAAGATTTATTTAGTACGCATTCTTAAGTTTTTTATTTTGGTACTAAATAAATAATATGATTTTCAAAGCTTAAACAAACCTTTCTTTGTTTTCATATTTATCAAATCAAAACTATCTTTAAACATTATTTATTTGAGCTTAAATGAAAGTCCAATTGTTGTTTTTAAAGTGAACTTATTCATTTTAGACTCAATACAATTTTGATAATATTGATTTTCAGAAATAGATTAACTTAAAACAGTTGTTTTACAAGAACAAAGTTTTCCAATATTGAACTTGTTTTATTCTTTTTGTATTAACTCACAAAGCTTTAATATTTGAATTTTATATGGTTGAAAAGCTCTTTGAGTCTACTTTCTAATGGATTAAACAAAATCAAAATCCAAATTTTATAAGAAAGATTTTGAATTTTTAGTAGACATTTTGCAGTTGTCTAAAAACTTCACAAAGGATAGTTTTGAAAATTTACTATAATTCGTATACAATGAATTAGGTAATGAATTTTATATGGATAGAAGGCCCCTTAAGTCTAGTTTCTAAATCTTGAAACTATTTTTGATTTGGAATTGTATACTTAAGATATGATCCAATTAGTGAGTAGAGAGCAAAATAAGATACAATAAAGCAACTTGACAGGATCAATCCCTTGGGTTATTGAATCGATCCCCTAGCTAAACCAATCCATCGGGTCCTTTACCTGGTCGATCGAGTCTACCTAGAAATGTACGTAATGGCTAATTTTGCAAGCTTCCAATGGGCATTTCTTCTTCCAAAGCATTTCTAATGGCTAGTTCTTCAATTCCTTTATAAATTGGGCACTCAAACACACCAAGAAGGTTAATGGATGAAGAGCAAGATTAAACAAGTCATATTTTCATTCTTTCAAAGAAATCAAGAGTTTTTGAGCTTAAATTCAATATCCTTTGTATTTCTTGTATCCAAAATATTGTTATTCTTCATTCATCAAATTTCTTTGTACGTCATTAGGCAAACACTCAATCTTGAGAGTTATTTTAGTTTGCAAAAATTATTTGGGTTATCTTGTAAGCAAAAGGTGAGTTATCCTCTTGATTTTGTAAGCGTTACATTGTTATCTAAGCCTTAAGAAAAAGATAGAGTTGTAATTTCAATTCAAGAATAGTGGATTAAAGCATTGGTGTGGACAACCAAGAAGAAATGATGGAGGTGCCTTTTGGAGAAGGACCGAACCTCTATAAATCCTTGTGTTTGATTTCTCTATCCTTCTCTCTTTACTTTGCATTTGGTTTAAGATTATCAATTTATTGTTATTTGCATCATATTTTGATATTGATTATAATTTTTCATTCAATTATTTTGAAATAATTGTTTGGAAAAAACTTGGAGAAATCCAATTCACCCCTTCTTGGATCACCATCTCACCTAAAAAGCTAACAAAATTCTTCTTGGGATAGGTGTGGCCTAATATGATAAAGCATGATAGATTCCTAGTGCTTGCCAAATTCTTCAAATAAGCATTATTTTTCCTTGCATTTTGAATTAGCCATATGATCTCTTTTTGATGCTTGACAAGTCCTCATGAGTGTGGGAATCATCGAATGATCTTTGCTTTGATCTTGCTTTGGCTAAATAAAAAGGTGACTTGGGAGTCCATGTGCATGTAAAATTCCTTCTTGGTCTTATGGTTGCATGGCATTTAACCTATAAGGTTCGGCTATCCCAGTACATTACATGGTCGAAACTCCCTTACTTGCATGGACTGTATGTTTTCCTCATCCAAAGGCTTTAAACCCTAGAATGCAGGAAAGTAACTTTAAGGCACAAAAATGGGACCAAAATTTAAATTTTAGCACCAATTTTAACATGTAAAAACACTATATTTTTAGGTGCTATCATATACCCCTACACTTAAGTCTTTGATTGTTCTAAAGCAAAACACTTAAATTAGCAAAACTAAGAATTATCATACGTACTCAAAAAGCCAAAAATTACATAAACTTTTTTTCATGTACTATCGCATAATACAAAGTTAACTATAAACATAGAGTTACAAGAAGTTCCTTCAAAATCAAGCTCCCAATATCTTATGTTCTTTACACATATGAATTTACTCAATCTTTAATTCATGTATATAACTTAAATAAAAGAATGCAAAACATTTTATTACATTTCACTCAAAGATAGAATAGACTTCATATGTTCACTTTCTCTTTCCTTCTCCACTAATGTTAGACTTATATACTTGACTTAAGATTACAAGGTCTTTTAGGCTTATAATGTAAGTGTCATAATGTATCAGTCCAGAGACTTGATCACTAGATGTAATCATTTAAAATAGAGAAAAAAAAGAGAGTCACCACCAATCTTGTTGAAGGTGTGATTGGCCACCAAAAAAAAGTTTATCAATAAAATGGATTTAAAGTTTATTAAAAAAGTACTTTCAGTTTACAAAAACAAAATTGAGTTCGGGAGTCAGTTATATGTAGGGAAGGATTAACACCTCCACAACACCTATAAACTTGGTACCAATTAATCATGCGTTATCTATAGTTTTGGATAAAAAATGTTTTTTTTAAATTTAATAATAATTCCCTTTTTGTTTTAAAAGAAAGAAATCCAATTAAAAATCTTAATGTAGGAATATTGTGAAAATATTTAAATTAAGGGAATATCTTATAATTTTCAAATGTTCAGGCATAATCTAAAGATAATCTTTTTCGTCTGAGATTCACCACAAAATTCCTTTAAAAGTAAAAATAACATTCTTTGCAAATGATAATTGTTGGTGACTTTCCAACATCTAAGCAGAATACCAAAAATTATCTTTCTCAAAATGTATTTAATTTTATTATTTATTTTTAAACTAATTTTTCAAAGAATTTTTTATGTAGTAAAAAATGAAAAATGATATAATTAACATTAAACATCAATAATCAAAATAAAATATATAAATATATATATATATATAGATATGCATAATAAGTGCAAACATTAATATAAAAATGAGATATATGCAAATGATGATAAGATGTGAATTTAGGAATCAGGTTCTTAAATATAAAAAGATCACATGGACTTTCTAACCTTTAGGCAGAGTTTGGGTGCGATTATTTATATTAAAGGTTTTTTATTCTTTATTTAATTTTATTATTTTAGATTATGGAATTATATGAAAATTCTTAATGGAATAAAATTTTCTAAATACCTCATCATCTAGACGGTATTTAAGAATATATTACTTCACAAAAAGTTTTTATACAAAACCTTAAATTTTATGATGGTTTTGGGGTTTTGGGTAGATTTAGGGTTTCAAGGTTTTATTTAAAACTTCAACTAAGGCTTTGAGGTTTCGCTTTGGGTTTAGGATTTAACCTAGGGTTTTGGGTTTTACATAGGACTTAGGGTTTCATTTTAGGGTTTTACTTTAGGGTTTCATTTTAGAATTTCATTTGAAATCATAGCAGTACCCCAAGAAGTGTGAATTACCAAAATACCCATATAGGGGTATTTTTGTAATTTGACCTTTTCGAGCTTCAATTTTCATGAAACTTTTCAAATCTCAATTTTATAATATTTCATGATTTTTGGTGTTTTAAAATCCTAAAAAATGAGCATGGGAACATTGATTTCTAAGAAAATGACATAAATATCAAAAGCTTTACACTATGGGTAAAATGGTCTTTTCATGTGTTTGGAGATGCAAATCTAATGCTTGAAGTGAATTATGTGGACCATTAGATCTTTTAATTATCTTGATCCAATGGTCAAAGGTAGATCTGTGAAAGGAATAAAAAGATAAGCTTTGGCCCTTGGATGAAATCTCATCCAAGGGTCTTTATTCATCAAGAATCAAATTTTTTTAAGGGCTGGATATTAAAAGGAAGGGAGAAAGGATGCAAAAAGAAGCCTAGGAAAAAAGGGAGAGGAGGCAGGCTAAAAAAAAAAAAAAGCTTCAGCTAGAAAAAAAAAAGAGAACAAAAATGCAAATGAAAGAGAATAATGAAAGCTAAGTAAAAAGAAAAGAAAAGAAAAAAAAAGGAAGTATTTTTAAGAGGAAGCTTAGTAATGATGAGAGCTTTTCATAGAAAATAAAAGAGAAAACCAACCTTTAGAAAAAAAAGAAAAGAAAAGGTAAGACAACTCAATGTTTGCCGTTTTACAACATTGGTCGTGACACTATTTTGGCACCAACCATTGTATTTTCTGCAAAATGTTCAACGTTATTCTTTGCATGCTTTAATTTGGCCGTGTATGTTGATGAAGTTGGGGGTTGTATGTGTTCTATGTTTTTGTTTTTTTCTTTACAAAATGGTCAAAACCTCATCTCCTTTTTTTGGAATTGCCAAATAGCTCCTATATCTTCTAGTGGCAACAGCAATCGGTCACTGCACGAACTTGTCCACCATTGCTTTTCTACTTTAAAGTTGTTGCTTTTTCATCATTTATGACTAGCTTTTAGTTAGCCTAGGTTAAGACAAATATAGACTTGGAAATTAGCTTGAAGTAACCAAACCGTGCTGCTTGGCTTGCATGAATAGTCATGGTTTGGATGTTTCTCCATATAATCCTACCCTTTTGATGTGGAAAGAAGTTTTTAACAGAAACTGGTTTCCAAAACAAGGTATGATAAGTTGTTAGAAGGGGAAGAAAGGTTTAAAAGTTTGAGTTTTTATCTTTCAGCTCCTTGTTTCACGTAAGGGGTCCTGTACAAACTATAAAGCTTTAAGCTTTTAGTTATTTTTAGGTTTCTTTGTTCTGCATGCTGTCTGTTTTAACTTGTCTTCATTATTGATTATATAAAGGATGAGAGGAACTGAAAATAGGCCATATGTAGGCAAACCTCACATTAACTACAAGTTATTCCATTATTATATTTGTTTGCTTGGCTTCCTTGCATGCTTTTGTCTATTCAATCAGTGCATGAATCATTCATAGATATTGGGAAAACATCACATGTACTATGCGGTCTCACTATTACTTGTTTATCATTCTTGGTGTAGAAAAAGTTTTGTATTCATAGTTTTCTTGGGTATGATGTCTACTACATGATTCTTAAAAAAATATAATTATAGTAATTATAATATTGATAAGGTGGATAATGGAATAGTAATAAAATAATTAAGGTATAAGAATATTTGAATTTCCTTTTTGCATAATGATTTTTAGCATTATAATCATGCTTATTCTTGAATTATGTTGGATTTTGAATGTCTAGTTTCTTTGTGCATAAATTGATATGCTTATGTTCCTTGAGTATATTTTAAGCATTTTAGTGGTTATTCGCACTTTGAAGATTTTACTAACAATAATAATAAGAAATTTTTTGCTAAAAATGTATAAAATTTTAATTATTTTATAACAATTATAAAAATGAGCTTGCTTCGAAAGTCTGCCTAAATGTTGGAGACTTTTGAGAGGTTCATAAATTTTTAAAGTTCTAATCCAAATTTAATTAAAATCCTAAATTCATTTTAAATTTACATGGATTTGCATAAAAACTTTTTATAAAGTAATCTATTCTCGAATGCTACCTAGATGTTGAGGTGTTTAGGAAATTTTATTTTGTTAAGAATTTTCATACATGTCCACAACTCGAAATAAATTTATTAAAATTAACAAGTATAAAATAATAATAGAAAATAATAGGACGGGGTTTTAAATATAAAAATTTGCACCCAAACTCTGCCAAGATGTTGGAAGTTCAAGTGATTTTTTTATATTTGAAAACTTGATTCTTAAATTTGTACCTGATCATCATTTTGCATATATTTCGTTTATTAATGTCTTCATTTATAATGCATATATATATATATATGTTTACTCTAGTGATGGATGTTTAATATTAATTATATTATATTCTGTTACACCAAAAGTTTTCTTAAAATTTTAGTTTTGAATAAATAAAATTAAAATAGCATTCCATGAAATATAATTGATTGGTACTCTGCCAAGATGTTGGAGAGTCATCAATAATTATCATTTATAGAAGAATATTATTTTATTATTTTTAGAAGGAATATTATGATAAATCTTAAATGGAAAGACTATTTTCAAATTTTGCCTTTATGTTGGAGACTTTGAAGGTATTTATTTAATTTGAAGATTTTCCTAATAGTCCTAAATAAAAGATTTTTTAATTAATTTTATTTCTCACAAAAATGAAGGGAATTGTAACTAAATTTCATATAAAAATCATTTTTCTCCAAAATTATAAATAATGCATAATTAATTGGTATCAATTCTATAGGTGTTGTAGGGGTGCTAATCATTACCCACACGTAATTGATTCTCAAACCTAATCTATTTTCGTAGACCAAAATTATCTTTTTAATAAAGCTTTAAACATGTTTTATTGTTTTATTAAAAAGATAAAATTTTTGGGTGACCAATCACACTCTAAAAAAATTAGTGGCAACTCGTGTTTTTTCATGACTTCTAAATTCTTAAGTCTAGTGATCGAGTTTTTGGACCGATATGTTACAACAATTTTTATTATATTTGTTTTGAATACTTCTTCCTTTTTCGTTCTCTTCTTTATTATTATTATTATTATTATTATTATTAAATTTAATTTTTAAACTATTATCACTTTAGCCATTCTAATCAGCACATGCTGTAATTGAAAAAAAAAAAAAAAAGGACAACCAAAAACAAGCACCACTTAAAAAAAAATGCAACCTACTCGTCCTCATTCTCTTCCTTTTAGAATACTCATCTCCTTTCCTATTTGTTACAATCTCTTCTCGTAGTTAAGCTAGAAAATATGCAGAAACAGGAGACATAATAGTTCACTAATGTCCAAAGCTAAAGCTCTTGATAAATTCCTAACCGATACACCCTAAGCCTGACCGAAAATGTGACTGATAAGCTCTGAAGTGCTATAACCTAGTGGAGAACAAAAACAGCCAAGAACTAGCTCATCCAATCAGTGAAAACTAATAAAAAACAAAGAACCATGAAAGTATCAAGCGCAATGGACCTTGAAACAAATAAAAAAAACCTTTTTTTTAGCAAGAGGAGCCTCTGTTTTCTGTTTTCCTAAACAAGGCTAACATTTTGTTTTACGCCAAACATGGGGATAGAGCCATGAAGTTCTTATTAGCCTCAACTATTATAAAAAGAAAAACATGCACTAAAAAATGGAATGCAAAGAAGCAAACTTTGAACTTTCATGAAAGAGGAACAGTGACGGAATGCTACCTTTCTCCTTTTCTGCTATTGCCTCCCGAGCTTTTTTTTTTTTGTTTTGGCGTTCTGCCTCACGGGCCTTTTTTTAAAGGTTTTCCACTGGTTTTCTCCTTCTCTTCCACTAGTTTAGCTTCTGTCTTGTTTCTGTTTAGTTTTTATTTTCTGCTTTTGCTCGAAATCCTTTCGTTTTTTTTGGTTCTTTTCTTTTGCCTGCTACCTGCTGCCTGCTTCCTTTTTCTTCTTCACGTTCTAGTTTTTTTTTTTTTTGCAATTTTTTTGTTTTCTGCTCCTCCCCTAGTGCACCAAGGCGACCCTGAATGCTTCTCTTTTCTTCTTCCATTTCCCTAGTTTCTCACGAACTCCTTCTTTGTTTTTTTTTTTTTTTTTGGTTTTCTCATTTTCTAATGGCTCTTTTCTTCTTCTTCTTCTTCTTCTTCTTTTTCACGCCTCTCCATTTTTTGTTCCTACTTTTTTTTTTTTGCATTTTTTCTTTCTTTACCGTTTCCAATTGCCTGCTGGTTTCTTTGGTTTCCCTTCTTTTATTTTCTGGTTTTCTGTTCTTTCTTCTTGTTTCTTTTTTGCTGTCACTGTTTTCTCATTTTTCTCTACTACCTTCTTTATTTTTTTTGCCGTTCTTCACCCAGTTTTTTTGTTTTTTTTTTGAACGTCCTGCTCATGTCATTCTTCTGCTTTTTTCAATGTTTTCTACTTCCAATTTTTTTTCAGAACTGCCTCTCTTCTTTTTTTCTTTTTGGTTGCTCCCAAATCTTTTTTTTTCTGGTTCCTTTCATGCCGCTTTCTTCATGCAACCACGATCTTACGACCCAACCTTCATGTTGTTTGTAGTAGTTTTTCCCCCGTTCCTTTCATGTGTCCATGCAGCAGTTTATCCCCTTTCCTTTCACGTGTTCATGTAGTAAGGTTAAGCCAAAACGGCCATAGCTTAAGCTTTACAAAGAAACTTACGGCCCTTGAGTTTATATTTGGGCCTAACTTTATGGCCAAGCTTGGATTTTGTTTGTTTTATTTTATTTTATTTATTTATTTTGCTTATTTTGGACTTGGTTTGAGCTTTTATTTTATTTTATTTTAATTGTACTTAGACTGCTTAGGCCAAGTTTTTCTTTATATTTATTTTTGATATATCTTTTAATTTTAATGTTTTTAATTTTTTTGATATTTAATGGTCAACAATGAGCCATTGATGTGCTTTAAGGATGACTTTTTTATCGAACTTTTTATTGGGCCTTTTTGGATATTATTCAGGTCAATGCAATGGGCTTCACTATGAGACTCATATTGGGCTTCATCCTTGAGCTTTTAAAAATGAACAACTTATGGACCCGAAAAATTAATGATTGAGGTCCAATTACAAAAGCAAATATGATTTAAAAAGATAAAATATCTTGGACAAAATTAGGTGTCTATAGTTACCCCCATTGTATATTTCTGAGGATCAGGAATAATGTAAAGGCATAAACAACAATTTTATCTGGATACTACTTTTGAAGGAAAATTTTTTATTTTTTATTTTTTTGTTTATTATTTTATTATTTTTACTTTTTTCCTTAAGATGACCAAAATTAAATCGTGAGTCGAAAGATATGGATGACCTAGATTGAACTACAAGTTGAATGAAGTGATCGGAACTAAACCGCAAGTTGAATGAGATGATCGAGATTGAATTGTAGGTCGAATGGGGTGATCACTAATCTGGGCTCATGTGCTAACTAATCTGAGCTTTCGCGCGAGCTAATTTTGGGCTTACGTGCAAGCTAGACTTGGCTTAAATTTTCATAGGTGCTAGTTAATCTAAGCTTGTGTGCCAACTAAACCAGGCTTAAATTTGGGTGCCAACTAAATTGGGTTTAAGGCTTCTCGATGCTAGTTAATACTGGGCTTAAAATTTGGGTGCCAGCTAAACTGAGCTTAATTTTTGTAGATGTTAGCTAAACTGGGTTTAAATTTTTATTGGTGTCAGCTAAATTAGGCATAAAATTTCATTGGGTGCTAGTTAAATGTATTTAAATTTTTATCAGGTGCCAGCTAATCTAGGATTAAATTTGCATTTATGCTAGCTAAACTGGGCTTAGATTTGCATTGGGTGCCAGCTAATCTAGGCTTAAAATTTCATTGGGTGCTAGCTAAACTAAGCTTAAACCTTCATTGGTGCCAAATAATTTGAGCTTAAATTTTTCATTAGGTACTAGCTAATCTAGGCTTAAATTTGCATTGGTGCCAACTAAACTAGCTTAAATTTGCATTGGGTGCCTGCTAATCTTAGCTTAAATTTTCATTAGTGTCAGATAAATTGGGCTTAAATTTTCATTGGGTGTTAACTAGATTAGGTTTAAATTTTCATTGGGTGCGAGCTAAACTTAGCTTAATTCATATAGGTGCCAGCTAAACTAGATTTAAATTTTCATTAGATGTTAGCTAATATGGACTTAAATTTTCATTGAGTGCTAGCTAAACTGGCTTAAAACTTCATTGGTGCTAGATAATATAACCTTAAAATTTCATTGGCATCAACTAATTTGGGTTTAAATTTTCATTGGATGCCAATTAAATTAGGCTTAAATTTTCATTGTTGCCATATAAACTAGACTTAAAAATTAAGGTAGACTTAAATTTTTTTAAGGAATAAGCGATCCCTATTAGAAATGAAAGAGGTGAAAATTTTCTTTTCCAATGGATTGGATGATTCAACACATGAAGGTTTTTATTGAATCAAAAGGACTTCACCATTTAAGAGGGATAAATGGGGTGTATATTTTTCAGCTAATCTGGGCTTACGTGCCAGCTAATCTGGGTTACATGTCAACTAAACTGGGCTTATATGCTGGTTAATTTGAGCTAGTGTGCTAGCTAATTTGGGCTTGATGCTAGCTAGACTAGGCTTAAAACGTGGATACTAGCTAAATTGGGCTTAAATTTTTATTGTTTTAGAACTTTGAGGATTTTGTTCATTCAAAAAAGTTTCACCACCTGACGAGGATAAAAGAGGCGTATACTTTTCTGCATAGGCTCACATATGAAACATAAGTTTTTTTAAAAACATGAATCCCTTGAAAACCAAACATATTCAATAATTTCTTTAGTGTTCAAATGTGACATGTTGATATATGTCAAGGTTAACTATAAGGGCTTGAGATTTTGAAAGGTTATTTGGGAATGGAAAAAGTCCAAAATTTTCAATATCCATAGTTCTCAAACGTTTGGGACTTTGATATTTTAGATCTTTCAAAAGGTTTGGCTTATCTTTGTTAAGCATCCACCTCATTTAGTAGTAGGAGTGGCCTTCAAGGTTCACTCTAAACTGCCCATTTATAAGGTTTTCACCCTAGAGCCACATTCATTTTTTTTCTAATTTTACTTTTTTGTTTTTTGTTTTCTTTGTTTTTTTTTATTACACAATGCACTTAAGAATTCAAATTTATCCAAAAGGGAAAAGTGGTCCAAACAGGAACTTAGGCAATAAAGATGGATTAAAAGGTTCATGTGTTTCATGGCCATTTTTTCAAGAAAAGCTGTTCAATTTTTAAGCATCCATGCTTGATCTAAAATGGATTTGTCATGGGATGAAACATAGGCCAAGGTTTGGGATTTTCAAAGAAAATGATAGACAGCCCAAAATAAGTGTTTAAAGGTAATTAAACTAAGGATCATTCTTTCATTTGAAGGATGCACTCTTAGGTATATTCCCTTTCATTCTCTTGTGCTTTCCACCCTTTCATTTCATTTCATTTATTCTTTTTTCTTTCTTTTTTTCCCTTTTTCTTCACTTTCCCTTTTTCATTCTTTTACTTTTTTTTTCTCAAAGTGGATTCAAAACTTTTGGAAACTTTTATATTATGCTTTTGCTCCAACACATAGAATTCCATTTGGACATCACCATTCTTAACCCCTAAATGCATCTATTTTGCCTCAAAGTGTGGAGGATGATTCTAAGTTAGGGTTTATTTTTGAAAGAAAATTCATCAAGCACAAAGGGGTTGTAAAGGATAAATTTTTACATTTGTGAAGGGATGATGAAAGACGGCTATTTGTCATTTCAAGCATGATCACTTAAATTGAAAAGCAATAATACCCTTTGGGAAAATTAATTTGAAGAAAGGTTCTTCATTTCAAAAGTTTTCTTCTTTCTCTTTTCTTTCTTTTTTTAATTTTATTTTTCTTGTCTGCTTTTACAAAATATTTGGATTTGTAAGGTCTTTATTTGGATTTATTTAATTTCTTAAGTGCATAATGTCATAACCATTTTTTATGTCTTTTTTTTATCTTTTTTTTCTTCTTTTTTTTACATGCCCTCATAACTCATACCTTAATCCTACTTTGCCAGTAGTACGATTCATGGAATATGCCTCATTTTAATAAACCTCCTTTAATGAAAGTTATTGTGAGAAAAAAAAAAGATCATGTGGAATGAATAAGAAAAAGGGTTATGTAGATGAACTCATTTAAAGTGTCAAATGATTCATGTCACTTCACAAAAAGAGAATATATGGGTTGCTCATAACTTAAATTGTCTTAAGGGCAATGATGTCTTTCTTTTCTAATCAATGTGCCCTCAAGACACTAGACTAGGACAATTTTAGGTTAAAAATTTGAAAGGTTGGTATGTCTAATCTCATTTTACAGGACTTAGGGTGGCTTTAACTTTGAAAATTTTTGGAGCTACAACATTGACACATAAAATTATCACATATGAATTCTTAAAAAAAATGTCGTGTATGCCTGATTTTCTAGAAATCCTAGTTTTTTTCTTTTCTTTTTTCAATTAGCTATTTCATTGTTCACTACCTTGGAAAAAAGTATTAGCCTTTGGTATCATAACATTATCAGGCTAGGACAAGGTTCATGAATTCAAATTCATAGCTTTTGAGGGGTTATGACTGATGAATGGAATCAATGAATGATTTAAAAAATGGTGTTTAGGTATTTGAAAATTTTCTAATAGTGATTGCCAACTCATCGGAGACTCTTTTCTTTTATCATAAAACTTTTTTTCTCACCTTTTTCTTTTTCTTTTTTTACCTTTTTTTTAAGGCATTTCTTTTTCTATAATCTTGGTACTTAACTATGTGAGGCTTTATTCAAATCCAATAATTTTTCTTTTTTACTATTTTTCTTTCAAAGAAAACTTACAAGTCCAAAACTTAAAAGAAGTAAAAAAAACCTCAAAAGACAATAGAAATCCATGAGACATTATGATGCACAACATTCATTCATTCAATGCGAACACTCAGACTCGACCAAAAAATTCCCAATAGTGCTTTTAAGATGACATCAAACTTACAAATAAGAGTTCCTCAGTTGGTACTTCACCTTTTGCATCATTGATGCTCAATTCCACTACTATTAATCTGGAGTTGAGTAGTAAATGGACAAGCACAAGTGTAAGGCTATGCGATTGGTTGTTGCAAATGGATCCCTAGGAAGCTTGAACTCGAGTTGGGGTGAATTTCAAAGGATACAATGGTTCTTCCATATTAATTCCATTTCCTGAACCTAGTATGCCAACAACTCTTTTGCCTTTTAGTGAGCTAGCTAACAATTGTCTCATCTCAAACATCTATGCTTCAATGTTCAACTATATTTCCATAAGTTTTTCCCTTATCTCCTCTTGAGCTTTTTTGACCATTTCAAACCTGTTGCATTCTCTCCTTCCATGATTTGAAAATTGGACCAGTTATTTTGCTTGTGCGAAATTGCTTAACCTTATTTCTTTGGCTTCACTATCCTTGAACCTCTCTTATTAATCATGAATTAGAATGCATAGTATGATATCATCATCATCATCATTATTATTAATTTTTTTTATTAATTTACATGTATGCAATGAATGTAATGTAATGCAAATGAGGTATTACTTTGGATTAATCTAAGCAAAATAAACATTTATTAACCATAGAAATCCTTGTACATCAACCAATCATTCATGCATTAAAACCATAGAAACGCCTAATTTAGGCGTACTGCTCCCTAGCTTCATAAAAGAAATTTAACAATTGCTGACAATAATCTTGAGTTGGTATGATCTCTTATTCAAGTACTTCAGCTTTCTCTACCATTTCACTAGCCTTTGCACAACTTTATAAATCTGAAAAGTTAGGTGTTCTACTTATTATTACCTTTCTAGGCTTTCTACTCTCCACATTTCTCAAGCTTTCACATTGGTATTGTAGATATGGGCCCATTCACCCTCCACTTCTTACCATTTGGTCAAAATCTTATTTATGTGATTTTGATTCTTGATCAATTGGATCTCCAAGTTCATCAACTTCTATTGTAATGCTTTTTTTTCATTTTGCAAATCAATTTTCCTACCCCCTTTTCTTTTGATCTAGCTTTTAACTCTTCGTTTCCTTATGGCACTTGGCTACCTTTGTAGAGACTCCAAAAAACTTATCTTTCCATGTTTGCTACTCTTTAGTGAGTGCAAAGCCATAACCTTGTTTTCCCAGGCTCTATTCTTCCAATGCTCCACCATTTTTCTCAATTCTTCCACTTCCCTTTTGAATCCCCTTGAAGGTCCAATATCCATCCTCAATCTCTTATTCTCTTGGTAAAGATCTTGTAAATCCCTTTTCAATACTTTTTGTACTTTGGTCAGCTTATGTAATGTATCATCTTTCATCATCAAATCGTACCTCAATTGTTGACTTGATCTAGCATCATCATATTCTTTTTCTCTATCTTTTTTCTTTCAATCTTGAACTCTTGCTGGGCAATCTCAAGAGTTGACAATATAAGCTTTGATGTGAGGATAGGCAATTGATTTGAAACATCTGTTAGTAAAGGCATAACTTGATTGACTCTCTTCAATCTTCATGCAAGATTCCCTTTTGTGACATTATTTGCATATTTAGCTTAGTTCATTCGATTAATTTGCTTTCATGCCTCAATGAGCTCTCAGACTATTTTCATATTAATGGGTGTCCCATAATCAAACTCAAGCAAACTAAATGTATGAGTCATAGGGATGAATTGACAAGAATCATATTTTTTTTGGACCATAAGAGGTGCATAACTCATTGCCCTCCATATTCTTAGAATGGTATCGATGGCTCATCTCCACAACTATATCGTATGGCTATGGGAAGCATCCACGGTGCTCTCCATGTTACAGCCTCACTAGTGAGCTTAAAAAAAAATGCCATCCATTAGCCTTTTGTCTAATCCCTCTGCCATTCTTTGTAACAAACTCTTTTATTGGAACAAAATGAATAGAGAATGGTCAAAATGATATCTTTTTTTTTTTCTTAAAAGTGACTTCTAATCCAAACATTGAACAACTGAGCATATCCTATGAATCATCCTTCACCCTTCCTTTTGATAAAAATTTAGCAATCTAATGGTCTCTGCTAAGATTGTTGATGAAGAATTTATACATTTATCCAATTGCTTGAAGAAGTAGTCCATCGATGCTTTTATATGTAATAGTACCTTCGAGAATATCATAAACCTATACATGGCCAAGGCAAACAAATCCAATCCACAATCATCATTAATGTGTCTCTTTATTTGCTTTAACAAAAAAACTAATGGAATTGTCTCGACCCCATTTTTCTCCTTTTTGTGCTTTTCTATTACCTCAACCCCTATTTGCATGATCTTTGCTAATTTATTTCTATATTCGGTAGTCTTTTGTTCCTTTCAGTAGATCTTATCTGAATTGGTAGATACTATCTAGAGTAGAGATGCGTACACTTCAATTGTAGTGGTTAAGTCTTGTTGGTTGGATGTGAAGTAGCTCTAACTAGCAACTCATCAATCTTCACTGACATGAGCAATGCCATATCCCCATACTTCTTTGAGAAAGACTTTTTTTTCTTTACTCTCCACCACTACCATATGGCTTGTAACTCGACTGTATCATTCTGGCTCAAATCTACATGTAGCAATTGTGCGAGAATAGATATATGCTTAAGCGGTTTTCTTTTTTTTCTTAGGTGTTTTCGATTGACTTTTAATTTCCAAATAAGTCTTACAATAGGCTAACACTACTGATGGCTTCATGAAAGTTTCTTTTGTTGATGATTAACCCAAAACAAATACTCCTCTTAAAATGCAATGCCTATATGATGTATGGAACAATATTAATGACTATACAAACAAAATGAATCAATGATCCAAAACAAATAAATAATAGAAACAATATAGCAACCTTATAACATAGTAGAATATATACAGTGTCTTAACTTTTGGTGATTTTCTAAAAAAGAGGCATGGCTCTACCCTAAGTAGGCTTTTTATGACTTATGAAATGCTCCATTGGGATTTATTCATTTAAAGCTTCCTAAATCAAACCTCTCCAATCTTCACCCATTATAGGTTTCAAATAGAAAGAATTAAATTTGAGTGGAAGTGTTTTACTAGCAAATATGGAGGTTATAACTTCATGAGAGTGTAGCTACTTCACTTTCTCCTAATAAGGATGAAACCTGGGTCTACAGCTCATGCATGTAAGTGAATATGTAAAAGTGTGCAAAACTATGAAAAGTAGTATATCAATCAAAACAAAATAAATGAATTGCAAATAACAAAATCAAAACAAGATAATAACTAACATGCAATTTTATTATTTTTGAAAAATTAAAATGAAAGAATTAAAATAAATATCAAATAAACCAATTAAATCCAAAACTTTTGATAATGCATGATTAAAATTTTTGGCCTAACTCTCAAAATATCCCTAGTGGAGTCACTAAGCTATCATAATGTATCGGTCTGGAGATTCGATCACTAGACATAATTGTTTAAAATCAATAAAAAAATAGAGTCACCACTAATATTTTTGAGGGTGTGATTGACCACCAAAAAAAGTTTATTAGTAAAATGGATTTAAAGTTTATTAAAAAAATACTTTTAGTTTATGAAAACAAGAGGGGTTAGAGAGTCTGTTACGCATGTGGAATGATTAACACTCCTACAATGCCCATAAACTTGGTATCAATAATCATGTCTTATCTCATAGTCTTGGACAAAAATGGTTTTTATTTAAGATTTAGTAATAATTCCCTTTTTTTTTAAAAGAAGGAAAACAAATTAAAATCTTTATTTAAGAATGTCATAATGGGTTTAAAATGTTGCTAAGCGAATTTGAAAACAAAAAGGAGTCACTACGAATCTTTTTTGGCTAGGTGTGATTGATCACCTATTAAAACTTATTTTTTTAATAAAATTTTAAAATTAATAAAAACTTTATCAAAAAGATATTTTTTGGCTCTACGAAAATAGTTTAGGTTCAAGAGTAAGTTACGCATGGGGAATGATTAGTATCTCTACAGATCTTGTGAAAATGGTATTAATTAATTATATATTATCTTTTTATTTTGATTAAAAGGGTCTTAATTTTGATAATTAAAATTTAATTTCCTTAATTTTCTTTAAAAGCATTTTTTTATTAATAGCTAAAAAAATAAATAAGAGCTTTACATATTAAAGAATCCTTAAAAATATTCCAATACTTTGGCAATATTAAAAAGAATCATCTCACCTAAGGAATTTTTAAGAATCATTACTTAGTGGTTTTTAGTTATTTCCAATATTTATATTAAAGAATTGTGAAAAAAATTATTTTATGCCATTTATAAACAAATGAGAAATCTTTATCGATAATTAATCTAAATGTTTCAATACATTGATGACATTTTATATAAATTTCTTACCTAGATATTCTGAAAGAATCACTACTCGAATTTCTTTTGAATTTCATCCTTGGAGATTTTTCATTTGCTTTAAAAAATAATAATAATAATAATAATAATAATAATAATAAAATGTAATAATATTATTATCTAGAAATTTATTTAAAGAAACATATTTTTATCTAAATGACTTTTTAAATTAAAGATTTCATATTGAAAGGAAAATTTTAAATATTCCAATACTTTGGTAATTTTTAGAAGCCTTTTCTCATTTAGGAAATCTTCGGGAATCACTATTCAGATTTTTCAGAGTCCCATCATCAAAAATTCTCATTTAAATAATTTTATTATTAATTTTTAAAAGCCATATAATAATATAATTGTCTATAAATATATTTTCTAAAAGTGCATACTCTTATAAATATTTATATATTTTTTTATTTTTAAGAAAATTGTTCAAATTAAAGAAAAATAAAAATCTTTGTATTGAAAAGAATTTCTAAATATTTCAATATCTTGGTAATTTTTAAAACTCTTTTCTCTCTTAGAGAATTTTCGAGAATCGCTACTTAGACTTCCTAGAGTCCTATCATCATAAATTTCATTTACTTTTATGATCACATAATGCAAAACCATAAAGCAGAATATGCATCCAAAAAAATATATATAACTTATTTTCTTTATATTATATTTTCATTGCTTGTCTTAATTTTGTTTTAATCTTTTTCATTATTACACAATTGTCATTAAAACCTTAGAAAGGAATGAAGTAAATAAAATCTTTTCTTGAAATTTTTTTTTAGATATCTAATACTTTAACAGTATTATAGAAGAATTTTGTCACTTAAGGATTTCTTAGGAATTGCTACTCGGATTTTTTTAGAATCTCATTCTTGAAAATTTCATTTACTTTTTCCTTTCTTATTTAATTTTTATCTTAAGTCTAATCTTTAATTTCTATTATTATTTTTGTTGAAAAGAAAAAATAGTTAATCACTAGATTAATTTTATTCCTAAAAGAGTAATTATATTATTTTATCGTTATCTAATTTAATTTTAGGGAATGAATGAAAATCATTTGTATTGAATATTTTTTAAAGTACTCCATTACTTTGGCATTATTTTTAGAAAATATTCTCACCTAGAGATTTTAAGGAATCGTTGCTCGAACTTTTTTAAAATCTTATTTTTGAAAATTTTCATTTGTGTTATTATTAACATTGTTATTATTATCATTATTTATTATTATTATTATTATTATTATTATTATTACTCCTTTTGCTTTGCATGAATCTAAAATAAATGTAAAATAAAGTGCACCAAAAATAAATTAAAGTATAACATATTAAATTAAAATGAGCATAGGAATCTCACCAACAGGGAAACTAAAATATATAAAATTAAAATTGCTGTTAAACTTAAGCCACATAAAACATGCATGTTTATGGACAATTTTAAACGTGCATGAAAATAGATTTAATAAAAAACAAACAAACTCTAGCCACATATTTTAAAATTTGTTTTATTATATAAATAAAACAAGATATAAAATTCCCAAAAAAGAAAAAATTTCTCGAATTCCTTTTCCTTACTCATCTTACTTATATCATGTTTTCACCATATTTTAGAGTAGACAATACAAGGATGAGATAGTTTGACAATGTAAAAGCTTCCTAATAGCCTAGACCCTATTATTAATTTTCAAAATTGGTAAAAATTCCAAGTCTTGGACCCTCATATTGGTTTGTTTAAAAAGGAGCTCATTTTCTTTAATTTCAAACCTAGAAGAAAATGGATTCAAGAGATGCACTTTCAAGCTGAATTTGAAGGACCTTTTTTTCTTTTTTTTCCCGTATCATGGAAAACTAATGGATTCTCATATACTTTCATGAAGGTTTCATTTTTCAACACAAATACTTAGAAAACTAGCAAACATGCATTTTTAGACTAGAAATTTTTGGTTTTTCATGGGTAGAAAATTAAGATACATCATAAAATTAGTGAAGTTGAACTTGAGGGCTAAAGGGAAATTTAAATAAGATTTTGACTTTAAAGAACATGGAATTAAAGTAACAACCAAAATGGACCAAAAGAACATGAGTTTTTAAATAGACTTTAAAAGGATCTAAAGTAAGGATTGCGAAGAAAAAAACCTGGGACAATGACATTGAAAGAATATATTTTTATTTAAAAAATGAGGTGTTTTTTAGCTCTCAAATTTACAAGGAAATTTAGCTAACAAGTAGTAAAGGCTTGAGGAAAAGTTAAGAAACAAATGGAAAAGAGCCATTGAGATTGCCCAAAACTGTGATTGTCATAAGAGGGTAGCAAGTTTGCCATCTCATTTTGGAAAGGAAAATGATACGTATTTCTCCTCCAAATTTACATCTAATACTGGTTAAAAAGCAGGACATGTGTCATAATATATTGGTTTGAAGACTCGATCACCAGACAAAAAAATAAAAAATTTGTGAAAAAAATATGCGGAGTCACCACCATTCTTTTTTAGGGTATGATTGGCCACCTAAAAGTTTATATTTTTAATAAAACTATAAAAACAGGTTTAAAGTTTATCAAAAAGATAAATTTTTGTTGATGAAAAACCAGGTTGGGTTTGAGAGTTGGTTACATGTGGGAAAGGATTAGCACCCCACAATGCCCATAAATTAGTTCTAATTAATCATGCATTATTTTTTATGTTGGATGAAATGGTTTTGATTTGAAATTTAATAATAATTCTCTTTATTTTTTGAAAAAAGAAAATTAATTTTATTAAAATTCTTTATTTAGGAGTATTGAGAAAATCTTTAAGTTATAGAATTACTTTAAAATTCTCTAACATCTAGGCATAATTTAAAATAACTCTTTTCGCTTAAGAGTTGTCGCAACATTCCTTAAAATGAAAATAATGTTCTTCATGGACTCCAACATCTAGGTAGAGTACCAAGATTATTTCCTCTGGAATGTTATTTTTGTTTTATTTTATAATTTCACATTTTTAAAGTATGTATATATATATATATATAAACATTTTGTGTGAAAAGTAAATAATGGTACTATTAGGTAGCAAATAAAAGTTAAAGGCATAAATATACGAAATGAGTGCAAACAATAATAGATAGACATGTGCATGCCAATGGATGTTATGCAAGGTTATGTAATCCAATCTTGAAATTGGGTTCGTAAAAGTAATAAGACCACCATGATTGCCCATCATCTGGGCATAGTTGCAATTGTTTATATTTAAAATCTTATTTTTATTTTAGTTTTTTATTTTAATCCCATTATTATTGCGAGTTAAGGATTCACATGAAAAATTGGATGAAATAAATTTTTTAAATACCCCATCTCTTAGGTGGCATTTAGGAATAAATTACTTCACGTGAGATTTTCACACATATCCTTAGACTATTGGAATGGTTTTGGGTATAGGTTTAGGTCTGGGTTTTAAGGTTTGAATGATTTTTGGGTGATGATTTGGGGTTGCTTGTTGATTTTAGGGTTTGGGTTGGATTTAGGGTCTTGATGAACTTTTGAGTTAGGGTTTCATTTTAGGGTTTCAAGGTTTAAGGGTTTATGGTTTTAGGGCTTAGAATTTTAGAAGGTTTTAAAGCTTTGAAGTTTTAGGGTTTGGGGTTTTAGATTTCAAGGTTTTCGGTTTAGAGGTTTTGATTTTTTTTGAGAAAAATATGAATTATCATTAAATTTTGAATTGAAACAATTTCATCCAACACTGAAAATAATGCATGATTAATTAGTGTGAATTTATGGGCATTATGGGGTGCTAATTCTTCCCTACACGTAATCGATTACCAAACCCAACCTAATTTTTTGTAGATAGAAATCGCTCTTTTTGATAAAATTTAAGCCTACTTTTATAGGTTTATTAAAAAAATGAAAATTTGGGTGGCCAATCATACCTTAAAAAAAATTGGTGGTAACTTTCCATGTTTTTTTCATGAATTTTTTATTTTCACATCTACTGATTGAGTCTTTGAACTAATACCTTATGACAGCTTGGTGACTTCGCCAGGGACATTTTGAGAGTCAAGCTAAAAATTTTAATTATGCACTGTTAAAAGTTTTGGATTTAATTGGTTTTAATTGATATTTAATTTAATTCCTTTTACTTTCTTAAGAAATACTCAAGTTAATAAATTAAATAAATTATATGTTAATTATTACTTTGTTTTGCTTTTATGTTAATGGTTTATTTATTTTAGACCCGAGCTCCATCCTTTTTAGGAAGAAGTAAAGTAGCTACACTCTCATGAGGTGATAACCTTCACATTTGCTAGTGAAATACTTTAACTCAGATTGAACCCCTTCCATTAATAACCTATAATAGGTGAAGATCAAAGAGCCTTACTAGTCTATAATGGGTGATGATGTGAGGAATAGTTTGGAAACCTTTAGACGTATAAATCCTAACCTAGCATATCTTGAGCCTTAAGGATCTAGCCTAGGATAGAGCCATGTCATCTTTCTCGAGAAAATTACCCAAAGCTAAGACACTATGTATACTCTCTTTTGTTATATGCTACGCTTGATTATTTATTTATTTATTTATTTTATTAACATTACTGACTTATTTAATTCTTTTGTTGTCCTTAATTTTGCTGCATATATCATATAAGCATCATATTTCTTAAGAGGTTATTGTTTTGGGCCAATCTTTAACAAAAGAAACAATCTTCAACACTATCATACAACAGTATCATCCATGTGTAAGAACTATTTAGAGATTAAAAACTAGTCAAAAAGTACCCAAGAAAAGGAAAGGGACTATTTAGGAGATGGTTATATCTTTACGCTTTTATAGTCAGTATATGTGAATCTCAATCAAAGTGACATGTTAGAATTAGAGCCTAATTGGAAACAATGGGGAATAAAGAGAAAGGAATAATTTTCTAAGAAATATAGGGATATGGCACTACTTATGCCAATAAAAATTGATGAACAGCTAATTAGAGCCATGGTGTAGTTTTGGGATCTATCTTGTCAATTCTTTGTGTTCAACTAAAAAAATTGGACAATTATGATTGAGAAATACTTATCCTTGCTTTGAATAGAATTCGTTGGTCAGGACATGATCTTCTGGAAAGAGCAAAAGATGACCAGGTTTGGGAAGAAGTTGGCTAGGATCATGAAAGTTGGGATCGAGGAAATTGATAAACATAAGAAAGAAAATAGTCGAATCAAGTCAATTCCTTTGACTTTTCTATTAGAGCACATAAAGAAACATCTGAATGATGATTGCAAGCAAGATATGTTTGCTTTGGTGATCTATGGGTTGGTAATATTTCCTAAGGTATTAAGGCATGTGGAAGTGTCAGTGGTTAATTTCTTTGAGCAATTAAGCAAGGGCATAAATTTGTCTCTAACCATCCTAGTTGAAACCATCAGATCATTAAACTATTGTTGAAGGAAAGGTGAAAGCCGATTGATAAGATGTGCTCAGCTACTCTATATTTAGATTTAGAGTCACTTTTGGGGAAAAGAAAAAGTGTCCTTTCGACCTTTCTCTACTCAGTTTATCTTGTTCAAGGTTTATTACTAAAGAATGGTGGAAAGATTAGACAAAAAAGCATTAGATGTTATTTTTCTTTTTAATCTCACGAGCTAGGCCATACGTAGGGAGCACCATGAATGCTTTCTTTTGCCATATTATATGGTTTTGGAGACAAATCATAAGTTCCATTGCTAACGATATGGGGACCAGTTAGTTATGCACCTTTTATGGTTTAGAGACAATATGATTCTTAATAGTTTATTCCTATAACTTATGGACTCAATATACTCAAATTTGATTATGGTGCACCTAATTACATGAAAAAAGTTCGGGAAGTCATTAAAGCTTGGAAACAAATTAATTGCATGAATCTTGCTAGGTATGCGGACAATGTTGTGAAAGGCTATCTTCCATGGAGAGCAAAAAGAATCAATGAAGTTAGGCCATTATCAAAAAATATTTCAAAATAGTTGCCCACTCCTGCATCAAAGCTAGTGTTGACAACCTTTAAAATTTTCCAGCAAGAATTTAAGGTAGAAAGGAAAAAAGTGGAGAAAGAAAAGATGGTGATATTAGAACAGGTTAATCAATTGAGATATGATTTGATGATTAAAGATGATCTATTGCACAAGCTAACCAAGGAACAAAAGGTGTTGAAAAGAGATTTGAAAGATCTCCATCAAGAAAACAAAAAATTAAGAATAGATGTTGGGCTTTCGAGAGGATCCAAGAAGGAAACCAAGGATTTAAGGAAAATGATAGAGTATTAGAAAGGTAGAGCCAGAGAGAACAAAGAAGCTATTGTCACTCTCATTCAGGACCAACAAATATGAAAGGACAAGTTTTTTGAAGTTGTAAAAAAAAAAACAAACAATTAAATTTAAATTCAAGGAAGAAGAATGCAAGAATTCCATTGTGCAAAAGACATTGGAACAAAAGTTGACAAGGCTGGAACACTAATTGGTTAAGAACCAAAATCACATGGATAAGATTTCGATGAAGTGGCAAGAAAAAGAGGACGAATGGGCCCAAATCTGTAACATGAAAGTAGAAGTTCGAGAGATGTGGAAAGCAGAAAGCTTAGGAAGGTAGAATACATAGAATACTTGACCTCTCAAATTAACAAGGCTGTCCAAAAGATGGGCAAAATGGTTGAAAAAGTAAAAGCACTTAAATGGGAGATCATACCAACCCAAGGCTACAATCAACCATTGTTAAATTTCCTATGCGAGGCTAGAGAGCTATATTCTCATGTTAAATGTTTTTTTAATTTTAATGTAAGGATGATCAAATGATGTATAAGAATTCCTATGGTTAAGAAAAGTTTCTTTTGTTCAAATTGATCCAAAACAATGCCTCAATTTGCATTACATTCATTCCATGCATGCATTTTAATAAAAGCAAAGATTGAAAATAATAATAATGATATTGTATCATGAGCTCTAATTCATGGTTAATAAACTAAGGTTCAAGGATAGCGAAGCCAAAGACAAGTTAATCAATCCCACATAGATATAACCCAAAGACAAGTCAATCAATCATACACAGATATAATGTTTGTTCTTTAGCTTGAGTCATGGAAGAAGTGAATGTAGCTAGGCTCGAGAGAGTTAAAGAGGTGTAAAAGGAAATAAGAGAAAGAGTAATGGAGAGTAATGGAGAGTAATGGAGATCCACCAAAGTATTAAGGCATAGATGGCTGAACTAAGGTAGCTATTATCCAATTCATTAAAAGGGTAAAAGAGTTGCTGGTACGTCAAGACCAGGGGGAGAGGCTAATATGAAAGAATTGTTATACCTTTCTGGGTTCACCCCACCCTAAGCTCAAGCTCCCTATGGCATACATGTGTAGCCACCAAATGTTCAATCTTTTTGCTAGTCAACCATAGATTCACTTGAATGCTAACCCAGGATCTATCCCTGTTGACCACATTTTCATATTGAATCTAGATGACCTGGACAAATAAGAGAAGTTATGTGAAATGTCAAAGTCAGTTGTGAATTAAAAAAAATGGAACAAGTATGACCAATTTGAAGAAGGCTCAGAGCAGTAGAGGGCAACAATATCTATGGGTTAATTGATGCTAATAAGCTCAGTTTGGTGCATGACTTAGTTATCCCAATGAAAATCAAAACCTTGGATTTTGAGAAATATGATAGAACAAAATGTCTTTTTGCTCACATTACCATGTTCTATAGAGAAATGGTGGGTCATACCTAAAATGACAAGCTCCTAATGCACTATTTTCAAGATAGTTTAACTAGATCGATAGCAAGATGGTATGCATAGCAAGATCAAATTCGAATCCATTTGTGGAAGGACTTGGCCAAAACCTTTACCGCCTAATGTAAACATGTCCTTGATACATCCCTTGACAAGCTATCGTTACAAAATATAGAGAAAAGGTTAACGAAAACCTTTAAGGAATATGCACATCGATGGAGAGATGTGGCAGCCCTAGTCCAACCACCACTAACTAAAAAAGAGATCATTGTGCTATTCATCAACACACTAAAAGCACCATACTATGACAAGTTGGTTGGAAATGCAACAAAAATTTTTTTTGATATGGTGATTCTAGGAGAAATGATAGAGAACGCTATTAAGAGTGGCAAAATTGAAGAACCCCAGAAGAAGATAGCAAATCCAAAAAAAGAAGGAGCATAAGGCACACGTAATCACTTACAAAAATTCCTCTCATCGTTCATTTATTCCATACAACCTAAACCTACCATACCCTCTTTATTACCCAATTACAAACCAAATCTCCCAGTAGCCTATTATTACCAAGTACCCCAACAATTACCACACAGGTTGAGCCTTAGTCCTCAACCACCCAATTACACCCTAGTACCTCCAACTCAACCATTTGCCTAACCCATGGAACCAATAATCAAAGAAACCTATAAAGCAACAACAACAATTGAGAAAAGCCTCAATTTGACCTAATTCTCATGTCTTAGACTACTTTGTACCTTTAGCGATTGAAAGGCCACTTTATTGCCCCTACACGTGTGGTACAATTAAAGCCACGTTACCCAAATTGGTATGACCCCAACACCATGTGTGATTACCATTATGGTGTGGCAAGATACTCCATTAAAAACTGCATAGCATTTAAACATAAGGTACAATATCTAACAAATGAAGGGCTCTTAACTTTTGATACTGAATTCAAGCCAAATGTCAGTGGAAATCTTTTGCCAAACCATACTGAAGGGAAGATTAATGTTGTGGGTAGTGGAAAAGATGTAAGGATCATAAGATGCGTGGATGAAGTAAAGACCCCTTTTGAATGAGTGCATGATTATTTGATTAAGACAAGCATGATGTATCCGATATCTTTGGATGACAATGGAAGCCATGAAGACCACAACTAGGTTTACAAGTACTATAAAGGAATGATCAAACATTTAATTCAAAGATGTGAAGTCTTTTGATGAAAATTGAAAAGTTTGATGGACATGGCTATAATAGAATTTTATGATAAGTATGATGAAAGCAGTGTGTATATGATGGATGATGAGTACCCTGGCAAGTTTTTTTATCCTCAAACCTTTAATGGTATTCTATAATGAGAAACCAAAGCCTGTAGTTGAGAAAACTATCTTTTGTTCTAGAAAACCAATGACTATTTATGTCCTTAGTCTGTTCCCTTACCAAACTAATAAAGTAGTCTTATGGAAGTATGACTATGATGTTGTGATACGAGGACCTAACATAACCTCAAACGATCCAAGTATGGGGAATACTGCAAACATAATAGGCATAAGAGAAATGACTCAGAGTGGCCAGTGTTACACTCCCGAAATATCAAAAAGAGCCAAAAAAAAGAAAGGTAAGATGGGAAAAGAAGAAAGTCAAGGTACTTAGCTGGTGGTAAGCTCAAAAGTGCAAGTAAAAAAGTTGGTATCAAAGAAAAAAACATGTGAGTTTCTAAAGATCATCAAGCATTACGAGTACAATGTGGTTGCCAGCTAAACAAATTACTAGCTCACATTCTTTTATTATTACTATTATGAAGCTCAAGCCTCACAAGAATGTTTATTGAAAGTACTTAATTAGGCTTATGTTGTACGTAATATTTCTGTTGAGAAGGTAAATCATATAGTGGGAAATATTATGTCCTCTAACTTTATTACTTTCAATGATGATGAAATACCTCTAGAGGCACAAGGTAGTGTTAAGGCCATACACGTTACTGTTAAGTGCAAAACTCACACCATGATAATAAGTCATCTATTAATGTCATCATATGATTACATTGTGAAAGCTTCCAGTGGACCCTTTCTACATGAGAAGCAATCGCATGATAGTGAAGGCTTTTGATAGAACATGAAGAGAAGTGATCAATGATATAGAGATTTCATTACGATTAGCCCGTATACCTTCATATAGTTGTTTACTTGCAAGACCTTAGATTCATATGACTGGAGCTGTACCTTTATCTTTACATCAAAAGGTAAAGTTGTTGTTGAAGGGAAACAAGTTTGTCTAGATGGTGAAGAATATTTATTAATGATGAAAACTTTGACCAGTCTTTATGTTGAAGCTATAGAAGAGGCGATTGAATGCTCATTTAGAGCTTTTGAAGTAGCAAATGCTACTTATGTCAGAGAAAGGTCAAAGATATTGGTCCCTTACTTGTCGAAGACTACAAATATGGTGATCAAGTAGACTATCAGTAAAGGTTGGTGAGCTAAACAAAGTTTAAGAAGGGTTTTAGCAGGAATCAAGGAGGCACCGAGCACGATTGAGAATAAAAAAATATAGGGCTTAGGTTATAAGCTTACTGTTATTGATAGAAGGAATATGATGCTAGAGAAGAAAGAAAAAAGAATGGCACACCTTAAAAGGCAAAAGTTGATTGATGGAAAAATGGTGTTCCCCTATCTGTATGAAACATTCTGGTTTGGTGGATATGTCCAACTTTGATCATCGAAGTTGAAAAGTGTGAACCAATGATGGGATTAGAGGAAGCTTTTTCTCACATTTGAGTTAACGTAGATGGGGAAGTTTTGCAAGATGAAAAGATGTTCCTTTTTAGGTTAAGAGATCCAAGAATGATGTATTGATCCTATTATCCTTGAACCATTCAAATTTAAAAAGTCCAATTGCTTCTGCCTAAGAGTATATGGAGGTTAAATGTATAGGCTTACTTTCATTATCCTAATAAAATGATGAATGCGATGCATTTCACATATACCATCTTCTCTATTTTTTCTCTATTTTTTCTTGTTATTCATATTTTTCTTGCCTTTGCCAAGATCAGTCATATTTCTTTGAGATTGTATCCATTTTTAGGCCTTTAAATAATGAACATTATGGATGATTAAGGCAATAATGTTGGATTTGATTTTGAAAATTCGATGATGTTGATTTAGAAGACTATGATTTGCCTCATGATCTATTAAAATGGATGTAGTAAGAGAAAAAAATCATAGAACTCCATAAAAAATCCATTGACTTGTTGAATTTGAGAGATTGTGAGAATAAGAAAGAAGTTAGGATTGGTACTTCACTATCACCAATTTAGAAACAAAAATTGGTGGATTTATTACAACAATATGTGAATGTATTTGCATGGTCTTATCATAATATGCCTGGGCTTAGCATAGATATTGTCGACCATAGACTGCCTTTAAAATTAGAATGTCAACCAATACAGCAAAAATTAACATGCATGAAACTCGAAATGTTGCTAAAGATAAAAGAGGAAGTGAAGAAATAGTTTGATGCAATTTTTTAGAAGTAGCCAAGTACCTTTAATAGGTAGCCAATATAGTCATAGTTCCTAAAAAAGATGAAAACATTAGGATATGTGTAGACTATCAGGACTTGAATAAGGCCAGCCTAAAGGATAATTTCTCGTTGCCTCATATTGATACCTTTGTGGATAACATTTCTAGGCACTCTACCTTTTTGTTCATGGATGGATTTTTGACTATAACTAGATCAAAGTGGCCCAAGAAGATATGAAAAAACCACGTTTGTGATAATGTGGGGTACATTTTGCTATAAAGTCATGCTTTTTAGGCTAAAGAATACCGGTACCATATATCAAAGAGCGATGGTCACCTTTTTTATGATATGATACATAAAGAGATAGAGGTGCATATTGATGATATGATAGCCAAGTCTCAAGAAGGGGATGATCATGTAACTAATAACATAAAACTCTTTGAAACGTTACAGAGATACCAACTCAAGTTGAATATGACCAAATGCACATTCGATGTTAAATCTAGAAAATTGCTAGGGTTTATAGTTAGTGAAAGAGGTATAGAAATAGGCCCTGATAAAATTTAAGCCATTCAAGAGTTGTTAGTATCGTGCACACAAAAGGAAGTGAAAAGATTTTTGGGGTGATTGAATTACATTTCTCATTTCATATCTTAACTTACATTGGAATGTGATCTGATTTTTAAGATGTTTTATAAATATAATCTGGGTAAATGGGATGAAAAAAGATAAAATACCTTTGAAATGATTAAGGAGTATTTGACAAGCCCACCGATATTGGTACCCGCAGTTGTAGGAAAGCCATTGATCTTGTATCTAACAACGTGGAAAAAATTGATGGGATGTGTATTAGGGCAAAAAGATGAAACTAGTAAAAAAGAGCATGCTATCTACTATTTATGCAAAAAGTTTATAAAGTATAAAGTTGAGTATTCCTAAATAGAAAAAATATGTTGGGCCCTGGCTTGGACTACTTGTAGGCTTAGACAATATATGCTCTATCATATGACTTAGTTGATATTAAAGTTGGATCCCATCAAGTACATTTTTGAAAAACCATCTCTGTCAGGTAAGATAGTGAGATGGTAGCTCATGCTTTCGGAATATGATATTGTGCATGTGGCACAAAATCCATAAAAGAGAGTGTGATAGTTGATTTTCTTATTGATCAAACTACATAAGATTATGAACCTATAAAGTTTAAATTTCTAGATGAAGATTTAATGTCCATCTTACAAGGTGAAAATGAAGAGCCTATAAAAAAAAATCATGAAAGATGTTTTTTGACAGGGCATCTAATATAATAGGGCATGGCATTGGGGCAATGCTAATATCCTTGGAAGGAAATTACTACCCCTACACTGCAAGGTCGAATTTCAATTGTACAAATAATGTTATTGAGTATGAAGCATGTGTCACAAGTTTACAGATGGCCATTGAAGAAAGATTGAAGCACTAGAAGTATATAGAGTTCAGCCTTAGTAATTTACTAACTAAAGGATGAATGAGAGACCAGGAACCCAAAATTGGTGTTATACTAAAGGCACATAACTAACTTGATAAAATAGTTCCAAGAGATCCAATTTAAGCATGTTCCTCAAGAGGGAAATCAGATCACTGATGTCTTGGCTACTGTGGTAGCAATGTTCAAGTTAAATGATAATATAGGAATCTAGCCCATCATGGTACAAATGAAAAATTCACCGCCATTGTTCAAATATGAAAGAGGAGGTAGATCGATGACCATGGTATTATGACATTGTGCAGTATATTAAATGCCAAAATTACCTTGAGCAGGCTTTAAAGAATGACAAGAGGATTATTCAAAGATTAATAGCATGATTTGTGCTTGATGGAAAATTCTTGTATAAGAAGAACCGAGACCAGATATTGCTAAGGTGTGTAGATGCTATGGAATACGCACCAATGGGCATATGACAGCCAGAAAGATTATGAGAATGGGTTACTACTAATCTACATTAGAAAATAATTGCATCAGTTATGCCTGAAAGTGCCATAAATGCCAAATTTACGTGGATAAGATTTATTCCTCTCCAATCCCATTACATGTGTTGTCACCACCATGGCCTCTCTTTATGTAAGAAATGGATGTGATTGGACCTATAACCCTAAATGCTTTGAACGGGCATCGTTTTATCTTTGTAATAATTGATTACTTCACTATATGGGTGAAAGTAGCTTCGTATGGTAGTATTACAAGCTCAATGGTATACAAATTCATAAAGAGAGAGATAACATGCTGGTATGGGCTCCCAAAAAGGATCATCTTTGATTATGCTAGTAACTTGAACAATAAGATGATGAAAGAGTTATATGCATAGTTTAAGATAAAGCATTATCATTTAGCACCATACCATTTGAAAATGAATGATGTGATAGAGATTGCGAACAAGAACATTAAAAGAATATTGGGGAAGATGATCGATACATATAAAGACTGGCATGAAAAGTTACCCTTTGCCTTATTTGCTTATAGAACATCAATTCGAACCTTTATAGGGGTCATCCTATTTTCACTACTGTATGGGATGGAAGTTGTTTTACCAGTTTAAGTGGAAATTTCTTCCTTGAGGGTTTTGATAGAGGTAAAATTGAATGAAGTAGACTAGGTTCAATCTCATTTTGAACAACTAAATCTCATTAAAAAAAAAAAAGCTCTCGGCACTTAATCATGGGTAGATGTACCAAAAAAGAATCATGCGAGTACATGATAAGAAGATACAACCCCGGTGCTTTATGAAGGTGAATTGGTTTTGAAAAGGATTTTGTCAATTCAACATGATAGTAGAGGAAAATGGACACTTAATTGGGAAAATCCATATGTGGTAAAGAAGGCATTCTCTGGTGGAGCTCTAATCCTTGCAGAAATGGATGGTGATGAATTACCAAATCTTGTGAATGCCAACACTATTAAAAAATATTTTACTTAAAAAAATAAAAGAAAAAGAAAAAAAAGCTTAAAAAGAAAAAAAGAAAAAAAAGATAGAAAAAAGAAGAAAAACAAAAAAAGGAGACGATTTAGATTGCAAACATGAAAAAGGTAGTTTGAACCAAAAAGAGGATTGTTTCAACTAAAAACCTGAAAAGGCAGCTTAAATGAAGGTGGAGCTAGAAGAAAACCCTTCAAGTAATGAAAATATGGTACACAATTGAATGAATCGACATCAGAGTTAAAGGAAATGACTTTTGGGGCAAGTTTCCATTGGTTTGGAAGAATGGGGCCAAGGGATTAGTGCATGGGATCAAACATCGCAAAATTCCAAATTGTAATAGTTTTTGGAAATTGATCTAGTCTAATGTAGGTCAAGGTTGTTCAAATGTTCATCATTATAAAAGAACTTGGATATTTTGATTGCCTAAAATTTATTTCTTTGAAGGATTTACGAGTTCTTTTATGTTTTGAAAAGGCTCATCTTTCTCTTTTCTAAACTGAAATAAATATCTCATGGTTAACTAAATCTCATATTTAACTTTAACGATGGATCATTGCATTTGGTTCACTTGAATTTAGAAATGATGATAACGTTGCATGACAACCAATGTGCTAGCTAAAAAAAAAAAGATTTAAGGATGATGGAAAATAACAATATAGGCCAAAAAATTAAAAAAGAAATGAAAATTGATGCTCAACCAATAACAAAAGAAATAAAAAGGAGAAAGATAAAGAAGAATTTGGAAGAGTTGTTAGGATAAGTAAAGGTCAATAGGTCTATTAAAAGTTTGCGATTCGAAACTTAGAGAGGAAAAAGAAGCAACTGGATGAAAAAATGAAAGATTCAGAATGATGAGAATACTAGAAGTGGCTTATAAAGTTTGAAAGAACCAAACCAATCTAAAAAATCAAATTAATATGAATGAAAGCACATGATCTAAATCATTGATTGCATCTTCATCTTCCTAATTCATCACAATCGTTGCATGCATTGCATACATTCTTACAATAAGTTGTATTGAGGGTCTCTTTATGAGATGTCTAAAAAATTAGGATGTGTTTCTTTCCAAACAAGGATGATGGTTCGATTAAGAGAATTGGCCTCAAAGATGAAATGTTACCCTTAGTGTGATCCTTAAAACCTTTATTATCAATTTATAAAGCACCCGAATCACTTCTTTGACTTATGGTTAAACCATGATCATATTCATCAACTTGCAGTCCAATCCTAGTCATATTTATTCTTTGACTCATAATTCAATCCTGGTCTTTTTTATTTTTCAACTTGTAGTTTAGTCCTAGTTCTATTTATTCTTTGACTCTTTGTTCAATCCTAGTAATTTTCATTTCCTAACATATGGTTCATTCCTAGTCATATTTTCATTCTTTGATTCATGGTTCAATCCTGATCATATTTATTTTTCGACTCATGTTTCAATCCCGATCATATTTATTCTTCAACTCATGGTTCAATCCCTAACTCGTGGTTCAATCCCAATCATTTTCATTTCTTTACTTGCTGTTCAATCTTAATCATTTTTATTCTTCAACTGTGATTTAATATCAATAATATTTTATTTTTTGACTCATAGTTCAATTCTTGTCATTTTTATTCTTCAACTCATGGTTTAATCCTAGTCATATTTATTTTTGACTTGTAGTTCAATCCCAATCACTTTCATTCATTGACTCGAGGCTCAATCTTAGCCATTTTCATTTCCTAATTATAGTTCAGTCTTAGTCATATTTATTCATCAACTCACGGTTCAATCCAGGTCATTTTCATTTCTTGGCTTATGGCTTAGTTCCAATCATATTTATTCTTCAACTATGACTCAATCTCAATCATTTTTATTCTCAACTAGGCATTTAATCCTATTATATATATTTTTCAAAAGTTCAAAAAAGTCTGAACAGTTTTGCATTGCTATAATTGTGTCTCAATCCTAATCATTTTTTGGAGTTTATAAACTTACAATTTAAAAAAAATAATTGAATAAAGTTTTTTTTACTAAAGCATTTTGGATAAAATTTATCATAGTCTTTATATATTTCTGAGAAATCATTTCTCTATTTATTAAAATTCAATGAAGACAATTGTATTCCTAAATTTCATCCAAAACATTTTTTTTAAACATGATTGACAAGTCCATTTGTGAACATAGCAAACCATTAATTTAGACCATACTTAACCATTTAAGAAATTACATGCCTAAATCAAAGGTTTTAAATGGAAAGCCACTTTAAAGCTCATATCATCGATTAGACCTATAATAAACAAAAAAAAGGAAACTCGTAGGGTTGCTGTCAAATATTTTTGCATGAGATTTTTATGGAGGCTACCTTTTCACATGGATGCATGAGAAATAAAAATAAATAAATAAAGTGAGTGAGCCTCAAAGTCAACTCGAGTCAAATCAGGTCAAACTAGGGCAATAAAGTTAAAATTAGTCAAATAAAGTCAAAGTTGCATAAAACTTGGTCAAAATGGATAGAACTCAGTCAATTCTCAAAATTCACAACCTAATTGGAATTAATGTGGTTTAAAGTTAAAATTGATGAATTTTATAACACTAAAAATTTTTATTGCATGTGAAAAAGTACAAAATTACTAAAATACCCGTTGGAAGGATTTTCGTAATTTTACTTTCCTGAAGTAAATTTTTTCCATGAAACTTTTCAAATCTCAATTTCATAATATTTCATGATTTTTGATGCATTTGAAATCACAATAGTACCTCAGGAGGTGTGAAATTACCAAAATACCTCATAATGGTATTTTTGTAATTTCGCCTTATTGAGCTCAGATTTTCATGAAACCTTTTAGATCTTAATTTTATAATATTTCAAGATTTTTGGTGCTTTAAAATCTTAAAATTGAGTATGGGAACATTGATTTCTAAGAAAATAGCCTAAATACCAAAAACTTTGTACTAAGGGTAAAATAGTCATTTCAATTAGTTTAGAGGTTATAAAAATCCAACCTTTGCATTAATGTGGACTAGTAGATCTCATATTGAATCTTGATACAATGGTTAAAGATTGCTTTTTGAAAAAAAAAAAGAGAAACTTTAGCCCTTGGATGAGATTTGATCCAAAGGCCTATATTCAATCTTTCAAAGATATTTTAGTGGCTTTCTTCTTCACAAGAACAAGGGGGGCTCTTGGAAAAAAGGAAAGTTTTTTTTTAAAGGAAAGTTGAGAGGGAGGAAAAATTTTTAAAGAGTAGCAGAAAACTAAAGGGAAAAGAGGAAGGGAAAAGAGAAAAAGAAAAAATAAAAAAGAAAAAAGAAGCCATCTGAAAAAGAACACCCAAAGGAAAGAAAAAAGAAGGAGGCCTACTGGTCACTTGAAAAACAAAAAAAATGATGGAAAGGTGGGAGCAAAAAGGAAAAACCTATTAGCTCTTGAGGGAAGCAGATAATAGGTACATTTCTTATTGCTTTTCACGGTTTATACACTTGTGAGAAACCATTATCATGTTTTTGTTGTAGGTTTTAACATTTCCTATAGATTGAATAGGCTTTCCACATAGAGTATAAGGTGTGAAAATATGAACTTTGTTTTTTTTCGTTACATCGATGAACTAGGAGCATTCAAGCTCCATTTATGGACCATGGTTGTTGGTTCTTTTAGTTAGTGTTTGCCGGTAGTGTTTTTAAAAACAAAAAGGTGCAACCTTGGTGGTGCAATTTTGAAAGAGTAAGCTATATACAATGAAAAGGAGCCTTTTTTTCTTTTTTTTTTTTCTCTTTGAAGATCGAAAACCATTGGAAAGCAAGAGAAGGTTTTAAAAGTTTAAAAGGTTTTAAGCATCAAAACCTTGTTTTTTTAATTCATTTTTGGTCTAGTTTAGACCTTGGTGTGTGGTTTTGAAAAAAACAAAATCCATTCATGGTTGCTTCTATACTTGTTTGAAGAGGTTTTCGGCTCCATTATTTTCACATGTGCCATTTAGTTTTCAGCCTAATCCATGGATAAGAACCCAGAGTATCCCTTTTCATATTTGTTGACTTCTTTAAAGGTGTAGTATGTGAATAGATATTTAAAGATTCACCTAGTATATTTGAGGAAATTGGTTTATAGAACAAAAAGAGCTGGGACTGTTGATTATATGGTTTTCTTTTGGAAATCGAAAGTCCTGTAAGTTAGAAGAAAAAATATGTCTTTCATAAGAATATTGGGTTGTCTTCTGATGAGATTCCACGATTAGCCATTTATGCTTTTGACATTACAATCTGCAAGGTAGCCCTTATTTACAAGAAATAGAAATAAATAAATTTGACAACTTCTTGGGAATAAAGAAAATTAAAGCTTAAGGATTAGGAACTTCATGGCTTGAGAAGCCATGGCTAGAATTGGTGGTCCTTGGAGATTGCTATGTAGAAAAAACCTTGTTCTTCTTATCATTATTCCAACCTTTTAATTGTTGATAAGGAACACATGAAAGCATTAAAGGCAATGGCATGGGACCCATTGTTTTAAGGATGTTGCATTGAATATTCTTCCTTCTCCTATTTTTGTTTAGTCTAAAATGAAATAAGTTTAAAAAGTTCACTCTAGTTAGAATTTTATAATAAGTAAAAATTTTAAAATATAAGGCTTAAAGTTTGTTCCCAATAAAATTTATTTCCATGCATGTTTAATTTTAATTATACCTATTCAATTTTTTGTATTGTTTAAATTTAATTGCAAGTTTAATTTTATGCATTGTTAATTGTCGTAACGTATCTATTTGGGAACTCAATCGCTAGATGTAAAAATTTAAATAAATCATGAAAAAGCATGAGAAGTCACAACCAATCTTTTTTAAGGCTGTAATTGGCCACCCAAAAGTTTATCTGTTTAATAAAATAATAAAATAGGTTTAAAGCTTTATTAAAATGACGATTTTGGCCTACGAAAATAGAATCAGGTTCGGGAGTCGATTATGTATGAGAAAGATTAGCACCCCCACAGCGCTCATAGAATTAGTACCAATTAATTATATGCTATTTATAATTTTAAAGAAAAATGGTTTTTATATAAAATTTAATTACAATTCCCTCCATTTTGTGAGAAATTAGTTAAAAAATCTTTTATTTAGGAATATTAAAAAATCTTCAAAGTAAAGAAATATCCTTAAAGTCTCCAACATAAAGGCAAAATTTGAAAATAGTTTTTCCATTTAAAATTTATCATAACATTCCTTCTAAAAAAATAATAAAATAACATTCTTTATAAATAATATTTATTGATGACTCTCCAACATCTAGGCAAAGTATCAATCCATATATTTCACGAAATGTTATTTTAATTTTGTTTATTCAAAACTAAAATTTTAAGAAAACTTTTGGTGTAAAAAAAATGGAATATAATATAATTAATATTAAATATTCATAACTAAAGCAAACACATATATATGCATTATAAATGAAGACATTAATTTAAAAACAAAACATATGCAAAATAATGATTAAGTATGAATTTAGGAATTAAGTTTTCAAATATAAAGAAACCACTTGGACTCTTCAACATCTAGACAGAATTTGGGTGCGAATTTTTATATTTAAAATTATCCTATTATTTTTATTATTTTACACTTGTTAATTTAACAAATTTATTTTTAGTTGTGGAAATGTATGAAAATTCTTAATGAAATAAAATTTCCTAATTACCCCAACGTCTAGGCGGCATTCAAAAACAGATTACTTATTAAAAAATTTTTGTGCAAATCCTTATACATTAAAAAAATATATTTAGGATTTTAGTAACTTTATGAATTTACCTAAAAATCTCCAACATCTAGGCAACCTTTCGAAGCAAGCTCATTTTTATAGTTGTTCTAAAAAAGGAATTTTATATTCTTACCTACTTATATATATTGCATAAAATTTATTATTATTGTTATTACTTTAATTATTATGCATAAATTTAAAGTGCATGAAAAAAAATAAAAATAAAATGTACCAAACATGGATTTAAGCATGAATTATTTAATTAAAACAAGCATGAGAATCCAAACAATAAAGAAATTAACAATGCATAAAATTAAACTCATAATTGAATTTAAATGACCTAAAATAAAATACAATTATGATTAAGATTAATACACATGAAAATAAACTTTGTGGGAACAAACTTTAAGCTTTATAAATTTTATAAAATTATATTCATCACAAGATTCTAAGTGAAGAAAATTACCACTCTATTTTTATTATTATATTCATGTCTAAGTTAAAAGAAATATATGAGATCCGATTATGCCACAACCATTGTCCCACGCCATGGTTTTTGATGCCTCCCTGAAGCTATGATCATGTATATATATATTTTTAACATGAACTACATTTCATCACAAGAATGTTAGAACCAAGAAAGACAAGTAATAAAGTTTCAAACTTGTGAATAGCCAAAAGGATGACTTGGAACCTGCTTTTATGCAGCAACTAGTGAGTCATGAAAGAAAGGTGAAGCTATAAGACTTCTTACAAGCAGCCCACATGCAAAACAACTTGCATCCTCTAACAACCCATATGTAGGAGAAAAAAATCATAAACCATGAAAGAATGAAGCTTCTACCTTCCATCCATAGACCATACGTAGAAAGGAACCAAAAAAACATAAAAAAGGACAAAGTTTTGGGTTTTTTTTAACAAGTTACGCAAAAAATAAAACAAGAAACATGGATGCAACTAACATTACCAATAAACAAACCATTTTCCCCCTTTAGACCACTTATCACTTTGTACTTTAGAAACCATTTTTTGTTAAAAATCTTCTTTCCACGTCGAACGAGTGGTGCTATATGGAATGACATTCAAAACTATGACTGCTTATGGAAAGCCAAGCAACATGGTTTGGCTATTCCAAGCTGATTTCTAAGTCTTTTAGTTGGTTTAGCTTAGGCTAACTAAAAGCTAGTCTTGAAAGATGGAAACGTAAAGACTTTAAAGTGGAGAAGCAATGGTGGAAGATTTTGTGGAATGAGCCCAACTGCTACTGCCGCTAGAAAAAGAAAAAGTTGTTTAACAGTTCCAGCAAAAAGAGATAAGTTTTTTTTTCCATTGACAACCATTTTGCAATATAAATAACAGAAACATAAAACATATAAAGCCTCAAATTCATCAACAAACACAATGAACACTTTGCAGAAAATATAATGGTAGATCAGGAAATGGTGTCGCAACCAATGATATAGAACAACAAACATGTACCTTTATGTGACCATGGTCTTGGACTATCTTACCTCCTCTTTTGAACTTTTTGGGAAGTTGGTTTCTCTCCTTTTGTTTTGTGAAAAGCTCTCACCCTTCCAAAACTTTCTCTTAAAAATTTTCCTTTTTCTTTTCTTTTACTTAGCTTTTTTCCCTTCTTTTTTCTTTTGTGTGTTTTTGCTCTCTTTTTTTTTTTTTTATTAGCCTTTCTTCTTTTTCTTTTTTCCTTTTGCTATCTTTTTTTTTCATCTCATCGATAGACCCCTTTTTGTACAAAAAAATGGCTTTTTTTTCGTAGGTGAATATAGGCCATTGGATCAAGTAGCATCCAAAGGCTAAAGTTTCTTTCTTTTCTTTCTTCCAAGGAATAAACTTTAACCAATGGATCAAAATTAAAAGGATATCTAATGGTCTACATTATTCATTGCAAATATTGGATTTTTATTGCTTCTAAACCCATGAAAAGATCATTTTACCCATAATACAAAGTTTTTAGTATTTAGGCCATTTTCCTAAAAATCAATGTTCCTATGCTTATTTTTGGGATTTTAAAACACCAAAAATCATGAAATATTACAAAATTGAGATCCAAAAAATTTTATGAATATTTGAGCTCAAAAAACCAAATTACGAAAATACCCTTATATGGGGTATTTTGGTAATTTTACATTTATCGGGGTATTGCTATGATTTTAAATGTGCCAAAAATCGTGAAATACTATGAAATTAAGATCTAAAAATTTTTATGAAAATCCAAGCTCGAGAAGATAAATTACAAAAATATCCTTAGGGTATTTTAATAATTTTACACTTTTAGGGGTACAACTATGATTTCAAATGTACTAAAAATCATAAAATATTATGAAATTAAGATATGAAAAGTTTCATTAAAATCTGAGCTTGGGAAGGTCAAATTATGAAAATACCTTTTATAGGAGTATTTTGGTAATTTCACACTTTTCTTGGTATAATACAAAAATTTAGTGTTTTAAAAGTCACCAAATTTAATTTAAAACCACATTGAATCTACTTAGGTTTCGGATTTTGAAAACTGACCCAGGTTCTACCTATTTTGGCCAAGTTTTGTGCCATTTTGACCTTGTTGACCAGATTTGACTTGAGTTGACTTTAAGTCCCTAAATGGACTAATTTGCAAAGTCTTTTATGGGTTGTAAATGATCCTCTTAAGTGGTCTTAGCTCATGTTCACAAATGAACCTTGGGTGAATCATGTTGAAAAATATTCCAAATAAAATTTAATGTCTATATTAATTTCCGTACTGTTTAGATTCCCATGCTCGATTTAATTTAATCTTTCGTACTTTATTCTATGTTTGATATATTTTATTTTTCATGCATTTTAAATCTATACATAATAATAATAATGATGATGATGATGATCATTTTAAAGGAAGAAAAAATATATATAAAATATGTAAGAATACAAAAATTTGTTTTTTAGAAGAATTATAAAAATGAGCTTGTTCTAAAAGTCTACTAGATGTTGGAGACTTTTAGAGAGGTTTGTTAATTCTTAAAATTTAAACTCAAAGATAGCAAAACCTAAACTTGTTTTAAATTTTTAAGAATTTGCATGAAAACCTTTTATGAAGTAATCCATTCCTGAATGCTCTACTTAGATGTTAGGGCATTTAGGAAATTTTATTTCATTAAGAATTTTCATATATTTTTGCAACTCAAAATAAATTCATTTTGTTAAAATACCATATAAAAATAAAAAATAACAAGATGGGATTTTAAATATAAAAAATCGCACCCAAACTCTGCCTAAATGTTAGAGAGTCCAAATGGACTCTTTATATTTGAAAGCCAAATTCTTAAATTCGTATTTTATCATCATCTGCGTATTATTCATTTTCTAGAATAATGTGTGCGTTCATAATTCATATCTATGTTTGTTGATGTTTAATATTAATTATATTATTTGTTTTTCGATGCATAACAAGTTTTCTTAAAAATTTTTAATTTTAAACAAATAAAATTAAAATAGCATTCTGTGAAATATAATTGTTAGCACTCTACCTAGATGTTAGAGAGTCATCAATGATTATCATTTGCAAAAAGTGTTATTTTATTATTTAAGAAGGAATATTAGGACACATTTTAAATGGAAAGACTATATTTGAATTCTACCTTCATGTTAGAAACTTTATAAGTATTTCTTTAATTTAAAGATTTTCATAATATTCCTAAATAAAGATTTTTTTAAACTAATTTTATTTTTTAAAAACAAAGGGAATTATAATTAAATTTCATATAAAAAACCAATTTTATTTAGAATTACAAATAGCATATAATTAATTGGTACCAATTTTATAGGCGCTGTGGGGGTGCTAATCCTTCCTCACACGTAACTAACTCCCGAACCCAATCTGTTATTGTACACCAAAATTATCTTTTAATAAAGTTTTAAACCTGTTTTATTGTTTTATTAAAAAATAAAAGTTTTGGGTGGCCAATCACACCCTATAAAAGAATGGTGGTGACTCCCCGTATTTTTCATGATTTTTAAATGTTTATATTTAACGATTGAGTCTTCGAACCAATATGTTATGATAGCTTAGCAACTCCACTGAGAGACTTAATCGCTAGACGTAAAAATTTAAAAATCATGAAAAACACGGAGAGTCGCCACCAATCTTTTTTAATGTGTGATTAGCTACCCAAAAATTTTATCTTTTAATAAAACAATAAATAGATTTAAAGCTTTGTTAAAATGATAATTTTGGTTTACGAAAACAAATTGAGTTTAGGAGTCGATTATGTGTGGGAAAGGATTAGCACACCCACAATGCCCACAAAATTAGTACTAGTTAATTATGCACTATTTGTAATTATAGATAAAAAAAAATTTTTATATGAAATTTAAATATAATTCCCTTTGTTTTAGAAAATAAAATTAGTTTTTAAAAAATCTTTATTTAAGAATATTATGAAAAATTTCAAATTAAAGAAATACCTTCAAAGTCTCAACATAAAGACAGAATTCAAAGATAGTCTCTCCATTTAAAATTTCTCATAACATTCCTTTTAAAATAATAAAAATAACACTATTTGTAAATGATAATCATTAATGACTCTCCAACATTTAGGTAGAGTACCAATAATTATATTTCACGAAATGCTATTTTAAAATTATTTGTTCAAAACTAAAAATTTTTAAAAAATCTTTTTATGTGGTAAAAAAATGAATATTATAATTAATATTAAACATTAACAAATATATATATATATATATATATATATGAATTATGAATGCACATATTATTCTAAAAAATGAGTTATATCAGATGATGATAAAATATGAATTTAAGAATTGGGTTTTCAAATAAAGAGACCACCTAGACTCTTCAATATTTGGTAGAGTTTGGATGCGACTTTTTATATTTAAAATCCCATCATGTTATATTTATTATTATTTTTTATTTTTAACAAAACTAATTTGTTTTGAGTAGAGAAAATGTAAGAAAATTCTTAATGAAATAAAATTTCCTAAATACTCCAACATCTAGGCAGTGTTCAAGAATGGATTACTTCATAAAAGGTTTTCATGCAAATCCTTAGAAATTTAAAATGAGTTTAAGGTTTTGGGTAGGTTTAGTTTTAAATTTTAAGAATTTACGAACCTCTCTAAAAGTCTCCAACGTCTAGGCAAACTTTTGGAGCAAGCTCGTTTTTATAATTCTTTTAAAAAATAAATTTTTATATTCTCACATATTTTATATATATTTCTTCCTTCTTTAAAATCATTATTATCGTTATTGCTATTATTATTATTATGCATAAATTTAAAGTGCATGAAAAATAAAATATACCAAACATAGATTAAAGTATGAAAGACTAAATTAAAAAAAGCATGGAAATTCAAACAATAAGGAAATTAGCAATGCATAAAATTAAACTTGCAATTAAATTTAAACAATATAAAAAATTGCATAGGTATAATTAAAATTAAGCACACATGGAAATAAATTTTATTGGGAACAAACTTTAAGCCTTATATTTTAAAATTTTTACTTATTATAAAATTCTAATTAGAATGAACTTTCTGGACTTATTCCTTTTTAGTCTAAAAAAAAAATAGGAAAATGAAGAATATTCAATGCAACATCTTTACAATAATGGGTCCCATGCCATTGCCTTTAATGTTTTCATGTGGTCCTTATCAACTATTAAAAGGTTGGAATAATGATAAGAAGAACAAGTTCTTTCTACATGGCAATCTCCATGGACCACCAATTCTAGCCATGGCTTCTCAAGCCATAAAGTTCCTAATCCTTGAGCTTTCATTCTCTTTATTCCCAAGAAGTTGTCAGATTTATTTATTTATATTTTCTTCTAAATGAGGGCTACCTTGCAAATGATAGTGTCATATGCACAAATGGCAGATCATGGAATCTCATCAAAAGATAACCAAATATTCTCATGAAAGACATATTTTTTCTTCTAACTTATAGGATTTTTGGTTTCTAGAAGAAACCACATAATTAGCAGTCCCAGCTCTTTTTGTTCTATAAACCAATTTCCTTAAATATATTAGGTGAATCCTTAAATGTCTTTTCACATACTACACCCTTAAGAAAGTCAACAAACATGAAAAGGGAGATGTGAAAATAATGGAGTTGAAACCTCTTCAAACAAGTATGGAAGCAATCACGAATGGGTTTTTTTCTTTCAAAACCATACCACCAAGGTTTGACCTAAGCCAAAAATGCTTAAAAAAAATTTGGGTTTTGATGCTTTAAACCTTTTAAACTTTTAAACTTTTTTATGCTTTCAAATGGTTTTTGATATTCAAAGAAAAACAAAAGAAGGCTCCTTTTCATTGTATACAACTTACTCTTTCAAAACTTTCAATGCTTTTAAAAACACTACCAATAAACACTAACTAAAAGAACCAACAAACATGTTCCATAAATAGAACTTGAATGCACTTGGATCATTAATGTAACGAAAAAAAAAAAACAAAAGTTCATTTTTTCATACCTCATAATCTATGTGGAAAGCTTATTCACCCTATAGGAAATGCTAAAACCTACAATGAAAACATGATAATGGTTTCTTGCAGGTAAATAAGTCATGAAAAGCAATAAGAAATTTACTTATTGTCTACTTTTTCTCAGAGCTAATAGGTTTCTTTTTTTTCCTCCCACCATTCCACCTCCTATTTCATTGGTTTTCAAGTGACCAGTAGACCTCTCTCCTTTTTTTTTCCTTTACGTTTTTTTTTTTTTGTTCTTTCAAACAACTTCTTTTTTATTTTTTTTTTATTTTTCCCTTCTTCTTTTCCCTTTGGTTTTTAGCTACTCTTTAAGAACTTCTCCTCCCTCTCAACTTTTCTTTCAAGAAAAACTTTCTTTTTTCCTAAGAGCTATCCTTTTTCTTGTGAAGAAGAAAGCCATTAAAATATCTTTAAAAGATTGAATATAGGCCTTTAGATCAAATCTCATCCAAGGGCAAAAGTTCCTACCTTTCTTTTCATGAAGCAATCTTTAGCCATTGGATCAAGGTTCAATATGAAATGTATTGGTCTATATTATTCACTGTAAAAGTTTGATTTTTATAGGCCTAAAACAAATGAAAAGACCATTTTACCCTTAGTACAAAGTTTTCGGTATTTAGGCCATTTTCTTACAAATCAATGTTCCTATGCTCATTTTTGAGATTTTAAAGCACCAAAAATCATGAAATATTATAAAATTAAAATCTGAAATGTTTTGTGAAAATTGGAGCTTAAGAAGGCCAAATTATGAAAATACCCCATAAGGGGTATTTTGGAAATTTCACATATATTGGGGTACTACTATGATTTTAAATACACCAAAAATTATGAAATATTATGAAATTAAGATTTGAAAAGTTTTGTGAAAAAAAAAATTGACCTCAAGAAAGTCAAATTACAAAAATCTCTTAAAGGGCATTTTAGTAATTTTGTTCATTCCCAAGTGCAATAAAAATTTTTAGTGTTTTAAAAATCATCAATTTTAACTTTAAGCCACATTGATTCCAATTAAATTTTAAATTTTGGGAATTGACCCAAATTCTATCCATTTTGACCAAAATTTGTACAATTATGATTTTGTTTGACTAATTGTAACTTTATTGACCAAGGTTGATCTAATTTGACCCGAGTTGACTGTGGGGCTTACTTGCTTCATTGATTCTTTATTTCTCATGCATCCACGTGAAAAGGTAGCCTCCATATAAATCCCAAGCAAAAGAATTTGACAGCAATCCTACAAGTCTCCTTTTCCTTTATTTATTATAGGCTTAAATATTGATGCATTTTATGAGCTCTTAAAATGGGCTTTCTTATGGGCTTCAAATGAGCTTTGTTTAGGGTTGTAATTGGGTCTCTAAATGGTTTATGTAATGGTCCTAAATTAATGGTTCTGGCCTATGTTTGCAAATCAGCTCGAGTCAATCATGTTAAAAAAAAAACATTTCGAACAAAATTCGGTGTTTACAACATGTAAAGGAAAGGATATAGGGAATTTAATGAAGAAAATGGAAGAGAAACCATGGACAAATAGCCTTAAAGTGAGACTACCAACCCAAAAATGGCAGCCCTACTTTAGGCATTACATAAGGGAAATAAAATTTTGAATTTTTTGGTGCAGCTCTTTTTTTTTATTTTTTATGCCTTCTAGCAGTTCTTGATATTTAAAGAATAGAAGGAGTTTCTTTTAGCTACTCAAACTAGAAAATATGGATAACAAAACTAGCTTTAAAATTCATTTACTTGTGAACTAAAACAAGATTGAAGCTTTTTACTCCAAAACTAGTTTTTTGTAAACCCCTACCGCCACTTTTGCCTTCTTTCTGTTTTGCTTTGAAGAAATTTTGGGGTTATACAAAAAAATGGTTTTTTTTTTTTATGAAAATAGAGTCTGAAAATTAAAAACAATCTTGGAACTCTTCATGACAGATTTCATGCATGTAAACTACCAAAGAGGAATAAAGATACTACCTTTTTCCAATTTTCTAAGGTTGCTTCTTTTTTTTTTTTGGCTGAGCTACCCTGTTCTTCTACCCAATTTTTTTGTGTCCCTTTTTTTTCTCTTAAAAGACCTCCCTGGTTTTAGTACCCCTTCACCTATTTAAATCATCCTAGTCCCTTTGTCTTTGTAAAAAAAAACAACCCTCATTTTTGTCATTTCCCTTAATAAGTTTTTACGGATGTGCTACATTTTTTTTGAAATTAGACTTAAAAAAAGGGGTCCCATTATTGGTTATACTTAGGGCTTCTAAATGAACTAGCTATTCATTAAACTTTTTTTTTTTTTTAAGTTAGAAAATAGGTCATTTTATATTATCAATTTGATCTCTATTTCGTCATTTCATAAAACGAGCCCAGTTTAACGACATTAGACCATTCTAGACAAAATTCAGTGTCTACGACTACCCCTCTTTGCATATTTTTAAGAATAATGTAAAGACATAGACAACAATTTTGTTTGAATGATGCTCTTGAGGAGTTTTTTTTTTTTTTTAAATTTGACTATTTGTAAACAAATGCAACAACTTTTGAAAATAGAATACAAGATCATGCCCAGAGGTTTTACAAATCTCGAGATCTTTGAATGCTTCTCTAATTAAAGGCATTGAAACTTTAAAAGTTCTTGTTCAAAAATGACTCCCCCTAAATAGAGGTTTTGAAACTTTAAAATCTTGCCTAAAAATTTAAAATATTTTGCCCAAAGGTCTAAGAGATTATGCCCGTATATCTTACAAATCTCAACACGTATGAAAGCTCCTCTAATCAAAGGCCTTGGGACTTTAAAAATCTCATCTAAAAATGACTTCCCCTAATTAGAGGCTTTGAAACTTTAAATTTTAAAATATTTTACCTAGAGGTCTTAAAGATTATGCTCAGATGTCTTACAAATCTTAACATATATGAAAGATCCTCTATTCAGAGGCTTTGAAACTTTAAAAATTTTGTATGAAAATGGCTCCCCCTAAAAAGAGGCTTTGAAACTTTTTTTTTTTTTTAATTTTGTTTGAAAATGGCTCCTACAGAAGCTTTAAAACTTTAAAAAAAAATCTGGTTTGAAAATGCCTAACGACATTATGACTCAAGGGTTTAACGAGTTATGCCTATTTTGAAATCATTTCCCATACCTCTGTCTTTTACTTGAATGATTCATCCTTAAAAATCCCAAAGTTCAAATTTTTTCTAAATAATATATTAAATATAATTGATGAATGTAATGAATGCAATACATGCGAGGCAAGTATTTTTAGAAACTAATATGACGCATCCAAATTCTGATAACAAGGTTTTTTATGTCAATCCTTTCTAATTTTTCATTCTTCTTTTTCTTGTTCTTTTTAAAAAAAAAAACAATGAATCTCAATCCTGGTTTGCATATTATAAGGGGTGGTTTCTTGTGAATTACAATGATCCTTTGCTGATACCATTATCCAACACTACTTCTAACAAGTTTTTACTTTGATTTGATGAGTTTGAAAATGGGTGCTTTTCCAAATCTGCCCTCTTTTTCTTAATCTTTATTTTAACTTTGTTATCCTTGACTTTCGTAAAATAATGTAAGACCTTTTATGAATATTATTAATAATTTATCATATTTCAAATTTCATGACCAATGTGATGAATTAGCATTTACTCTATTTGTAAGACAGAAGATTATTAGAAAGCAAGGTAAATTAAAGAAAGATGAATATTTATTATAGGAAGGTATAATGATGTGTCTAGTGAGAAATTGAACACTAGTACAAAATTTAAATAAGTAAATCGTATTTAGGCAGTGAATAATCAAACAATGATGAACAATATTCTAAAATTCTTTCTTTTAAAAACTTACTCCATTGATGCACTTGATCCTTTCGAGTTCATTGTATTAGACCTTGCCCCCTGTACTTGGAAATTAGTATTCCTTTGCATCTAAGCTACTTTTTTAGGTTTTCAACTTAGATCCTTCTTTTGACTCAAACTGCCCCATTTGTGTTTTCAATTATGAGTCCCACTTTTTTTTTTGTTTTTTTTAATTCTCAAGTAAAGTACTTTTTCACAACATTTGATTTTATTGAGTTTGGCAAGTCATCTCCATCCATCTTTGCTAAGATCAATACTTCACCTAAAAAAGCTTTTTTAACTACATATGGACCCTTCCAATTTGGCATCCATTTTCCTTGATTATCATGCTAATTTAGAAGAATTTTCTTTAAAATCAATTCTCCTTCTAAAAAATCCCTAAATCGAACCTTTTTGTCATATGCTTGTATCATTCTTTTTTGGTACAACTAACCATGGTAAGGAGCTATGAACCTCTTTTTTTCAATGAGGTTCAATTGTTCGTAATGATTCCAAACCTGTTCTACTTTCTTTAAATCTACTTCCATCAAGACTTTTAAAGAAGAAATTATGAGTGAAAAAAGAGTTACCCTAGTAGATGTGCATACTGATGTCCTATAAGCATATAGTGCGAAAGGTAACTTTTCATGCTAGTCCTTATAGGTATCATTCATTTTTTCCATTATCCTTTTGATATTTTTATTGTCAACTTTTATTGCTCCATTCATCTTTAGACGATATGGAGTCGAGTTATGGTGCTTCACCTTAAATTGAACTCAAATCTTTGCTAACATGTTGTTATTCAAATTGTGAGCATTATCAAAAATGATCTTTTCTGAAAGGCCATAACAACATATTATCTTTCTTTTTATAAACTTATATACCATCGCCCTTGTCACATTAGCATAAGAAGCTACATCGACCTATTTTGTCAAGCAGTCAATCATTGCAAAGATGAATCAATGTCTATTTAAAGCGTTTGGAGTGATGGGTCCAATTACATCCATCCCCCACATGGAGAATGGCCATGCAAGTGCAAGAACATGTAAAAAGATTGTAGAAACATGAATCTTATCTGCATAAATCTAGCATATATGACATTTTCTAGCATACTTGTTGCAATCACTCTCCATTTTTAACCAATAATAGCTTGCTTTCATGATTTATCTAGCAATTATGTGACCATTTATGTGTGCCCCACAACTTCTTTCATGCACTTCTTTCAATATCTATTTGCGTTCAACAACATTCAAGCATCTCAGTAACATTTGATCCAGACTTTTCTTATACAAAATTTTTCCATCGAGGAAAAATCCCGTAGCATGTTCCAGGTATTTTTGGTGTTTGACATATTACATAATGTTGTAGTACCAAGGTAAGCCATCAATCTCCTCTTTAATAGTTGAAAAATATGCTGGTGATCCTTGTACATTCAACCAGATAAGTTGGATTTCCATTTTATCACTCACTTTAAACATTGTAGCCAATGTAACCAAAACATTAACCATTTGATTATCTTCTTGAAGTACATGCTAGAATCGAACCTTTTCAAATTGCTTGATCAAATCTATCACATATTTTTGGTATCATACCAACTTTGAATCTCTTATTTCTCATTCACCTTGTAGTTGATAGATTACCAAGGTTGAGTCCCCATATGCTTCTAACATTCCAATCTTCTTCTCAATTGCCATTTGCAAGCCTATTATGCATGCTTTATACTCTATCACATTATTGGTGTAATTAAAATCCAACCTTGCAATGCTTGGATAATATTTCCATCAAGGGATATCAAAACTGCTCCCATCTCATGCCTTAAAGCATTCAAAGCCCTATCAAAGAACATTTTTCATAGCTTTTCTATTGGTTCCCCTTCTTCCATTTGGGATATAGTCATCAAATCTTCATCAAGAAAGTTAAACTTTATAGGCTTATATTTATGAGTTGCATAGTCTATGAGGAATTCAACTATCACACTTTCTTTTATTACCTTTTAAGTAGCATATACAATATTGTATTCAGAAAGCATGACTTGCCATTTCGCTAACCTCCTTGATAATGATGGTTTTTCAAAGATATACTTGAGAGGATCTAACATTGCTATCAACCAAGTAGTATGATATAGCACATATTGCCTGAGTCTGTAGGTTGTTCATGCCAATAGTAATGGATTTTTTTCAATTGGGAATATTCGGACTCACATTCAATGAACTTCTTACCTAAGTAATAAACAACTTGCTCTTTCTTATCCATTTCATCTTGTTACCCTAACATACATCCCATACAATGGTCATGCATTGTGGGATACAAAATCAATGGTTTCCTAGCAATAAGCAGTACCAACACCAGTGGTTTTGACAGGTACTCTTTAATCTTTTCAAAGACATGTTGACATTTCTCATCCCATTTGCTGTGATCATGTTTCTGAAGCAACTTGAAAATTGGGTTACATTTAGAAGTAAGTTGAGAAATAAAATAGGAAATGTGATTCAACCTTCCTAGAAAACCCTTTACTTCCTTTTACGTGTGCGAGGGAAACAAGTTATAGATGGTCAATATCTTATCTAGATTAACTTTAATTCCTCTCTCACTAACCACAAACCCTAACAATTTTCTTGACTTAGCACCAAATGTGCATTTAGCTGGGTTTAGCTTAAGTTGATACTTTCATAATTTTTTGAAAAACTTCTTGAGATTGGTAACACAGTCCTCTTTCTCATAAGATTTTGCAATCATATCATCCATATACACTTCAATTCCTTATGAATAATGTCATGGAAAAGGGTTACAATTATTCATTAATAAGTAGCTTTTGCATTCTTCAATCCAAAAGGTATAACCTTATAACAGAATGTGCCTCACATGGTAACAAATATGGTTTTTTCCATTTCAGAAAAGGCCATTTTAATTTGGTTATATCCAAAAAAACCATCCATCAAAGAGAATGTAGAGTGTTTAGAGGTGTTATCCATAAGAGTGTCAATATGGGATAAAAAAAATTGTTTTTTAGGCTAGCCCTATTCAAATCCCTAAAGCCCATGCACATCCAAAATTTTCCATTCTTCTTGGGAACCATGACTATATTAGCTACCCATTTTAGGCATTTGGTTACCTCTAGAAAGCCTGCATCAAATTACTTTTTCACTTCTTTTTTTATTTTTAACATATCTTGCTTCATGCTCCTCAATTTTTTATTGTATTGGCTTGCATTTTGGCTTTAATGGTAATCGATGTTCTATAATATTTGAACCATGTCCTGGCATATCTTGGTTTGACCATGCAAACACATTAATGAACTTATGAAGCAACCTTTCTAACTTTCCTTCTTCTATGGGTGAAAAGGATGTGCCCACTTTAACCTTTTTCTTATTTTCTTATCTCTTAAATTGACTACATCTGTGGCTTCCTCATGAGGTTCAATTTGTTTTCTTTCTTGTTCCATTAGTTTTAACAAATCATAAGGTAAATTTTTCTTATTCGAATCCTCTTCATGATCAAGTTCATCAACATGAATAGGTTTTTCAAAGTTAAATCCTAGATTATCATCATGATTATCCTTGTATTCATTATTTGAAAACCTAAAATAGGTGAAATTAAAAGGATGTCGGTGTATGTGTAGGAAATGAAAAAAAAAATTTTAACTTTGAATGAATTAAATAATAAAGGAAATGAAAATGCAAAGCACTAGCCGTTTTATTAAAATCATAAAAGAAAGATAAGCATGTTCAAAAATCTTCCAAATGCTATTGGGCATAAGCATCGGAGGAAATTAACTCACTATATTACTTTTTGAAATATTTAAGGATAACTAGCAACTTCATTGCTTTTCAATTGTTCAACTCTTTACCTAAAGGACAAGGATAAATAAAAGGCTTCTATTTTTGAATGGTTGCTGCTACATCTTACCATATAGATATAGAGTTCAAAAAAGGTTTCTTCTATGTTCAGTATAGGTTCCCTTTGTGTGACCTCCAGTGGATCAGTGTGGATATATCCACTTGAATGAAATGTATCATAAAGTTTAGGGATGATCATTTTCTCATACTTTAGCTCATGTCCCTTAAGTCATACCAATCTCTTCTCTCTTTTTTCAGCCATGGCTCTCTTTTTTTCTACCATAGTGACCTTAAATCCTAGTCCAAACGTTTCCTTGTTCTCAAACACCCATGGTGGCTCTTTGATTCCTTGTAAATTCTTTTTGAGACCATATCCAACATGCCATCCTTTTCCAAGTGTTGGTTTGACAACCATCCTAGTTGCACTTGATAAGTGCAGAGTAGGTATTTTCGATCCTTCCCCTATATAAATTGTATTAATAAATTTAAAGAATCTCAAAGAGCGCCCCAATGCCTCCTCATTAGTTTCCACATATGGTGCAATTATGGGCTTGGTTACTAACAAGTCATCTTCTTCAGAAACATTGATTAGTTGATCTTCTACTATTAACTTTACTTTTTGATGTAGAAATGATAGGACAACACTTGCCATATGAATCCATGGTCATTCTTGGTAAAATGTTATAAGATGGTAAAATGTTCATGACTTGGAATTCTATAAAGAAAGTGCATGGCCTTATTGGCATTGGTATCTTAATGTCTTATAAAACCTTTCTTCGAGACCTAGTAAGAACCTCATTACCATATGGCTGGTCTTCATATATGATACATCAATCAGTAATTTTGTTATGGTGATCATGGCCATAACATTGATTGAAGAGCCATAGTCAATAAAAATCTTAGCTATGATATGGCCTCTGTATATAGTAACGATATGAAGGGCCTTAGTACTGCCCCATCCTTATGGTGAAATCTCATCATCATTGAAAATTATGAAATTTAGAGCCATAATACTCCCCACATTATGGTCAACATTCTCAACAGAGATGTTACGATCCACATGTGCTTGATTCAACACTCTTAACAGGGTATTTCAATATAGTCTAGAATTTAGTAGTAGCAACAATAAAGAAATTCAAGCAGGCATCTTGTTCATTTGCTCTACTATGTTGCATTTATTGTGTTTAATCAATTTCAAAAACTCATAGGTTTATTTTTTAGTGATAGGTTCTTTATATCATGCATCTTAAGCCATTATAGGATGAGTCTTGTCTCTTTCTCTAAACACCTTTTCTCTTTATTTAGCTTTTTTCTTTTTGAGCCTTTTCTATCATTTTGAGAGTATAATTTTTCCCAATCCTCGTCATTCTAGCTACTACGATTTTATTTGTAGTACTAGTGGCATTTGGGTCACTTACAACCTAATAGTCATTTGATTCGTATGCTATGACATTATAATCATACTTCTATAGCACTACCTTATCACTCTAATAGGGGAATAGGTTCAGGACCCGAATTGTTATAGGTTTCATGGGAAAAGAAATAGGTTGCTCTTTCTCCAACTTTGGCTTTGCATTGTAAAGGATAGTTACCAGCTTAGGCATAAACTTAAGGAACATACTTCTAAAAGATCCTCCTCCTATTGCATTCATTGTGGATTGCTCTTGTGCCCCACTTGTTTTTTCATTACAATAAATCATCACCAACTTAAACATAAACTTAGAGGGCATATTCCCTAAAAACCCTCATTTGTGTTTTAATCATTTTCTTTATAAAACTTTACCAAAGATGAATCCATCATTGTTTGCAGCACTTGGTGAAATGTACCATAATTTTGAATAGAGTGTCCTACCATATTCATGTGATAAATACATGTTTGGGTTGGATCATAATCTTCATGATGGACTCTTGTTTTGAGGGAATTAGATGAAGCATGTCAACTTTTATGAAGTTTTCAAACATTTTACCCATTGGGATTTTAACTTCATCAATACTTATCTTAATGTGCCTTACCATATCGTCATCTATTGCATTGATTACAGGCTCAATGTGGTTTGATAAAGAAGTTTCATTGACATTTGGCTTTTCGTTGGTATCAAAATTTTTGTATCCTTTCTTAATCAAATGCTACATTCTATACTTAAAAGCTATGCAATTTTTTGTGAAATGGCTTACAACCCTATCATGATAATCACATCGAGCATTTGGATCATACCATCTAGAGTATGGAGGCTCAATGGCTTTATGGGGTAAGGTGCAATGAGATGGTTTACTACTAATTAAGGGAACAAATTAGTGTAAAACATGGGAATGGGATCAAAAAGAGTTATCTTGAGTGGCCTTTGGACCTTTAGGATTGCTTGTCAAACTATTTTGCTAAACAACAAGTTGGGCTATGGGTGCAAGGGTGTAAGTAGGCATGCGAGGGCAAAAGCTTTGTGAGAATCTCATGGTGGTATCAGTTGATATGGGTATGGACTTTGGGAAATGTTATGTGTGGTGAGGTAATAAGGCAGGTAGGTTTGGATAAGGGTGATATAGGATAAAATATCTGGTTGATTGATTCCCATAGGCCATAGCATATGCCTTTCCATCTTTCTTCTTAGGTGGCATTGCTTTCTTGAAACTAGAGGCATCATCTATCTCGATCTTGCCACTTGTGATGGCACTTTCTATTATTTTATCAAAAATTACCATGTTTGTAAAATTTTTCGTTACATTACCAACAAGTTTGTCATAATACAGTGCCTTGAGAGTATTGACGAAGAGCACTGTTGTCCTTTTTTTGGACAAATGTGGTTGTACTTGAACGGTAAATCACTTTATCTATGGGCATATTCCTCAAAAGTTTCATTGTCTCTTTTCTCGATAGTTTGCAGTGACAACTTATCAGGAGCCATGTCTAATATATGCTTGTATTGACCAAGAAAAATCTAGCTAGATCCTTTCAAGAATATATATGACTCTTATCTAGTTGGAAATACCATCTAGCCTCAAACCCAGTGAGGCTATCCTGAAGCAGTGCATCAAAGCTTAACATTGTTAATGTGACCTATCATCTTATGATAGAACATGGTGAGATGGGTCGATGGGTACTTGGTTCTATCATACTTTTTAAAATTAAGAGTTTTAAACTTCAGTGGAATTACTAGATTAGGGACTAAACTGAGTTCATTTGCATCAATACTTCCAAAGATATTCCTTCATTCAATGGCTTTTAATCTCTTTTCTAGCAAGTCTTACTTTTGTTGAATTTTTTTTTCTTTCCTAACTTTGATATGCACTTTAATTTTTCTTGCTCTCTGGGATTATCTAAATTGCGAACAAAAATTGGATCAACTGGATTACACCTGGGTTTTGCTCAAATTGCCCTTGATTTGGTTGTTGGTTAACCAGTAAATTCATATTCATGAATAGGTAAGGTTGCCCCCCATAAGTGGTGGATACATCACTTGAGGAGCTCGATCATGGAATGGTGTATACCTGGATGGTAAAGTTGCTCTTCTCTAACATTATTATTTTCTTAGGGTCGATTTTCCTCTATTGTAGTAGAGGTTTTAGCAACACCTTTCCCTTTGGCCGTCCCTCTATTAACTACCTTAACTCCATCATTTGTATTTGCATCTCCCCTTAGATTTCAACCATCCATTCTTGCATATCTTCCTAAGCTTTTTCCATTTTTTCTATCCTGGTTGCTTGTTCATTTTCCATAATTTTGACTTGTGACCATGTATTGTACAGGTGGCAAGCATATTGGTTTTGAGCTTTTGATAGTTGAGCTATCCTTAAATCTTTATTAACATAATTTGGAAAATTAGGTTGCCATATTATTTGTGTGAAAGCAAATACAATCTTTTATTTTTATTTCAAAAACATCATTTTAATGAGGTAAAATATGGAAAGAGGAAAAGTATGCACAATGTATGCTTGAATGCATTGAGAGGTATTTACTCCAAGACATATCTCCAACATTAAAACTTTTCATTTTTCTGAATAGCTTTTGATTATAGAGAGTCTATCATTCTAGCATTGTAACCATAGAAACATTTAATTTGCTCATAATGATCCCTAGTTTCAACCAAAAAGTTTAACAGAGATTACCCATAACTTCTAGTTGGGTTGATCTTTTGTATTAAAGCTTCTACCCTCTCAACCATCTCCTTTACTTTCCTTACTACCTTGTAAATTTGATTAGCCAGATGCTTTATGTATTGTTACTTTCCCAAGCTCTCTACTTTCCACTTCATGTGAGCATCCACTTTGAGATCGCAAATGTATCTCCAATCTTTTTCTTTATTTTGCCATTCTTTGATAATTGTGGAAATATGGTCTTATGGTATCATAATTACTATTCTATCTCTTGACGTACTTGGCAGAGTGATTCTTTATCTTTTTACATTTCATAGTATTTTCTTTTTTCATCTTTGATTTGGGCCTTTAATTTAGATTATTCTTTTGACATTTTATCAACTTTGCTGAAGCTGTTGAATACAAACCTTCTCAATTTTGTTATAGTTGAGAAATCATGATGGCTTTTTCCTCATTTTCCTTGGCTTTGTCCTCTTAATGTTTCATCTTCTTTTGTTACCTAACACCAAATCTAGCACCTTTTGCCTTCTTCAGTTGGGTTTGCATCATTTGGTTTTCTTGATGTAAATCATTTAGATTATTTTAGGCTACAGTGTGATCTTGCATTGCTTTTTTTAGTTTACTTTCCCAAGCTTTCACTTCATATTTCAGTTGTCTCATCTTTTTCATAGTATCAAATTCTCTTTCCTCAAATTCACTTTTTTTGCTTCAAGTTCTTGCCTAACTAGCTCAACTTCTGACAATGGTTTTTTTGCGCACAGGTTGACTTATTAAAATAAGAGATCATCTGGAGAGAGCACAATATCTCTAGTGCACTTTGGCTTCCAAATCAAGTAATTGAGTGTGACTTTTATTAAGAATAGGTCCTAATCCTAGCTTTTGAGTCTTTTTTCATACTTAAACTTACTGCTTTACTATTCTTAATGAACCCGATTCTCTATAAGCAAATTCCACTTAGACAAGTCCATGTATGGCAGGAAGAAATTGCTTCATATCAAATTGCCTTAACACCATTAGTGGAGCATAACTTACCACTCCCCATAATCCCAAAAGTAGTACCCATGGATTATCTTCACCTCAATATAACATTGGCATATGAGGCATCCATGGTGCCATCCATTTGATCTAATCACTAGTAAACCTTCAGAAGAATGCTACCCATTCTTCTTTGGATTTCAATGTTGGCAACTAAGTTTGGCAAAACTCTTTGACTGGGGCTCTATTTCGAAGATAAGTCTTGGATAAAGCACTTTTCTTACATCTGAAATGGTTTTTTATCCAAATAAATAGTAGCTATGCACTCTTTATAAAACGTCTGCCATTCTACGATAGAAGTTTAATGATTTTATTATCTTAGCTAGGATGGCTGGAATGGGATTAATCGCCTAACTTTTGATTTGTTCAAATAGATAAACTATTGTCAATTCAATACAGCCTAAAGTTTTTGGAGATCACCATGCTGTAAATTGCTATGGCAAATACTGCCATTTCTTGATCATCTTCTAAGTGTCCCAAAATGAAGTCATAAAAGAAATGCCAAGGTAAGCTGACACCTTTGTCTTTGTCTTTAGTCAAAGCATCCAAGGCCTCTACTTTCATTCCCATCAATTTAGCTATCTTCTTATAATACCTAAACTTTGGTTTTCTGACATATATCTTATCAGGGTACTACAATTCCAATCTTACCAAAATCAAATATTCTTTAATAATTGGTGTCAAATCCTCCTTATTAAATGTGAAATATCTATATGATGAGTCCCAAAACTGAACGGTTGCTCGAATCAAATTCTCCTTAATCATTACTAAGATAAGAGACATAATTTGCCTATACTTTTTCACAAAACTTTTCCTTTCTAGCTTTACCCATCTGATTCCATATGGCAGCCAAATCTTTCAAATTATTCTGTGTAAGATTCAAATGCACTTTTTCAGGTAACCCCAAACACAAAACCAACAAATAAACAATCTCTTTCCTTTTGCTAAGTTTTCGTAGACCATTCACATACACCTTATTGTATGATTCACATGGGGTAGTTACAAAAGAAGAGCATATCTATAATACTATGGGATCCATAAAAAGAGCTTTCTTGAAAGATGTCTCAAATCAAATACATCACTATGTTATTGTAGCATGCCAATGTAATTTATGCAAAAGAAATACAAAAGAAAAAAAAAAGAAGTTAGTATATGGAAAAAAATAGTAATAAAAGCTTGAAAAATGAAAGAAACAAAAAGATAAGTTTTCTCTTAGAAAAGGAAATGAGACAAAAATCTTATTGTATTTTAAAAAAAAAAATCTTATGCATGATGTGAATGTGATGTGTGTGAATAAGGGAATAGAGTATTATAATCTTTATTCTAAGTACCCTATAATAATAATAATACATACATACAAAGTATAAAATAAGTAAATCAATGACATGGGTAAAATAAAATGCAATTTTTGGTTTTCCTTTTATTATTATTGTTGTTGTTGTTATTATTATTATTATTACTATTATTAAAAAAAATTAAAATTAAGGAAATTAAAGTTAAATACCAATTAAGACTATTAAAATAAAATTAAAGATGACAAATTATAATTTTTTGGCCTGACTCTAAAAAAAATATGACTTTCAAAATTTTCCTAGTGGAGTCACCAAGCTATCGTAATGGGTTTATCATAACGTATAGATCCGTGGACCTATCGTTAGATATGGATTAGAGGAGTCGCCACTAATCTTTTTTGTCTAGGTGTGATTGGTCACTTGATTGAATCTGTCTTATATAAAGAGGAGTCCCAAGATTGACTTAGGTATCTTTAAATAGTATATTCTGATTTACGAAATCAAAGTTTAGGTTAGAGAGAATGGTTACAAGTGGAGAAGGTTATAGCACCCCTACAGTGCTTATCCCAAAGATGGTACCAGTTTGATTCCAAATTATTCAAGCCTTAAAAAATGTTTATGCTTTTATCAAAATATTAAATATTAAAAATTAATCTTAAAATTGTCCTAATAGTTTGGTAGCAATTTAAGATAATTCTCTCACCTCAAGAATATTCATGGATACTATTGTCCAACTTTGAAGAGGCTCTGTTGCCAGATTTATTAAAGTATTTTATTCTAAACAATTAGTAAAGTCTCCCAATAGTTTGGTAAGACTTACTTTAAAGCAAATCTCCCAATAGTTTGGTGAGATTTTATTGTAAAATATTTATAAAAATTTTATTTCAAAAAATTCATTAAGTTTCCCAATAGTTTGGTAAAGCATAATTTGAAACAACCTCCTAATAGATTAGAGGATAAAAAATTATTTTTTATTTTTTATTTTTTTTGAAAAAAATAATTTTTGGAATTTTTCAATAGTTTGGTGGATTCCATTTTAAAAATTAAATCCATGAAGATTCTCTAATAATTTGGTAAAATTCATGAATTTATTTTGTAAAGATTTTTATTTGAAAAAAATATTTTTTTTAATTTTTTAATTTTTTGCTTTTTCTATTTTCTGGAAAAGAAAAGATTTTTTTTATAAATATTGAATTACTAAATAAAATAAATAAAAATAGTAAAATACAATAAGATAAAATAAAATAAAATAAAAATTTAAATATGAAAATAAATGAAAATCAAAAAATAAAATAAAAATGAAAATAGAAGCCTTGCGATCGGGTCGGGTCTGTGCATAGTCAATGTACAAGTCACCGAATCTACTTGCAGATTCGGGTGTTCCAAAACGACGTCGTATTAGGTCAATATTTAAGCCAAGTTTAGCATTTTGAGCCCTAGATGCTCCCTACTCTTTCTCTACCCCAATTTCCTCTGACCTTTCTCTAAAACAATCCTCAAAAATTCAAGCAAAAATTGGATTTACTATTAGTTTCTACAAAATTGGTTGAAATTTGGCTGAAAAAATCAAATTCCTATTGAAAAATTCATTGACAACTTTAAATATTCACTGAAAAATTCATCCAAACCCATATTTTTCCAAAAAAATCTCAAATTTCCCCAAACTTGCTTGAATTAATCCCTGAATCCTCTAAAACCTTAATCCAACCTCCAAAAACCTAAATCTAACCCAAAATCAAAAATCAAAATCCTAAAAATTATATTTTGCCTAGAACTATTTTCCAGACCTGCAACAACCAAAATTTTCCTAATTTTCCACCGTTCCCCTATAAAATCACTCCATTCTTCATATTTTAAGGATTATTCCATTTATAGGCATCGTAAAAACAATTTTTGGGAACGGACAGAATCAATCCTAGGGTTTAAGCCTAGATTGGTTTTATCCGAGCATGATTCCTGGCTAGATTTTGGTGAAACTGAAAGCCTTGGGTTCTAATTTAAAATCCATGACCAAAAGAATTGAATTCAATCCAAATATGTTTCCTTGATCACCGATAATTAAGAAAAAAAAAAAAATAATAATAATAATAATAATAATAATAATAATAATAATAATAATAATAATAATAATAATAATAGTAATAGTAACACCATATAATATACTACTACTAATAATAATAATAATATAATGATACTATAATATAGTAATAATAATACTATAATATAATATGACAAAAATAATAAAATACGGTCTAACCAACCCTGGACATGGTTCGATTGACCCTAGGCACAGCCTAATTGACCCCAGACACAGATGGGTGTCTACAACTATCCCTCTTTGCATATTCTTGTCAGACAGGGATGATGCAAAGACTTAGACACCCACTTTGTTCCAAGAGTCAACTCAATAAGTAGAAATGATCAGGATTAAGCCACAAGTTAGGAAAATTATCATGGTCAAAAGGTTAAGAAGATGACCTAGACTTAGTCGAGATAAAAAAGTCAGAAAGATGATCTGGACCAAGCCGAGACCAAATTATCGAGATGAAACTACAAAAAGATAAAGTGACCATGACTAAGTCGAGGTCAAAGGTGATTGATTGAGATAGAATCGCAAGTCAACAAATGATCTAGACTAGAACCAAGATCGAATGACCAAGATGAAACCACGAGTCAAAAAGATAAAGTGACCAGGATCAAGTCGAGATTAAAGATGGCTGACCTGGATGAAACTACTAGTCAAAAAATAATCTAGACAGAACCGAGATCGAATGACTAGGATAAAACCATGAGTTAAAAAGATAAAGTGACCAGAACCGAGTCGAGGTTAAAGATAGCTGATCGAGATGGAACCGCGAATCAGGAAAATGATCTAGATAGAGCCAAGATTGAATGATCAGGATGAAACCATGAGTTGAAAAGATAAAATGACTAGGACCGAGTCGAGGTTGAAGATGGTTGAGTGGGATGGAATCGCGAGTCAAAAAATGATCTAGACAGAGTCAAAATTGAATGATCAGGATGAAATCATGAGTCAAAAAGATAAACCAACCAGGATCAAGTTGAGGTCAAAGATGAATAACTGGGATGAAACCACGAATCAAAAAAATGATTTGGATAGAGCCGAGATCAAATGACCAAGACAAAATCCCGAGTTAAAAAGATAAAGTGACTAAGACTGACTGAGTTAAGGTCAAAGATGGCTGATCAGGATAGAACCATGAGTTAGGGAATGATCTGGATGGAACTGAGATCAAATGACCAAGATTAAATAGCAAGTTGAAAAGGTAAAGTAACTAGGATTGAGTCGAGGTTGAATATGGCTAACTGTGACAGAATCGTGAGTTAGGAAATGATATGGATAGAGTCGAGATCGAATGATTGGGATGAAACTGTGAGTCCAACAGATAAAGTGACTAAGATTGAGTCGAGGTTAAAGATGACCAATTGGGATGGAACCACAAATCAAGAAAATGATTTTAATAGAGCGTAGATCGAATGATTAAGACAAAATTATGAGTAAAAAAGATAAAGCAACCATGACAGAGTCAAAGTCGAAGATGATAAACCAGGATGAAATCGTGAATAAAAAAAATGATCTGGATAGAGTCAAGATCAAATGACTGGGATGAAATCGCTAATTAAAAAGATAAAGCAACCAGAATCGAGTCAATGTCAAAGATGGCTAATCTGGAAAGAATTGAGAATAAAAAAAAATAATTTGGATGGAGTAGAGATCGAATGATCAGGATAAAATTGTGAGTCTAAAGATAAACCAACTAAGACTGAGTCGAGGTCAAAGATGATTAATCAAGACGAAACCATGAATCAAGAAAATGATCTTGACAGAGCCAAAATCAGATAAGTGATAAATGATAATGTGACAATGCAAATGCATATCTTATCTTGAATGTCAAAGTAAACATAATGTATGTAATGTTGATGTCATGAAATTTTAATTATGGTGACATGATTCTTAAGACTTCACCAGTCTTTCTTAACTTATCAGTATTAATAGTATCAAAGTAGATTTTGTCTACTGATCGTAATCATTCTTCTCATCTGATCACAACTCATAGATCATGTCAACTAATTTATCACTGAATTCATCATTGAGTCTTCTTGTTTGCCCCCTTACAAATCATTTTCTTTTATTTTTTTTATTTATCCCATCTTAGTCATCTTTCAAAAATGGAAAACTCTTTATGAAAGATGTCATTCATTTATTTGCCATCATTCCAATCAGTGATAGACATGATACATTTTTTTAGTTCATTCAGGGAATATTTAGTGAAAAATAAGAAGAATGGGTCCTTATCATTAAGAAAACAAAAGGTAGGGTCAAGAACAACTTAAAGGTGAACAAAGACAAAATGTTGTGGTTTATTCAAATAGGATATTAACATCCAAATAATGATTGTTCAGACAATTTTGAACTCAAACTCAAAATCATTCTTCAAAACATATTTCATTAATATCTTCAATCTTTAAGCTAATCATTATCCTTTTTTCAGGGACTTTTAGACGAAGTTGTTTTTGCAAGTTTTTATCTTCACTTAAATCGCCCTTTCGAGTTTTCGGTCTAAGTCTCCCTTGTTTCTCTTTTTCACTTTTTCTTTTTTTTTTACTTATTTTTTATTTTTTATTTTTTCCCTTTTTTTGTTTGCTTTTTCCTTTTTCCTTTTCTTTTTTTCTACACACTTTTTTTCATTTTTCCCTTTTCACTTTCTGCTTTATTTATCAATGAAACTTTGATCAAAGCTTCAAACAATCCAATGACAAACTTGCCCCAATTCAATTCATGATCCTTCAGATTAAGTATTCACATTCGATCGAAATGAACTTTTAAGGGACGTAACATAGGCTAGAGTAAAGGTTGCCAAAGAAATGGATAAAACAAGCCCAAATTATATTTTCAGGGTAATCAAACCAAAGATCATTTCTTTATGTGGAGCACATTGGTGTTTTGCCCCAACAATTTCTCTTCACTTTTTTTTCCCTTTTTTGTTTTTTGTTTTACTTTTTGTGTGTGTGTGTGTGTGTTTTTTTTTTTATTGGTGAAGCGTATTGGCATTTTACCCCATCAATTTTCTTTTTCTTCTCTTTTTTTCAAGAAAAACAAAAGGGCTTTGCCCATAAAATTACTAAGGGTAAACGACTTTCTGACTTTGCCCTTCAGTGTAAGAGTGATTCTTGGTTAGGGTTTTTTTAAAAAAAAAATTTCAACAAGCTCAAATGGGTAACAAGGGATAATTTTTTTTTTTTTTTAAGGATAGAAAAAAAATGTTCATTTCTCATTTCGAACATGAATACTCTCAATGAAGAATATTTATTGATTAAAAGTAGATTTATGAATGGATAATTGCAAGAATCATATGTTGGGTCACTTTTGAAAATCTTCCCTAGATTTGTCTTTTTATTCAATAGTCTCAATGGACCAACAATCCTGAATTTATCAAACAAATGGTGTTTTCAAAGTTGATCCTGAATTACTATCATAACTGTCTAAATGTTTATTATTTAAATTTAAGAATGGATATGGGCAAAAGGTATGAGAGGGGTAAAGGTAGATAATGGGTAGTCACACAAAAGAAAAAGATCATGAAAATGCATCAAGCATGTTACTTTATTAAAATGATGAAAAACAAAATGAAATCTAAGTAAATAAAGAAGATCCATATTCTCAAGTAATCTAAGATAATAAGCAATTCCAATCAACCTCCCTAAAATTATGTTCCTGGATGATTGGGCGACGCGTTGCCACTAGCATTGGATATAGTGTTTCCATCAGTATTGAAATTTATCAACCCTTATTTGATCAAACTTTGCACTATACATTTCAAAGGGATATAATTTTTTATAGAATAGCCTGCGACCCTAAAATGATAATCATAGTGAGTAGTAGAGTCATACCATTTAGGATAGGAAGGTTCAAGTGGTTTTAAAAGAATGGGAGTAATCATATGGTTCTTGTAAAACTCTTGTTATAGTTCAATATAACTTATGGGAATAAGGTCAAATGTAGGCTTTTCCCTATTTCATGATTCTTGCACACCACTTATCGGGGTAGTGGGATGAATTGAGGGCCTAAGAGAGGATGGATAGAAAGATCGTGGAGTTGATTGCTAGAGTATAGCAAAAACATAACTTGTAGGAGAATGAAATGTGGGATGGATTGGCTGAGGGCAATTTTTGGATTGCTACCTATCGAAACTCATAGCTTAAGTCTCACTTTTCTTTTTCCTGGGTATCTTCTTAGCAGCAAAAGATTCTCTTTCCTCTAGTTTGTCACTTTTGATTGCATTTTTAATGATTTCTATTGAAATCACCATATCAATAAAATTTTTAGTCACATTCCCTATCATTTTTTGTAGTACGATGACTTTAGAGTGCTTACAAATAGCACTATCATTTTTTCTCTATTAGGGTAGATTGTACCTGAGCAACAATATCTCACCACCTTTAGGCATACTCCTTGAAAGACTCAAATACTTTTTTCTCTATGCCTTATAACAAAAGATGATCATGAGCCATATCTATAATATGGCGGTACTAGTTGATGAAAGATCGAGTCAAATCCTTCCATGACTTAATGCGAGTCCTATCCAACTGGACATACCATCTTGTAATAGACTCAATCATGCTGTCTTGAAACACATGCATAAATAGCTTCTCATTACTGGCGTGAGCTGCCATCTTACGATAGTACATTGTAATATGTGTGATGAGGCACTTAGTATAGTCACATTTCTCAAATTCTTGGTACTTTAAATTTTTGGTGGCATCACTACGTCTAGTACTAAACAAAGCCTTATCGCATCCATGGATCCATAGAAATTAATGCCTTTTACAACAGTCTACAGCTTTTTTTTTCTCCTTTGTCTCATTCAAAGTAGAGAGTTGAATGGGTTCAGCACCCTTTTCTTTGAAAATGGGATTATTATAACTCTGGACATTCTCATAATCGAATGCATAAGTCATTTCCGGATAGTTATAATTTGGAATGATTGCTTGTGGTTGACAAATTAGGGCAGTTTGAGTCTAATGTGGATCGAAACCTAGAGGATATGTTAATTCAGTAGCTTTGGTAAGGTATCTTCCTCTATTACCTTTCTTATGTTTCTCTTTTATAGAGCTTCCAAAATTTTACTCAATTTTCTTTCACGTATCTCCTTGGCCTTTTCTATCCTTTCAAGGTGACTTACATTATCTTGCTCCATTTTGTTGGCTCTAGCCTGAGTGTATTACTAGTGTTGAGCTATCCTTGAACCTTGATTTCCCACAATTATGGTACAAATTTAGGATGATATTTATGGAACCATCAGATTATGCATGAGAATGAATGTCGTAATGAATGCATGTGTACACAATAAAAGGGTTAGTAAGCATAATATGCAATCTGCATGTTTCTTTATAAATATGCACAAGAAGAAAAGAAATAAAAAAAAGCCAAGAAAATTGGTTAGTGACCTCAATAGCAAATAAAGAATAAACACTATAAAGCAAGTAAAATAGCAACATGACCCTAAATTTTAGGTTAACTATAACGGGTAGAAAGACATGGCTTTATTTATGATTAGGCTCTGAAAGTTAACTATATGTGGTTTGGACTACTTCTAAAAGGTTCCTAAATTGTTCCTTACATCATAATCCATCATAGGCTACAAGCAAAAAGGGTTCAATCTAAGTGGGAGTGTTTTGTAGGTCGATGCAGAGACTTGAAATCTCATAAGGGCATAGGTACTTCACTCCCTCCTAGGGGTAGTGCTTAGGTGGAAAGCTTTATGTTATGTACATGCAAATGAATGACAAATATATACAATGAATGAATAAATAAATAACTAAGCAAGTATAAAACGAAGTAAATAGGAAAAAGAGAAAATAATCCCCAGATTTATTAAGCAAGGCTTGGATAATAAAGAATCATTTACTGGCTTGACTCTCGATGTCCTCAACAGAGTTGTCAAACTATCATAACGTATAGATCTGTTAACCTACCGCTAGACATGGATTAAAGAAGTTGCCACCAATTTTTTTTGTCTAGGTGTGATTGGTCATCTGATTAAATCTGTCCTATCTAAAAAGGAGTCCCAAGATTGACTTAGGTATCTTTAAATAGTATATTCTAATCTATTAAACCAGAGTTTAGGTTTGAGAGTACGGTTACGCATGGGAAAGGTTATAGCACCCCCATAGCATCCATCCCAAAGATGGTACTAGTTTGATTCCAAATTATCCAAGCCTGAAAAAATGTATATGCTTTTATCAAAATATTAAATAATGAAAATTAGTCTTAAAATTGTCCTAATAGTTTGGTAGCAATTTAAGATAATTCTCTCACCTTAGGAGTATTCGTGGAGACTATTGTCCCACTCTAAAGAGGCTCTGTCGTTAAATTTGCTAAAGTATTTTACTCTAAAAAATTAGTAAAGTTTTACAATAATTTGGTAAGACTTACTTTGAAGTAAATCTTCTAATAGTTTGGTGAGATTTTATTGTAAAATATTTATAAAAATTTTATTTCAAAAAATTCATTAAATCTCCTAATAGTTTGGTAAGACCTAATTTGAACCAACCCTCCAATAGTTTAAAGGATAAAAATTATTTTTTATTTATTATTTTTTTTTAAAATGATTTTTGGAATTTTCCAATAGTTTGGTGGATTCCATTTTAAAAATTAAATCCATGAGGATTCTCCAATAATTTGGTAAAATTCATGAATTTATTTTGTAAGGACTTTTATTTAAGAAAGAGATTTTTTTATTTTTTTACTTTCTGCTTTTTCTATTTTTCAGAAAAGAAAAGATTTTTTTTATAAATATTGAATTACTAAATAAAATAAATAAAAAATAGTAAAATAAAATAAGATAAAAAAATTGAAAATAAAAATAAAAACTTAAAATATGAAAATAAATGAAAATAAAAAATAAAATAAAAATGAAAAAGAAAACCTTGCGATCGAGTCGGGTTTGTGCGTGGATGAACGCACGGGTCAGTGAATCTATTAGGAAATCTGAATGTTCCAAAACGACATCGTATTGGGTTGATATTTAAGCCAAGTTCAGCATTTTAAGCCCCAAATGCTCCCTGCTCTCTCTCTCTCTCTCTACCCTAATTTTTTTTAACATTTTCTCTAAAATAATTCCCAAAAATTCAATCGAAAATTGGGTTTATTGTTGGTTTCTAGAAAATTGGCTAGAATCTGGCTGAAAAAATCAAATTCCTACCAGAAAATTCATTGGAAACTTCAAATATTCATTGAAAAATTCATCCAAATCCAAATTTTTCCAAAAAAATCCCAAACTTTCCCAAATTTGCTCGGATTACTCCCTAAATCCTTCAGAACCTTAATCCAACCTCCAAAAACCTAAATCTAACCCAGAATCTTTAAATGAACCTAAAATCAAAAATCAAAATCCTAAGACTTCTTTTATGCTTAAAACTATTTCCCAGACCTGTAACAACCAAAATTTTCCTAATTTTCCACCGTTCCCCTCTAAAATCACTTCGTTCTTCATATTATGAGGATTATTCCATTTATAGGCATCCTAAAAACAATTTTTGAGAATGGACAGAATCAATCCCAGGGTTCAAGCCTGGATTAGTTATGTCCGAGCATGATTCCAGGCTAGATTTTAGTGAAACTGAAAGCCTTGGGTTTTGATTTAAAATCCATTTACCAAAAGAATTAAATTCAATCCAAATCTATTTCCTTGATCACCAACAGTTATGATAAAAAAAGAAGAAAATAAAAACAAAATAATAATAATAATAGTAGTAGTAGTAGTAGTAGTTGTTGTTGTTGTTGTTATTGTTGTTGTAGTAGTAGTAGTAGTAGTAGTAGTTGTAGTAGTAATAGTAGTAGTAGTAGTAGTAGTAGTTGTTGTTATTGTTGTTGTTGTAGTAGTAGTAGTAGTAATAGTAACATCATATAATATACTAATAATAATAATAATATAACAATGATACTATAATATAGTAATAATAATACTATAATATAATATAACAAAAATAATAAAATACGGTCTAATTGACCCTAGACACAGTCTGATTGACCCTAGACATGATCTGATTGACTCCGGACACGGTCCGATTAACCCCAAACACAGATGGGTGTTTATAAGGTTTTGAAGGCCATTAGATGAATTTGAAAACAAAAAAGAGTCACCACCAATCTTATTTGGCTAGGTGTGATCAGCCATTTATTAAAATTTATCCTTTTAATAAAATTTTAAAATTAATTCAAATTTTATCAAGAAGATAATTTTTGAGTTTGTGAAAATAATTTGGGTTTGGCAGTCAATTATGCATAAGGAAGGACTAGTACCCCCACAGTGCCTATAAAAATGGTACCAATTAATTATATTTTATCTTTTGATTTTGATTAAAAAGGTTTTAATTTGATATTTAAAATTTAATTTTCTTAATTTTCTTTAAAAGCATTTTTTATTAATAGCTCAAAAAATAAATAAGAACCTTACATATTGAAAAATCCCTAAAACTATTATAATACTCTAGCAATATTAAAAAAAACCAACTTACCTAAGGAATCTTTAAAAATTGCTACTTGGAGGTTCATATTTATTTCTAATATTTATATTAAAAAAATCATGAAAAAATCATTTTATGCCATTTATAAACAAACGAGAAATCTTTATTGATAATTAATCTAAATGCTCTAATATATCGATGACATTTTAGATAAAATTTCTTACATAAAGATTCTAAAAGAATCGCTACTCGAATTTCTTTTGAATCTCATCCTCAGAGATTTTTCATTTGCTTTAATAATAATAATAATAAAATGTAATAATATTAAAATCTAGAAATTTATTTAAAAAAACATATTTTTATCTAAAATACATCTTAAATTAAAAAAAATAATGATAACATAGAGATTTTTTGTATTGAAAAGAAACTTCTAAATATTTCAATACTTTGATAATTTTTAGAAGCCTTTTTTCACTTAGGGAATCTTCGACAATCACTACTCGAATTTCCCAAAGTCCCATTATCGAAAATTCTTATTTAGTTAATTTTATTATTAATTTTTTAAATGCCATATAATAATATAATTATCTATAAATATATTTCTAAAAATGCATACTCTTATAAATATTTATATTTTTTTCTTTTTAAGAAAATTGTTCAAATTTAAAAAAAATAAAAATTTTTATATTGAAAAGAATTTCTAAATATTACAATACCTTGGTAATTTTTAGAACTCTTTTCTCACTTAGGGAGTTCTTGGGAATTGCTACTCGAACTTCCTTGAGTCTCATCATCGAAAATTTCATTTATTTTTAAAATCATATAATGCAAAACAATAAAGTAGAATATGAATCAGAAAAAATATATATAACTTATTTTCTTTATATTATATTTTCGTTACTCGTCTTAATTTTGTTTTAATCTTTTTCATTATTACACAATTATCATTAAAACTTTGAAAGGAAAAAAGTAAATAAAATCTTTTATTGAAAATTTTTCTAGATACCTTGATACTTTGACAATATTTTAAAAGAATTTTCTCACCTAGGGATATTTTAGAAATTTTTACTCGGACTTTCTTAGAATCCCATCATTGGAAATTTCATTTACTTTTTTCTTTCTTATTTAATTTTTATCCTAATTCCAATCTTTAATTTCTATTATTATTTTTGTTGAAAAGCAAAAACTGTTAATCACTATAATAATTTTATTCCTAAAATAGTAATTATATTATTTTATCGTTATCTAATTTAATTTTAGGAAATGAATGAAAATCATTTGTATTGAATATTTTTCTAAATTCTCTATTATGGTATTTTTTAAAAAAATTCTTACATATTTTAAGGAATTGCTACGCGGACTTCCTTAAAATCTCATAATCGAAAATATCCATTCATGTTATTATTAACATTATTATTATTATCATTATTTATTTATTTATCTGTTGTTGTTATTATTATTATTATTATTATTATTATTACTCTTTTTGCTTTGCTTAAATCTAAAATGCATGTAAAATAAGGTGCACCAAAAATAAATTAAAGTGTAACATATTAAATTAAAATGAGCATAGGAATCTCACCAACAAGGAAACTAAAATATATAAAATTAAAATTGCTATTAAACTTAAGGATTAATATTTCATACACTGACAGTGTATCATTTTTATACACTGTCAGTGAATAATACAAGGACAGCTCATTAATAAATAAAATTTAAAATTTTAAGCCCTTAAAAATAAATATTAATAAATTTATTTAGGGTTAATTAATTAAAATTAAAACTTTTCTCTTCTTTGTCACCTCCCTTTACATTTACCACCTCCTTCTTTTGATTTTTTAATTCTTTTTACTGGGTAAGCTTTCCGTCTCAGTCAAATTTCATTATTTCTTTACTAGGTAAGTTGAATTCCACTTTGAAATTTTCATTAATTGGTTTATCATAGGTAAAATTGGTTTATCATAGGTATCTAATTAAGCAATTTGAATTGAAAAGTTGATAGGTGGAGGAGAATTCATGGCTTTTTATGTTCACTGTAAGTGTAGGTTAAAATTAGTATTGTTAAGGTGGTGAGTGAGGGAGATGGCAATATGTTGTCTTCTATGTTGTCAATTTGTCTTATGCATATCTGGAGAGGATTGTATTATATTGAATGAAAGGGTTGGAATTATGTGATAAAGAGCTGTTATATTTTTTCTCTGCAGGTGATGGGGTTGTATGGTTATATTTGATAATTGCCTATCTTTGGATTATCAAAGACAATTATCCAAAGACGTCCCCGATAAAAAAAATCATGAAATTTGACTGAAATGGAAAGCTTACCCAATAAAAAGAATTAAAAAATCAAAAGGAGGTGATAAACGCAGAGGGAGGTGACAAAGAAGAAATAAGTTTTAATTTTAATTAATTAACCATAAATAAATTTATTAATATTTATTTTTAAAGGTTTGAAATTTTAAATTTCATTTATTAATGAGGTGTTCTTGTATTATTCATTAACAATGTATAAAAATGACACACTGTCAGTGTATGAAATATTAATCCTAAACTTAAACCGCATAAAGCATGCATGGGTGTGGATGAATTTAAACGTGCATGAAAATAGATTTAATCAAGAATAAACAAACTCTAGCCACATATTTTAAAATTTTATTTATTACTTACATAAAACAAGATATAAAATTCCAAAAAAAAAAAAAATCCCAGATTCCCTTTTCCCTGCTCATCTTACCTATATGGTGCTTTCACCCTATTTTGACTAGACAATACAAGGATGAGAAAGTCTGATAATGAAAAAGCTTCCTAATAGCCTAGACCCTATTATTAATATGCGAAATTCTTAAAAATTCCAAGTCCTGGACCTACGGTTTGGTTTGTTTAAAAAGGAGCTACTTTTCTTCAACTCCAAACCTTGAAGAAAATGGACTCAAGAGATGAACTTTCAAGACAATGAAATGGACAAAAGCTGAATTCGAAGGACCCATCCCCCACCCTATTTTTTTTTTTTTTTTTTTTTTTGCCGTATCCTGGAAAGCTAATGGGTTCTCATATACTTTCATGAAGCTTTCGTTTTTCAGCACAGAGACTTGGAAAACCAGCAAACATGCATTTTTAGACCAGAAATTTTCGGTTCTTCATGGACAGAAAATTAAGATACATCATAAAATTAATGAAGTTGAACTTAAGGGTTAAAGGGAAATTTGAATGAGATTTTGACCTTAAAGAACATGGAATTAAAGTAACAACCAAAATGGACCAAAAGAACATGAGTTTTTAAACAAACAGACTTTAAGAGGATCTAATTTTAAGGATTGCAAAGAAGAAAACCTGGGACAATGACGTTAAAGTATTTTTATTTAAAAAATGAGGTGCTTTTTGGCTGTCAAATTTACAAGGAAATGTAGCTAACAAGTAGTAAAAACTCGAGGAAAAGCTAATAAACAAATGGAAAAAAGCCCTTGAGACTGCCCAAAACCGTGACTGTCATAAGAGGGCAGCGGGTTTTGCCGTCTCATTTGGGAAAGGAAAATGATGCGGCTTTCTCCTTCAAATTTACATCTAATACTAGTTAAGAAGCAGGACATGTAAAGGAAAGGATATAGGGAATTTAATGAAGAAAATGGGAGAGGAACCATGGACAAATAGCCTTAAAGTGAGACTACCAACCCAGAAATGGCAGCCCTTCTTTAGGCATTACATAAGGGAAATAAAAATCTGCTTTTTTTGGTGCAGCTCTTCTTTTTTTTATGCGTTCCAGCAGTTCTTGATATTTAAAGAATAAAAGGAGCTTCTTTTAGTTACTCAAATCAGAAAATATGGATTAAAAAAACTAGTTTTAAGATTCCCTTAATCATGAACCGAAACAAGATTGGAGCTTTTTACTCCAAAACCAGTTTTTTGTAAACCCTTCTAGCCACTTTTACCTTCTTTCTTCTTTACTTTGAAGAAATTTAGGGTTTTTTTTACTAAAATAGAGTCTGAAAATTCAAAAACAATTTTGGAACTCTTCATGATGGATTTCATGCATGTAAACTGCCAAAGAGGAATAAAGATACTACCTTTTTCCAATTTTCTAAAGTTGCTTCTTTCCTTTTTGGCTGTGCTACCCCTTTCTTCTACCAAGTTCTTTTGTGTGTCTCTTTTTTTTTTCTAAAAGGCCTCCCTCTTTTGTATAACCCCCCACACCTATTTAAAACCTCCCAGCCCCTCTCTCTTCGTAAATAAAAACCCTTCCTTTTTGTCGTTTCCCTTAGCAAGTTTTTAAGCAGTACCATGTCTTTTTTTTTTTTTTTGAAATTGGCCTTAAAAAAATTTGGTCCCATTATTGGTTATACTAGGGACGTCTCAATGAACCTTTAGAACTGGCTATTCATCGGGCTCTTTTTTTTTTTTTTTATCAAAAAATGGGTCATTTTATATTATCAACTTGATCTCTATTTTGGCATTCCGTAAAACAAGCTTGGTCTAACGGCGTTAGATCATTCTGAACAAAATTCGGTATCTACAAAGAATATTATGAAAATCCTTAAATTAAGAAAATTTCTTATAATTTTTTAATATCTAGATAGAATCCAAAAATAATCTTTTTCATTTGAGATTCACTATAAAATTCCTTTAAAAGTAAAAATAATATTCTTTATAAATGATAATTATTAGTAATTCTCCAACATCTAGACAGAGTATCAAAAATTATCTTTCTCGGAATGCTATTTTAATTTTATTATTTATTTTTTAAAATTAATTTTTCAAAGAATTTTTTGTGCAAATAAAAAACAAAGAATGATATAATTAACATTAAACATCAATAATTAAAATAAATGTACATGCATAATGAGTGAAAACATTAATATAAAAATGAGATATATATAAATGATGATAAGGTGCAAATTTAGGAATTGGGTTCTTAAAAATAAAAAGACTACCTAAACTCTCCAACTTTTGAGCAAAGTTTAGGTGTGACTATTTATATTTAAGATCTCATTTTTTATTTGATTTTATTATTTTATATTATGGAATTATATGAAAAGTCTTAATGAAATAAAATTTTCTAAATACCCCCATCATCTAGGTGGTATTCAGAAATAGATTATTTCATGGGAAGTTTTCATACAAAACCTTAAATTTTATGATGGTTTGGGGGATTTTGGGTAGATTTAAGGTTTCAAGGTTTTATTTAAAGTTTCAACTAAGGCTTTGAGGTTTCGCATTGGGTTTAGGATTTCATCTAGGGTTTCAGGTTTCACCTAAGATTTTGGGTTTCACCTAAGGCTTTCGAGTTTTACCTAGGCTTTCGAGTTTTACCTAGGCTTTCGAGTTTCATATAAAGTTTCAAGTTTCACTTAGGATTTATCGTTTCATTTTAGAGTTTTACTTCAGTGTTTCATTTTAGGGTTTCACATAATGGTTTTACTAATTTACCAACTTCTTAAAAAATCTCTAACATCCAAGTAAATTTTTGGAGTAAGCTCGTTTTTTATGATTTTTAAAAATTAAGTTTTATATTTGTATATATTTATATATTCTCTTTTTCCATTGAAAATTTTATAATATTGTTATTATTTATTATTATTATTATTTGATAATTTTCCAATATCTAGGCGAAATTAAATTTTTAAAACACGATTCTTAATTCCTTTCAACATCTAAACAGGATTTTTAAAATCTCTATTTTCTCTACTTTTTTTCTTTATTATTTTTATCATTATTTTTTTAATATCATTACCTCTTCTTTTTTTTTTTTCTCTTTTATTAATATTATTATTATTACTATTATTATTATTATTAAATTTAATTTTTACACTAGCATCATTCTAGCTATTCTAATCAACACATGTCATAATTGAACAATAAAAAAAAGGACAACAAAAAACATGCACTACTTAAAAAAAATGCAACCTACTCATTTTCACTATCTTCCTCTTAGAATAATCTTGTCACCTTTCCTATTAGCTACGATATCTTTTTGTCTTTAAGCTAGAAAATATACAAAAATAAGAGACAACTATTCACTAATCTCCAAAGCTAAAGCTCTTGATAAGTTTCTAACCACTACACCCTAAGCAAAACCAAAAATGGGACTGATAAGCCCTAAAGTGCTTTAACCTAGTGGAGAACAAAAACATTCAAAAACTAGCTCATCCAACAACTGAAAACTAAGAAAAAACAAAGAACCATGAAAGTATCCAGCATAATGGACATTAAAACAATACCAAAAAAAACCTTTTTTTTCGAAGAGGCACCTCTATTTTCTTAAAGCCAAAAATGGGGAGAAAGCCATGAAGTTCCTATTAGCCTTAACTATTGTAAAAAAAAATAAATGCACTAAAAAATGGAATGCAAAGAAGCAAACTTTGAACTTTCATGAAATAAGAATAGTGACAGAATGCTACCTTTCTCCTTTTCTGCTATTGCCTCATATGCTTTTCTTTTTTGTTCTAGTATTCTGCCTCACGAGCTTTTTTTTTAGGTTCTCCACTGGTTGTCTCTTTCTCTTCCACTAGTTTCACTTCTGCCTTGTTTCTATTCAATTTTTATTTTTTGCTTCTGCCCAAAATCTTTTTTTTTTGGTTATTTTTTTGCCTACTGCCTGCTTCCTTTTTTTTCTTCACATTCCAATTTTTTTTGTAAATTTTTTTGTTTTCTCCTTCTCCTCAAATGCACCGAAGCTTCCCTGAATGGTTCTCTTTTCTTTTTTTCGTTTGCCTGGTTTCTCATAAACCTTTTTTCCTTTTTGGTTTTCTTTTTTTCGAATGTCTCTCTTTTTCTTTTTCTTTTTTTTCATGCCCTTTCCCTTTTTGTTCCAGTTTTTTTTTGCTTTTTTTTCTTTACCGTTTTCACTTGCCTACTAGTTTTTTTGGTTTCCCTTCTTTTATTTTTTGGTTTTTTGTTCTTCTTTTTTATTTTTCTTTATTACCATAATTTTCTCGTTTTTCTTTTTTATCTTTTTTTTTGTCATTCTTTACTCAATTTTTTTATTTCTTTTCAAATGTCCTACTCACGTCATTCTTCTTTTTTTTTTTCATTTTTTTCTGCTTTCAGTATTTTTTTTAGAATTGTCTCTCTCTCTTTTTTTTTTCATTTTGGCCGCTCTTAAATTTTTTTTCTAGTTCTTTTCATGTGGCTTTCTCCTTGCAACCTAGATCCCATGACTCAACCCTCACATTTTTTGCAGTAGTTTTGCTCACTTTTTTTTCACATGTCCATGCAGCAGTTGTTTCCCTTTCTTTTCACATGTTCATGCAATAAGGTTAAGCCAAAATGGCCATAGCTTAAGCTTTGCAAAAAAACTTACAGACCTTGAGTTTATGTTTGGGCCTAACTTTATGGCCAAGCTTGAATTTTATTTGTTTTATTTACTTATTTTGGATTTAGTTTGAGCTTTTTTTTTATTTTAATTGCATTTGGGCTCCCATAACTTTGCTTAGGCCAAGTTGTTCTTTATATCTATTTTTTATATTTATTTTTTTATATTTAATAGCCAATAACGAGCCATTGATGGGCTTAAAAGGTTGACTCTTTTATTAAATTTTTATTGGGCCATTTCAGGTAATATTTAGGCCAATACAATGAGCCTCACTATGAGGCCTATATTGGACCTCATCCTTGAATGTTTAAAAATGGATCGTTAATGGACCCAAAAAATTTATGATCGAGGCTTAATTACAAAATAAACCTGGTTTAAAAAGATAAAATATTTCAGATAAAATTAGATGTCTACAGTAAGGCTTGGGTAAAAGTAGAAAAAAGGAAATTTAAGCTCAAAATCCTTAGTTTACTTTCTTGAAATTTCATGAACTTTGATTTGAACAATTGATAGCTTTTTGAAACTTTGAACTTTTAAGGCATCATTTTTATTTTTAACTATTTTTTTCTTTTTTTGTTTTAGAATGAATATACTACTTAGCCATTTTTTACTTTATTAGGCTTTACCTTGCTTTTGCTATTTTCTTTTTCGTATCCCTTCCTCCCAAATACATAAAATATTCATTGTATATGAAAAAGCATAATTGGGTTAGGTATAAACAAAAGAAGTGATAATAATCAAAGAAAAGGTTCTTGGCTTATTTTATGGCTAAAATAAAATGCAAAAAGAAAAAGATTAATGTAAGGCTCAAAATAATGATACTAGGGATACATTATAAAAGGTGGGCTTGAAAAAGGCTCAAACGGCTCAAAGAACTACCTAGATCATCTCTTGAGTCAAAATAGTCTAGGATTTCACCTCGAAGGTTGAGTAAGTAAATTCTAGAGTATTTATTCAAATCTTCAAATTTCCATGTAATTCCACATCTCACAAACTTTTGCAAAAATCATAGCATTTCATTGAAAGAGAATAAAAACAAATGTACAAAAATCATATCCAAAGAGAAAGATGCTTAAGAAATCCTTTCAAGTTCCTCTATACTCATAATTAATTTCATATCATACTTAAGTCAATCTTTGAAAATTTATGCAAAATTAACTAGGTTGTGCATAATAATGAAATTTAGCATGCCATTTAGTTAGAAAGCAAAAAATGGGGTAAAATTTTCAAAAAATATTGAAGTTCAAAAACTATTTCTCCCCCCCCCCCCCACACTTAAGTTGAATAATGTATTAAAATAAAAAGCAAAAAAAAAAAAAATACTCCCCAAATCTTTTTTTTGCTTAAGGCCAAATCATCATTTTGTTTGATTTATCCTCCTTGGTTCACTTCATTTCTATCCAAACAAACTAAAAAAAAAAAAATCAAAACATACATGTCTTAAACAAAAAAAAAAAAAGATAAACCTAGGGTTGCCTCCCAAGCAATGCTAGTTTTGGTTAAGCTTAACCATCCCTAAATCTATGGCTTACTTAAGTATTTGACTTTCTCCACTTGTTTAATTATCCCTCTTTCATAGATATTCAAACGATGACATTAACCTTAAAAGGTTGCTTTTCTTCCTCGTCCATGATTTCCACAGCTTTATAAGGAAAAACTTGAGTCATAATGAAGCGTTCACTTCATCTTGATTTCAATTTTCTAGGAAACAATTTTAATCTTGATTTGAAGAGTAACATTCTTCGACCAGGCTCAAAATTCTTTTCCATGATTTTTCGATCATGCCATCTTTTCACTTTTTCTTTGCATAGCTTGGCATTTTCATAGGCCCACAGTCAAAATTCATTCTACTCATTTAATTGTAGTAATTTTCTTTCACTAGCTTAATTTCTAATCAAGGTTCAAATTTCTGATGGCCTTCATCACTTATAATGACCCTAGGTGTACCAAATCTTGAAAAAATATATATTTTTTTAAATATGAGCACTACCTTAGTGTCATTAGAAGGTAAGGTGATTGCTTCAACCCATTTTGAAATGTAATCTATTGCTAGCAAAATTTAAAGATTCCTATAAGATGACACAAAAGGCCCTATAAAATCTACCCCTCAAACATCAAAGACTTTAAACCTTTAAAATTTTGTTAAAAGGAATCTCTTGTCTTTTGGTTAGACTCTTAACTCTTTGACATCTATTACATTGAGCAACAAACTTATAGACATCTTTAAGTAAATTACGCAAATAGAAACCACATTGTAATACCTTTACTACTATTCTTTCCCTTTCATAGTACCCTCTATAGTCTAAAGCATGGCATTGTTGTAGGATGCATTCCACCTCTTCTTTAGGGACACACCTTCTCAATACTTGATATTTATGTTACTTGAATAGAAAAAGATCATCCCAAAAGTAATATTTCATACCATGTAAAATTTTTTTCTTTTATTGGTAATTTAAATTAGGTGGAAAGACATTACCTACAAGGTAATTTACTAAGTCAGCATAGCATGTTAATCTTTGAATGACAAAGAGTTGCTCATCTGGGAAGAACTGTTGAATAGTTTCCATATCATCTACTCCTCTTCTTATTCTTGACAAGTGATCTGCCACATGGTTTTCATGGTTTTTTTTTCTCTTTTATTTCCAAATTGAACTTTTTGAGCAATAAGAGCCATCTAATTAGCCTTGGTTTTTGCATCTTTTTTTACGATCAAATAATTTACAAAAGTATGATCAGTGTACAAAATCACCGTTGTTACCATCAGTAAAATCTAAATCTTCAAGGGCAAAAACTACAACAAGTAATTTTTTTTTTGTTGTAGCATGATTGAGCTAGGCATCATTTAGGGTTTTGCTTGCATTGTGGATAAGATGAAAAATCTTGTCTTTTCTTTTCCTAGCATAGCCTTTACTACAAAATCGCTTGCATCTACATCAATTCAAAAGGTTACTTTCAATCAAGCCATGAGAGAATAGGTGCAGTAATCACTTGTCCTTTAGAGTTTGAAATGCCTTTACATAATCTTGGGTGAACTTAAACTTGGCATCTTTTTCCAATAGTTTGCATAACAGCTTAGAAGTTTTGGAGAAATCATGGATGAATCTCCTATAAAAGCTAGTTTGTCCCAAAAAACTTCTAATCTCTTTAACTGAGGTTGGAGGAGGTAATTTTTCTATGACATCTATTTTAGCTCGATTAACCTCTATCTTTTTTACGGATACTTTATACCTAAGTATAATTCCTTCTTGCACCATGAAATGTCACTTTTCCCAATTTAATACTTATTAAGTTAGTTTCCTCACATTTTTAAAGTACATTAGACTGATTAACGAGGCATAAATCAAAAGTATCACTAAAGATTAAGAAGTCATCCATAAATACCTCTAAAATTTCTTCCACCATATCTGAGAAAATTACCATCATACATTATTAGAATGGTCTATGAGCATTGCAAAAGCCAAAAGGCATTCTTTTGAAAGCGAATGTGCCATATAGGTAAGTGAAAATAGTGTTTTCTTGGTCTAAAAGGGATATGGGTATTTGATTGTAGCCTGAATATCCATCCAGCAAGCAATAGTACTTATGTCCAGCCAACCTATCAATTATTTGATCCACAAATGGAAATGGAAAATTATCCTTACAAGTAGCTTTATTAATTTCCTATAGTCCATACAAAACCTCCATCCAGTAATAGTTCAAGTCGGAATCAACTTATTATTCTTATTGGTAACCATTGTCATACCCTTTTTTTTTTTGTACACAATGAATTGGACTTACTAATGAACTGTTTGAAATAGGATAGATGATTCCAGCATCTAACCATTTTATAATTTTTTTTACCACTTTTTTCATGGTAAGATTTAAACACCTTTGCTATTCAATAGTTAACTTGTGATCATTTTCTAATAAGATCCTATGCATGCATATGGTATGGCTGATACCCTTAATGTCTGTTATTGACCAAGCAAATGCCTTTTTATGCTTTTTCAATGCTGCAACAACTTTTTCTCTTATTCTTGACTCAAGGTTAAAAAAATGATAATTAGGAGAATCGATGTTTCACCTAGGAATGCATACCTAAGGTGGGTTGGCAAAGGTTTCAATTCCAAGGCTGATGGTTCTTCAATGGATAACTTAAAGATAGTCTTTACTTTATAGTTTCTTTATGTGCACATTGTTATGAATCCAACCTCCTTATAATTTGTTCGAACATTTTTAGATGCCTTCATGTTGAAAATTTCATTTTGATCATGCATTCTCATTATTAGTTCCCCCTTTTACATGTCAATTATGGCCTTTCCAGTTCTCAAGAAGGGTCTCCCTAATATAACAGACACCTTGACACCTATATCAAATTCTAAAACCATAAAATTAGTCGAAGGTGTTAACCTTCCCACTCGTACCAATAAATTCTTAGCTATGCCCTCAAGACGTTTGATAGACCCATTAGCTAGCTAAATAATTGTTGTGGTTGGTTTAAGATTTCCTTCACACAATTTTTTTAAAATAGATTAGGGCATTGCGTTAATACTTGCACTGATATCACACAATGCTTTATCAAAATGTTGATTACCAATAACATAAGAAATAGTAATACTCATTAGATCACTAAGCTTTTGTGGTATCCCTTCTTGTATGATGGTGTTACATTCTTGGACCATTGCCACTATTTTATGGTCCTTCCAATGCCTCTTCTTAGACAATATCCCTTTCAGGAACTTAGCATACTTAAGCAAGCATTCTATGGCTTTAGCAAAAAGAATGGTGACTTGCAAGTTTTTAAAAAGTTCAATAAATCTTGCAAACTACCTTTCTTTTTTTTATTACTAAAGTCTTTGTGGAAATGAGATTTTTGGGTCAATCAGCTTTAAAGGGACTTTTTTTAAAGGCTATTTGTCATTTTCCATAGTCATCTCTTTAACTAGCACCTTGAAGGATAGATTTTTATAGGTGGTTGGTTGAGTCAAGTTTTTCCATTTCTTAGAGTTATTGCTTCTAACTTTTTTTGTTGATTTAAGAGATTTTTGGCCAATTGGGTTACTTGAGATTCTATATTCTTAATGGTTTAGGCTTGATCTTGTAAGGTGGCTTGTTGGGATACTATGGTTTCAAAGATGGATGACTCATAATGTTGAACCAATAGAACTGTTTCTATCTTAAACTAACATTTAAGTGAGGTCTTTCACAAATATCACATGTAACAAAGGGACTTTGGTCACATTTACTTGGTTAGATTGAGATTGGGCTCCTAAGGCTTTTATTTTTTTGGTGAAGGCGGCTAACTAGGTTTATATGAAAATGATTGCATTAATTTTAAATAAACCAACAAACATTTTGCTTACCTTTCTCTTTAAGCTCCATTGATAGTTGTTACCAACCATCTCCTTAATCAGCTTATTAACCTCTTCAGTAGTCTTACTCATGATTACCCATCCAACAGTTAAGTCCATGATTGTTCTCATAAATGATGTAAAACTATTGTAGAAGATCTAGATTTGCAACCGTTGGGGTAAATCATAGTGTGGGTATTTCCTTAGTAACTCTTTCAATCTTTCCCATGTGTCATACAAGTTTTCACCATCTACTTGCATGAATGTGGTGATTTCATTCCTAAACTTGGCTATCTTGGCTGATGGGAAGAATTTTTCCAAAAATTTCTATACTAAGTCATCCCAGGTTGTAATGGAGCCGAATGGTAGTGATGTTAACCAACTTTTTACCTTGTCCTTAAGAGGAAAAAGAAAAAGTCTTAGTTGAATAGCATTGTCTGAAAAACCATTATATCTAAATGTATCACATAACTTAAGAGAATTAGAGAAAAGAAGGTTAGGGTCATCACTTGGTGCCTTTCAAACTGCATAAAAGTTTAGACCATTGGGATTATTGAAAGCTTAATCTGAAGTTGTTGTCTTGAATGGCTGACCTTTGAATGGATGGTTGAAATCCCTTATAACTAGTGGCTACAAAATCTTTCAAGGTTTTTTAAGTTTCATTGTTTACGTTTACCATTGGTGTAGGTGCAGGTGGTGTAGATTTCTCTTTCCATATTCGTTTAAAAGTCCTTTCAATGTGTTGATCCACTGAAGCTAAATCAACACTTTTAGATTTGCGCATGCAAATGAGAAAAGATTAAAGAAAGATAATAGCAAATAAAAGTAAAAATGTCTAGACTACAAAAATTCAGAAAATCTTTATTGATATTGAAAACACCTCTATAATCCCTAGCAAAAGTGCAAAAATTTGATTGTTTATTTTTGCAATATCTATAAATGCACATATCAAGTAATAAAGTGAAAGTGTTTAAGTATCGTCTCCTAAGGGATTATAAATAGTAATGTTAGGTAGCTTGGAAGCACCAAATGTGAGATCTTAAACCCTTATATCTAAATAGATGGAGGTTAGAGTTGATTGCAAAACTAAATAAAATAGAAAAGTGAAACCAATGTAGTTTTGTATCTTAACTCCACCAACTGTCACTTAGCAAGCTAAAGATAGTAGCCAAAAACTAAATCTAAAAAAGAAAGAATTGAAATCTTGAAATTGTAATTGCCAAAAATAAGAAGACATAAAACAAGAATTCTACAAACTCAAACTTAGATTAAAGAATTAGGAATGATTGAACTCAAAACTTGTAGGAGAAATATAACATTAGTCGAGACTTGTATGGCATAAAAGAATGAAAGTAAACAATGTTGCATGAAATGAGAATAGAATAAGATAGGAGAAGAAAGTAATTGTTGAAAAGAATGAAATAAAAAAACAATAATTAAAATCAAAAATAATGAAGCACTAATGTTTTGAAGAAAAAGAGATATTGAAAATAAACACTCCTTGAATTAAAGAAAAAAATTTGAGAAAAAACTTTTGTTAGTGGCAAATTTGTCACCTAAGCTAATAATTTAAAAACTAAGAAAAAAGAATTAATAACTAAAAAGAAAAAAAAGAATGAGAAGTAAGGAATGAGGAATGAGAAATAATCAAATCAAATGAATGGCCTTCCTATTTATAAGAAAAGGTTTGATCATAAGGATAGGAATTTAGAAGAGTTTAACTCCTATTCAATTGCTAATGGATCAAACTAATCTTAGTTTTTAAAGAGCCTTGTCAAATATGGTCTCTTTATGTTCAAGTTACCTTTGGTTGAATGGTACTCTTAAGAAGTAATCTTGGCTTTTGATCATGCTTGCTTCAATCTTAATCACATCTTTATCCTAATTGGCTAGGGAAAGATTACAAGATGATGAAAATTTATTTCCATCCAAACTCTTTTATTGTATAAGCTAAAGAGTCTTTCTTGGATTGAAACTTCCTTGGCCGATTGTCATAGTGTCTATATAGGCTTGAAATTCTTCAAATGGTGCATGTAAACTTTATCTTCTTCTTAGAACTAGATTGGCCAAATGGATAGAGTCTCAATGATCTTAAATTGTATGAAATTCTTTTTAGGATAGGTGTGGCTAAATATGATTAAGCGTGATAGATTCCTAGTGCTTGCCAAATTTTTTAAATAAGCATTATGTCTTCTTGCATTTTGAATTAGCCACGTGATCTCCCTTTGCAGCATGACAAGTCCTTATACAAATGGGAATCTTCAAATAATCTTTGTTTAGATCTTGCTTTGGCTGAATGAAAGGGTGACTTGGGAGTCCATGTACATATAAAATTCTTTCTTGGTTGCATGGTTGCATGGCATTGAACCAATAAGGTTTGACTATCTCAAGACATTGCATGGCCAAAACTCCCTTGCATGCATGTGTTTTCCTCATCCAAAGGCTTTAAACCCTAAAATGCAAGAAAATAACATTAAAGCACCAAAACTTGACCAAAATTTAAATTTTAGCACTAATTTTAACATGTAAAAATACTATATTTTTAGGTGCTATCGAACATGATAGGTGTTAGTGTTGAAATTAACAAAAAAGCAAAGACCTGAATTCATAAGAGGTTGGAGATCAATCAAGGACAAAGGTTAGAGGTGTCTTTGGCATTTGCACTCCAACGTTAAAATCAGTGTTTGAAAGGAAAAAAGATAAATCTAGAGAAAAATGAAGAAAAGAGAGAGAGAGAAAAAAAAAGAAAAAAAAAGAGAGAGAAAGAGAGAGAGATAGATAGATAGATAGATTAAGCTTGATTGCCCTTACTTGGGATGAAATGAGTATTACTTGAAAAGGGAAGGTTCTAGATTTAAGTGACTCTAGTTCTGAAAGTCAAGTTTAAGGCTGATAGGGCCAACTTGACCTAAAGTGCTAAGGAAAGGTCTAACAGGTGAATAACAAGTCAGCACTACGTTCATATGCTATTAGGTAGGATATTATACTAGCTGAGTTGACATGGACTCTGAAATATCAGGTTGGTTTACCATATCAGTTTGGACCTAGTGACTAAAATGACCTTACTTTGATGTTAAGTGAATCTCTTGCTGAAATGTCCATTATATCCTATTAGACTATAAAATGTCTCTAATATGTTCCCCAATAAAGAGTTTGATGGTTCATATGAGAATAAAAATGAGGTGAGTGACCTAATTTAGGCTTAGTCAGCTTTTGACTTTCAAGATTATGTTTGAACTAGAACTTTGTGTTGGTTTCATTTTTAATTCTGAATTGGCCTTGTCCGAGGTTATTTAAGTGTCCGATCTAACTATTTTACTTGACAAGTCAATCAAGGGTTTTTGAGGTAACATTTTGGGACTTTATTTGAAAAATGATTTCAAATTCATCTGAATGAGGAAAGAAATCTTTTAGTGAGTTTTTGAAATTTAGGTGGTTTTTGAACTTGAACAAAAAAGTTTAAAGGTTGTCTTTGGTTTTTATGGTGTGATGTGGCTTAATTTAAGCCATTTGTTTATTTGAAATTTGGCTATATAAACCTCATTTAAAAGCTTCATTCTTCACTTTTGTTTTCACATTTTTTACTTTGCATCTAACCTAGTTCTTCTTGCTTTTCTCCTACTATTTTAAGCTTTTATTTGCATCTATTCCTCCTTTTCTCCTCAATCACCTCTATACGTATACTAAGTTTTACTTTTGTATATTTTTCTTCTAACTCATATTTATCTAACATTAAAGTAGAGGTCAAGGATATCCATATCAGTCAACCTAAGGTAGAAATTCTTTCAGATAATGAGGTTCACTTTGCTATTATAAGAAAAGACTATAGTCAAGTTGCTTTTTAGTTAAACCTTTATCAGAGGTACCAAAACAATAGTTAGAGGAAAATATTCGAGCACGAAGGCAGAGAGTGACTTATGGGATAAAAGAATTGTTAGCTTCACTAAATGTTAACATCAAAAATCCTTCAGCCCCGATCAACCTATATAGCTCAATTACCCCTCCAATCTTTTATTGCTTGTTGTAGCCACTTTTTTTGTAGCTCTTTCTTCATCAACCCCTTTTAGCCAAACTCTAATTACAACTAAGCCTCTATTAGTTCTTCCTAGTGCTCAAACTTCATACTCAAATTCAAAGTTAGCATCAACTTTGAATCTTTTACCTTGGAGTCATCATCATCATTTTTTTATATAGTGGAGGTTTTTGGCCCCGAACAGGTCTAAGGATCGAAGTAGGATATTTTACTCGAGCAAGTTGACAAGAAGGAGGGCAGTGATAAAGAAAAAAAAGATTTTGAGGATGGTGTCGTGGGTTTATTCATTCCTTTTTATACCCTTTGTGACCTTAATTCCAATCCTAAAAAAGTGATGAAAAACCTAAAAGGACAAGCTACCCCTAAAGAATGTCCCAACCTATCTCTACTTATCATGCAGTTGTATTAAAAGATAGATTTACCTATTCTTCTAAAGGTTACAAAGTAGATGGGCCGAAGTCTAGGGATAGGGTAACCTATTTGGCAAACTTTGATAGGTGTCATAACGTATTGGTCCAGAGACTTGATTGCTAGACATAAAAATTTACAATCATGAAAACACAGGAAGTTGGCACCAATCTTTTTTAGAGAGTGATTGACCACCTAACAATTTTATATTTTTAATAAAATAATAAAACAAGTTTAAAGTTTATCAAAAAGATAATTTTTTGGTCTGTGAAATTAGAATTGGGTTCAACAGCTGGTTACACATGAGGAAGGATTAGCAGGCCTATAATGCCCATGAAATTGGTACCAATTAACCATGTTGTATTGATAGGTATGGAAAAATATGATTTTTATATGAAATTTAATTATAATTCCCTTCATTTTTAAGAAAAAAATCAATTAAAAATATTTATTTGGGAATATTAGGAAAATCTTTATATTAAAGGATTACCTCATAATTCTCTAACATATAGGTAGAATTCAAAGATAATCCTTTTCGTTTAAGATTTACCACAATATTTCTTTAAAAATAAAAATAATATTCTTTGAAAATGATAATTATTAATGACTCTCCAACATTTAGGTAGAGTACCAAAAATTATATTCATCTAAATATTATTTTAATTTTTTTTTAAACTAATTTTTCAAAGAACTTTTTTTTGCAGTAAAAAATGATGAATGATATAATTAACATTAAACATCAATAATTAAAATAAATAAATATATATGCATAATGAGTGCAAACATCAATTTAGAATGGGATACATGCAAATGTATACCATAAATGACGACAAGATGCAAATTTAAGATCGAGTCTAGTCTCAAACCTCTAGGTAGAGTTTAGGTCCAACTTTTTATATTTAAAATTTTTTTTTTCATTTTTTATTCTTTATTTAATTTTATTACTTTAAGTTATGAAAATATGTGAAAATACTGAATGAAGTAAAATTTCCTAAATCCCCATCATTTATGTGACATTCGAGAATAAATTATTTTACAAAATGTTTTCACATAAATCTTTGAATTTTGGAATGGTCTCAAGTTTTTTAATGGATTAGGGCTTCGCTTATGGTTTTGGTTTTTCCCTTGGGTTTAAGGTTTTGCCTAAGATTTAGGGTTCTTTTTAGGAGTTCGTTTTAGGGTTTCATTTTAGAGTTTTGCTTTAGGGTTTTGCTAATTTACGAACCTCTCTAAAAATCTTCAACATCTAGATAGACTTTCCGAACAAGCTCATTTATTATAATTTCTCAAAAAAATAAATTTTTATACTTTTATATATTTTCCCTTTATTGAAATTTTATTGTTTTATTTATACTTTTATTAATTCTTTATTATTTTTATTTTTATTATTTAATAATTCCACAATATCTAGATGAAATTATTATATTATTATTTTTTATATATTATTATTTTTTTAAGTACAATTTTGGACTCCCTCCAACATTTAAGCAAAGAATTCAAAATCTTCAATTTTTTACATTATATATATATATATAAGCAATGCACATCTTAATTTTATAAATATACATATATATATATAAATATATAACCAAAATTAAATAAGAAAACAAAGGAATACAACTCCAATCAAACACATGCACTGGCTAAATGCTAAGAAAAGGTAACAAAGACCACTCCAAGGTGTCTTAGGTAACACTACTATCGTCTTCACCTTTGTCCTTATCAAAACACTTGCTTCATGTGCTAATGATTTTCACTATTATCTTCAAACTAAATTAAAAAAAAAAAAAAAAGACATGAATACAAACTCCTAAAAAGATATAACTAAAATTTTCTAAAATAGTGGTGAACTCACCACTTGAATCATTCTTCAACAACAACCTCTCTTGTCAACAGGCATGAACCGAATGTCATTTTCTTGCATGCAAAACATGCCAAAATAGCAAGCAAGACAAAGAAAGAAAAACAAAAACAAAAACTTCAAACCTTCCCCACACATACCACTAAGACTCTATAAACCCTTTGTTTCATTTACTGCAACTAGAATGTCCAAGACAAAGTTCCCATTTTTCACGTGAAGATAAGCATGGAAGGAGGGAAAGACATAAAATTTTAACAGAAACCGAAAGCGAAGCCATCAGAAATCCAGCGGCCCTTTTTTTTTTTTTTTAAATATGTTCAAAAGCACAAGGCTTTCAAAGTTTCATGGAAGGAGAAGAAGACCAGACCTTAAACCCCCTTTTTATTCATCACAGCCTCTGTCTACCAGACAAAATGAAGCTTAAAGCCCTGCAATGCATCATCTCGTTTGTTCATTCGGAAAACTTATATTTTTTTTTATGTTTTGGTCGAATATGGGAGGCATGTTTACCTTATATGGAATGGGAAAGAGTGTTGTTTTCTTAAAAACTTATAAGGAAAGCATGATAATAACTTCATGTATGTAAACAAACCGTGAGAAGCGAAAAAAAGATTACTTTTTCTGTTTTTCAACCAAAGGCATGTATTTGTCTGTTTAAAACCTCTCCCTTTTTTATACCCAAAAGCTTCCTTTTCTTCCTTTTGGTTCACGCCACCGCTTCCCTGTTCGTTTCTTTCCTTCTTTTTCTTTTCGCTGCCGTTCAGCCACCTCTCTTTTTTTTTTTTCTTTTTCTGTTTTCAGTTTTTCCCTTTTGCCGCCACTGCTTCACGTTCAGTTTTCTAGTCTGCTGCTCTTCCCCGAAAGCACAATGCTTCTCTTTTCCTCTTTTCCATTTTTCTTTTTTATTTTTTTTCTGCTTGTTGCTGGCATTCCACCCAACTTTTTTTCGCTTCCCCGTATTGCCTTTTCTTCTCTGCTTTTACACCACTGGTTTCTCTGCCAGTTTTTGCTTCATCGTTTTCCTTCTTTGTTTCTACCAGACTTTTATTTTTCTTTCCTTTTTCTTCTCGGTGTAGTCTCTTTCTGTTGGCTTCCTTCGCCTCTCTTTTTTTGCTTCTGCTTTATTTTTTTTTTGCTTCATGCACGTTCTCCTCCCCTCTTTTCTCTCGTTGCCTGCTTTTTTCTTTACGTTTTCTGCTCTAGTTTCTTTTGTTCTCTGCTACTCAGGTTCTTTTGCTGCACAATTTTTTTGTTTGTCTTTCTTTTGCTGGCCATTCCTCACGTCTCTTTCTGCTTCTTTCGTAACTCTCCCCTCTTCACTGTTTTTGTGTTTCAGTTTTCCTTCCCTAGTTCATGCCGCCATTATCCACATAACCCATGCGGCTTGCAGCAGTTTATGTTTTTGTTGACCTATTCCTCCCATTCACATGCACGGCTCCACCTTTTTTATGACATGAAATGGCCATTTGTAGCAACGGCGAATGGGCCTTTGTGGCTTGGGCCTTCAATCCAAAATCCAATGCTTTGAAGCCTTGCATTTATTTGGGCTTCATTATTCTTCTCTTTATGAGCCATGTTGTGGTCGATTTGAATTCTCACTTTGGACTATTTTAGGTCAAGTATTTTTTATTTTTTTTATTATTTATAGTTTTTATCTTTTTGTCATTTTATAATTTTTATTTTTTTATAATTTATAATTTATTTATATTTTCATAATTTTCATTTATTTTTTTATTTAAGGAATTTTATATATTTATTTGGTTTTTTGTTTAATGGCCAACAATAGATTGTTAATTGGTTTTTAAAAAGGAATCTTTTATCATGCTTTTTATTGAGCCATTTGGGTATTTATTCGGGCCTACATAATAAGCCTTACTATGGGGCCCACATTGGGACTTATCTCGAAGTAGTTAAAAATGGATTGTATAATAGGCTTAAAAGATAAGGACCACGGCCCGATTGTAAAAAACGTACCCAAATAAAAATGATAAAATATCTTAGATAAAATTAGGTGTCTATAATTGTCCATCTTCATATATTTTTTAGGATTAGGAATAATGCAAAAACATAGAAAACAATTTTGTCTGGATGTTACTTCCTAAGGCAATTTTTTTTTGTTTATTGTGCTTTTGTTCCTTTTTTTTTTTTTTTACTTTTTTCCTTAAGACGACCAAGATTAAAGCATGAGTTGAAATATAAGGATGACCAAGATTGAACCACAGGTCGAATAAGGTGATTGAACTTGAACTATAAGTCAAATGAGATGACTGCTAATCTGGGTTCACGTGCTAGCTAATCTGAGCTTTCATGCCAATTAATTTTGGGCTTACGTGCCAACTAATCTAGGCTTATGTGTCAACTAAACTGGGCTTAAATTTGGGTGTCAGTTAAACTGAGCTTATGTACCAGCTAATTTAGGCTAAAATTTTCATAGATGTCAGTTAAATTGGACTTAAAATTTTATTGGTTACCAACTAAATTGGCCTTAAAATTTCTTGATGCCAACTAAATTGGGCTTAAATTTGCACTGGGTGCTAACTACTTTGGGATTAAATTTGCATTGGTGGCAACTACTCTAAGCTTAATTTTGCATTGGTGGCAGCTAAATTAAGCTTAAATCTTCATTGGTGCTAGCTAAACCAACTTAAATTTCCATTAGATGCTAGCTAAACTGGACTTAAATTTGAGTTGACTTAAAGTTTTTTGGAAATTGGCAATCTCTATCATAAATGAAAAAGGTGAAAATTTTTTTCTTTCCTAATGGATTGGATGATTCAACACATAGAGGTTTCTAGTGAATCAAGAGGAATTCACCATTTAAAAAGACAAAAAAAGTGTATAGTTTTCAGCCATTCTGAGCTTACGTACTAGCTAATCTAGGCTTATATGCCAGCTAAACTGAGCTAATGTGCTAGATAGTCTAGGCTTGATTGCCAACTAAACTGAGCTTACATGCTAGCTAAAATGAGTTTATGTGCTAGCTAATCTAGGCTTGCGTGCCAGCTGGACTAGGCTTAAAGCTTAGGTACTAACTAAACTAAGCTTAAAGTTTCATAGGTGCTAACTAAACTAAGCTTAAAATCTATCTCAAGTGCCAGAAAAATTAGACTTAAATTTTCATGAGTGCTAACAAAACTAGGCTTAAAACCTAGGTGCCAGTTAAACTGGACTTAGATTTTCATTGGTGTCAGCTAATTAGGCTTAAATTTTCATTAGATGCCAAATAAACTAGGTTTAAATTTTCATTGGTGTCAACTAGACTAAGTTTAAATCTTTTCATCAATGCCAGCTAAACTGGACTTACATTTTCATGGGATTAAATTTTTATTAGGTGCCAGCTAAACTAGGCTTTAAATTTTCCATTGGGTGCCAATTAAACTAGGCTTAAATCTTTTTATAAGTGATAGCTAAACTATGCTTAAGTTTTCATTGGTGCTAGATAAGCTGAGCTTAAATTTTTATTGGTACCAGTTAAACTAGGCTTAAATATTTTCATAGGTGCTAGCTAAACCAGGTTTAAATCTTTTCATAGGTGCAAGTTAAACTGAACTTAAAATCTTTCTCAGGTGCTAGAAAAAATAACTAGACTTAAATTTTCTTGGGTGTTGACTAAACTAGGCTTAAATCTTTCTCGAGAATTAGCAATCCCTATTAAAAATCAAAAAGGTAAAAATTTTCTTTCCAAATGGATTGAATGGTTTAGCACACTAAAGTCTTTGTTCATTCAAAAAGGTTTCATCATCTAAAAAGTATAAAGAAAAAGCATACATTTTTTCATGTCGGCTCACAGATAAAACGTAAGTTTTTCTAAAAACAAGAATCCCTTAAAAACCAAACATACTCAACATTTTTTTTAGTTTCCAAATGCGACATTTTAATATATGTCAAAATTAGCCATAAAGGCTTAAGATTTTAAAAAGTTATATGGGAATGAAAAAAAAATTGAGATTTTTGAAATCAACCCTTTTCAAACTTCTAGGATCTTGATATTTTAGATCTTTCAAAAAGATCTTGCTTATCTTTGTTCAGCATCCACCTTATTTAGTATTAGGAGTGGCCTTCAAGGTTTGCTTTAGACTACCTTTTTGTAGGGTTTTCACCCTAGAGTTCTTTTTTTCTTTTTCTCTTTTTTGATTTTTTTATTGACTAATTATCACATCATGCACTTAAGAATTTAAACTTATCCAAAAGGGGTTAATGGTCCAAATAGGAAATTAAGCAACAAAAAAGGATAAAAAGGTTAATGGTCATTTTTTCCAAAAAAGCTTTTCAATTTTAAAGCATCAATCATTGATCCAATATGAACTTTCATAAGATTCAACGTAGGCTAAGGTTTAGGATTTTCAAAGAGAAGGATAGACAGGTCCAAAACAAGTGTTTAAGGGCAATTAAAACCGAGGACCATTATTTTTTTTGAAGGAATCATTTTGGGGTATATTTCTTGTCATTTTCTTGTGGTTTTCACCCATTCATTTTTCTTCTTTTCTTTCTTCTTTTTTCTTTCTTCTTTTTTTCTTTTTTCTTTTATTCTTTTCTCTTCTTCAATTTTTCCTTTTTCATTCTTTCACTTCTTCTTTTATTTAAGTAGATTCAAAACATTTAGGAACTTTTATATTGGGTCTTTGCCCTTAACATATGGGATTCTATTTTGGACATCATTATTTTTAACCCCTAAATGTATCCTTTTTGCCCCCTAGTATGGAGGGTGATCTTTAGTTACGGTTTATTTTGAAAGAAATTTATCAAGCTCAAAAAGGTAATAAGAGATAAATTACTTTACTTGTGAAGGGATAATGAAAGATAACCATTTGTTATTTTAAGTATGATCACTTAATTTAAGAGCAATTCCTTTTGGAAAAATAAATTTGAAGAAAGGTTTTCATTTCAAAAGTTCTTTTCTCTCTCTTTTCTTCTTTCTTTTTCTTTTTTTGTTGTTTCTTTTACAAAATATTTGAATTTATTAGGTCATTAGTTGGATTTATTCAAATTTTTTAATTGCATGATGTCATAACTATTTTTTTCACTTTTTTTCTTTTTTTTTTTCTCTATTTTTTAAATGCCCCTTATAACTTAGACATTAATCCACTTTATCAGTAATGCGATTAATGGAAAATACCCCATTTAATAAACCACTCTTAATGAAAGTTATTACAAAAAAAGGGTCACATGGAATGAACCCATTTAATGTATCAAATGATCCAAGTTATTCCATAAAAAGAGAACGAATGGGTTGATCATAACTCAAGTTATATTAAGGGTGATGAAGTCTTTCTTTATTTGATCAACATGCCCTCAAGACATTAGACTAGGACAATTTTGGGGTAATGAGCTGAAAGGTTGGTATCTTTAAGGTTATTTTATAAGATTTGGAGTGATTTTGATTTTGGAAAGTTTAGAGCTATAGCATAGCATTAACATATCAAATTACCATATCTGAATTCTAAAAAGAAATGTTATGATTCCCTAATCTTCTAGGAACCGTATTTTTTTAAAATTAGCTATTTCATTATTCATTACCTTGGAAAAGAATATCACCTTTTTATATTATAACATTATCAAGTGAAAGCAAAGTTCACAAATTCAAATTCATGGCTTTTAAAAAGTCATGGTTAAAGAATGGAATCAATTGAATGATTTAAGAAATGGTGTCTAGGTATTTGAGAAATTCTTAATAGTGACTGCCAACACATCCGAGACACTTTTCTTTTATCGCAAAACTTTCTTTTCGTTTTTCATTTTTTTTACTTTTTCACTTTTTGCTTTTTCTTTTTCTTTCACTTTTCACTTTCTTTTTCTTTCTTTTTTTTAAGGTATTTCTATTTTTTATAACCTTGGGACTTAAGTATTTGGGACTTTATTCAAATCCATAATATCTTCTTTTTACTATTTTTCTTTCATAGAAAACCTACAAATCCAAAATTTAAAAGAAATTGAAAACATCAAATGACAATATAAATCCATGAAACATTATGATGTACAATGTCCATTCATGCAATGCAAACATGCAGATAAAACCTAAAAAATTCACATCTCAATAGTGCTCTTGTAATGGCATTCAAACTTACAAAAATAAAAGCTCCCCACTTAGCAATTTATCTTTAATTTCATTGACCTCAATTCCATTGCTATCAATCATCAAAACCACTAGACAGTTCTTTAAAATTTGTGAGATGTACGTCAATCAAAGCTTGAATTGTATCCTTGAAGGTAGTACAATCTTCAATAGAATAACCTTCGACCCATTATAAAATTCACACTTAACATTGGAACCATACCACTTCGGGTAAGGAGACTTTCTAGGTTTTGCAGGGACAACAAAAATCATATGATTTTTGGCAAGGTGAAGAGCTTAGCGTAAGACATTGGGAGTGAATGATACATTTTGACTCTCTTTCTCTTACAGCTTTATGAATGGCTTAGGTTGATCTTTTGTTTTATGAATGTTTGTGGCAAAGAAATTAAAGCACACAAATGAAAATGTTAAGCAAAATTACTAACCCGAAGTGTTGGTTGAGAATAATATGGTGACCATTGGGAATAGTCATTCACCAAATTTTCTCGTATCAAGGTGAGATTTTTCTCATTTCACCGTTCAACAAATGCCTTTTAAATATATTCATCATAAATATTCCCCTTTCTTTCATAATGAATTTCCACATTGCTATCCATAATTCTTTTCATTTTTATCTTATCCTCGATTTTGCCTATAGCAAATAGTAAATTGGCAAATTCTGAGGATGTGTTACTAATCAATTTATCATAAGAAAGAGAAGGAAGGTTATAGAAAATTTAGCTCCCAATTAGTTAAAGCTACTAGACTTATGATGCAACCTTTTTCCATCTAGTAGCATATTTTTTTTTAACTATCATTAGGGCTCCTTATCATATTTTGAAAGGCTAATCGGTCTAAAGCCATCTTTAACAAATGCTGATACTTAGGGTTGGCAATGGGTCGGGTCAGAACGGGTTTTTGCTCGTCCCGAACCTAACCTAATTTTTTTTTAATTTTTTAATACCCGAACCCAACTCAAAATCCAATATTGTATAAATCTTACTCGACTCAACCTGACCTAAAATGAATAAAATATTATTTTTTAAAATATAAAATATTATTTTTAAAATATAAATATATAATTATATAATTATATATAAACAAAAAATTAAAAAATAATTTTTAATATAGTATTGGGTCGGGGTCGGGTCTAGTTTGCCTAAAACTCGAACCCGACCCGACCTCGATTTTTTCTTAGTAATACTCGATCTGACCCGACCCAAAACTCGATTTTCAAAAAAAAAATCGACCCATGAGGTCGGGTTGGGTCGAAACCCGTTAGACTCGGGCTAGGCTACCAACCCTACTGATACTGCTTAAAGAATACTCGAGATAAATCCCTCCAAGTACGAATTTGGCTACTTTTCAAACTATAATACTAATTGGCTACTATCCTAGTCAAACTTTCTCGAAAGTTATAAATAAGCAGCTTTTCATCATAGGCATACCCAACCATTTTATGGTAGTATTGAGCCAAATGTGTCTCAAGACATGCAGTTCTGTTATACTTCTCAAATGTTGAAACTTTGAACTTGGATAGAATAATCACATCTTGAGCTAGCTGGGATTCCTTTACATCGTAAGATTTATCCTTACTTTCAACAACTTGAATCTTTTCTTCCAAAAAACTATACCTTATCTGTTAATTTAAATATCATGATTCATCACTTGTGGGTCCTAAGCTAGGTCCTTCTGGTTGATAATTTTCTTGAGCAAAAGGTTTTTCGGTAATCTCTTTTATCTCTCCTATCAAATTAATATTCTTCTGATCCTTAGAAGAAATCGTAGGGATTATTCTTGAAGAAATTTTTTTTTTTTAGAGCATATATGAATTGCATTTTATTGAGTGGATACACAAATGGATGAGTGAATGCATGAATTACAAAGCTTTTTGGTGAAAAGTGTGGAAATTGTAATAGTAGCAAGAATTAGAAACAAACCATAATTCACTTATCTAAGTTAAAAAAGACAACATCTTATTAACATAAAAAAAAAAAAAGCATTTTCCAAACAAGAAATTCATAGAGCATTTTATTTTGCCAACCTCCTATCATTTGAAAACAAAAACTCTATCCATCTTCATTATTATGCCATCCCCTTTTCACTTTAAACCCCTATTATCATTGAATTGAACCATTTTGCATCCATAAATGATTGTACCTTGTGTTTGAAACCCTTACAATTCTCAATAGAGTGCTCCGTATTCCTATCATGGTATTCTCATTTTGTATTTGGGTCAAAATATTTTGGGTTTAGAGGCTTTAAGGGTTTTGAAGGTACAAGGGTGACAAGGAGTCTCTTAAATACATATATAAAGAGTTTTCCATATGAAATAGAGATAGGATCTAACTATTTCTTTTTCTTGGGTAATTTTAAGCAACAAGTTGACTAGAAGCCTAAAAGTTTGGTCATGGTGCAAAGGTTCAAAATTGAAAAATTAGCTAAATAAGTGGTTAGGGAATGGCAGGCTAGAGATGTGGAGTCCTCAAAGACTATAGAATGTTTTGGGGGCTGATTCTAGATATTTGGAAAGAAGGTCAAAAATAGACATGAAAAAGATTTGAATGTAGGTTTGGGTTCAAAACGATTGGTGATAATTGTATGGAACCTGGTAACTCTGTCCTGGAAATCAAATTCTAAAGCTTAGATATTTGTGTGGTCAAATCATTCATCCCTTTTATGATTTGTCCAGATATTCATTATTGCACAAACCACTAAATGTTTCAGCATGCTCAGAAAATGTACTGGGCCCAATAGGAATTAGTTGATCATGACTCCATGAATTCATAGAACTTAGTTGAGCTGAAACTGGTAAAGACCCTTGGAAAGGCACCAACTTAAGTTCTTTTAGTCTATCAATTGTTTTCATCAACTCTATGAGCAATTTTGTCAACTTTTGAATGTCATAACCAAACTCCATTTGATTGCGTTCTAATGCACTAATTCGAGCCTTCATTTGGTCTTTCATATTTTTAGCTTCTTATACCCACTAAAACAAATATTTTATTTCAAAAGTTTAATCCAAAATACTAATGCTATTATTCTTACTAAATGACTGACACAAAACAATTCCTAACTTGCATGCGACACAGAATATGTTTATGAATGCATGAGTAAGAAAATGATGCAAATATATCTAAACAAGTTGAACAACCCAAAATATACAAATCACCTTAACTATGAATGTAGAATGCACTAATTGAATTCCAAAAAGATGACAAACTCCTTATTTATCCTAAAACTCTCTTTTGCTTTTTCCATCTCTTTTTTTTTTTAATTATTTAGACTCTATTTTTATCCTAACTTTATTTATATTATTACTTTAAACATAAATTACACCAAAATGCCCCACCTATCTATGAAAGAGATTGGCATGGCTTTTAACTTTTAAATAATTATTTTCCTAGGTGCTTTCTGATTAACTTTTAACTTCTAAATAATTCCTTTCCTTATGATTGCCTGTTAACTTCTAAATAATTCCTACAAGAGGTTTACACTACTAATGGCTTCATGAGAGCTTTTTTTTGCTGATGATTGACCCTAAAATTATAACCTCTCTTAAAATGTAACACCTATATGATGTATGTACAAAATTAAAAACTATACAAAGAAAATGAATCAATAATCTAAAACAAATAAATAATAAAAATAATGAAACAACCATTTAATACAACAGAATAATACAACAAAATAAATAAAATATCCTAAATTTTTGTGATTTCCTAAAAAAGCGACATGGCTTTACCCTAGGTAGGCTTCCTATGGCTTGCGATATGTTGAGTTGAGATTTATTTATTTAAAGGTTCCCAAATCAAACTTTACATCATCGTCCATTATAAACTAATAAGGCATACCAATCTTTACCTATTACAAGCTATAAATGGAAAGGGTTTGATTTGAATGGATGTATTTTGCTAGCAAATGCAAAGGTTATCACTTTACAAGGGTGTAGCTACTTAACTTTCTCCTAATAAAAACGAAGCTTGGGTCTATAGCACATGCATGTAAGTGAGTGTGAAAAAATGTGCAAAGCAATATATCTTTCTGAACAACATAAATGAATTACAAATAACAAAATCAAAACAAGATAATAATTAACATGCAACTTATATATTTTTATTATTTAAAAAAAATAAGATGAAGCAAATTAAATTAAATATCAAATAAAACCAATAATTCCAAAACTTTTGATAACACATGATTAAAATTTTTGGTTTAACTCTTGAAGTCCTTAAAGGAGTCACCAAGCTATCATAATATATTGGTCTAGAGACTTGATCGCTAAACGTAAAAATTTATAATCATGAAAATATGATGGGTCATCACCAATTTTTTTTAGGGTGTGATTGGCCACCCAAATTTTCTATCTTTTTAATAAAATAATAAAATGGGATTAAAGTTTATCAAAAAGATAATTTTTTGGTCTACAAAATCATGATTGGGTTTGGGAGTCGATTACACGTGCAAAATGATTAGCACTCCCACAATGCCTATGAAATTGATACCAATTAACCATGCACTATTTATAGGTTTGGATAAAAATGATTTTTATATGAAATTTAATTATAATTCCTTTCATTTTAAAAAAATAAAATCAATTAAAAATCTTTATTTGAGAATATTAAAAAAAATATTTAGATTAAAAGATTACCTTATAATTCTCCAACATATAGGAAGAATTCAAATATAATCATTTTCATCTAAGATTTACCACAATATTTTCTTAAAAATAAAAATAATATTCTTTAAAAATGATCATTATTAGTGACTCTCCAATGTCTAGGCATAATACCAAAAATTATATTCCTCTGAATATTATTTTATTTTATTTTATTTATTTATTTTTTAAACAATTTTTCAAAGAACTTATTATGTAGTAAAAAATGAAGAATGATATAATTAACATTAAATATCAATAATTAAAAATAAATATATATATATATATATGCATAATGAGTGCAAACATCAATTTAAGATGGGATATATGCAAATGTATGCCATAAGTGATGACAAGATGCAAATTTAAGATTGGGTCCTTAAATATAAAATAACCACTCAGGCTCTCCAACTTTTACGCAGAGTTTGGGTGTGATATTTTATATTTAAAATCTCCTTTTTTATATTTTATTCTTTATTTAATTTTATTATTTTAAGTTACGAAAATTTATGAAAATTCTTAATGAAATAAAATTTTTTAAATCATCATCATTAAGTAGCATTCGAAAATAAATTATTTTATAAAAAGTTTTCACATAAATTCTTGAATTTTTGAATGGTCTTGGGTTTTTTATTGGATTAAGGCTTCGTTTAGCATTTCAGATTTTACCTTGAATTTAGGGTGTTACATAGGATTTAGGGTTTCCTTTTAGGGTTTTCTTTTAGGACTTCATTTTAGGGTTTCACTTTAGGGTTTTGATAATTTATGAACCTTTCTAAAAGTCTCCAACTTCTAGATAGACGTTTAGAGCAAGCTCGTCTATTATAATTTCTCAAAAAAATAAATTTTTATACTTTTATATATTTTCCCTTTATTGAAATTTTATTCTTTTTGTTGATACCTTTACTATTATTTATTAATCCTTTATTATTTTTATTTTTATTTTTATTTTTTAATAATTTCACAATATCTAGATGGAGTTATTATATTATTATTTTATATATATTATTATTATTATTTAAGCATAATTTTGACTACTTTCAACATCTAGGCAGGGAATTCAAGATCTTCAAATTTTTACATTAATATATATATATATATACAATGCACATCTTAATTTTATAAATATATATACATATATATATATAACTAAAATTAAATAAGAAAGCAAAGGAATACAATCTCCAATCAAAGATATGCTCTAGCTAAATGCTAAGAAAAGGTAACGAAGACCACTCCAAGGTGTACTGGGTAAAACTACTACCGTCTCCACCTTTGTCCTTATCAAAACATTTGCTTCATGTGCTAACGACTTTCGCTATTATCTTTAAACTAAAATAAAAATAAAAAACGTGAATACAAACTCCAAAATAAAATTTTCTCAAATAGTGGTGGACTCACCACTCGAATCATTCTTCAACTACAACCTCTATTGTCAACAAGCAAGAACCGAATGTCATTTTCTTGCATGCCAAAATAGAAATCAAGACAAAGAAAGAAAAATAAAAACAAAACTTCAAACCTTCCCCACACATACCACTTAGACTCTATAAACCCTTCGTTCCATTTACTGCAACTAGAATGTCCAAAACAAAGTTCCCATTCTTCACGTGAAGATAAGCATGGAAGGAGGGAAAGACATAGCTTTTTAACAGAAACCGAAACTGAAGCCATAAAAAATCCAGCGGCCCTTTTCTTTTGTGAAAGTATGTTAAAAAGCACGTGCCTTTCAAATTTTCATGGAAGGAGAAGAAGACCAAACCTTAAACCCCCTTTTTATTCATCACAGCCACTGTATACAAGACAAAATGAAGCTTAAAGCCCTCTAGTGCATCATCTCGTTTGTTATATTTTTTTTATGTTTTTCTCGAATATGGGAGGCATGTTTACCTTATATGGAATGCAAAAGAGTGTTTTTTTTAACTTATAAGGAAAGCATGATATTGACTTCAGGTATGTAAACAAACCGTGAGAAGCGAAAGAAAGATTACCTTTTCTGTTTTTCAACCAAAGGCGAGTATTTGTCTTTTAAAAACCTTTCCCTTTCCCCGAAGGCTTCCTCTTCTTCTTTTTGGTTCACGCCACCGCTTCCTTATTCCTTTCTTTCCTCTCTCTTTTTCTTTTCATTGCTGCCATTTTGTTCAGCCACCTCTCTTCTTTTTTTCTGTTTTCAGTTTTTTCTTTTTGCCGCCATTGCTTCACGTTCAGTTTTCTAGTCTGCTGCTCTTCCCCGTATGCACAATGCTTTTCTCTTCTTTTTTTGTTTTTTATTTTCCTCTGTTTGCTGATGGCTTTCCACCCAACTTTTTTTTGCTCCCTGTTACTAGCTTTTTCTTCTCTGCTTTTACGCCACTAGTTTCTCTGCCAGTTTTTACTTCCTCGTTTTCCTTCTTCTTCGTTTCTACCAGACTTTTATTTTTCTTTCCTTTTCTTCTCGCTACAGTCTCTTTCTGTTGGCTTCCCTTGCCTCTCTCTTTTTCTGCTTCTGCTTCTTCCTCTTTTTTTACTTCACATTCTCCTTCCCTCTCTTCTCTTGCTGCCTGCTTTTCTTTAAGATTTTTTGCTCTAGGTTTTTTGATCTCTGTTACTCACGTTCTTTTTCTACCTAATTTTTTTTGCTGCCGGCCCTTCCTCACATTTCTTTCTGATTCTCTCCTAACTCTCTCCTCTTCACGTTTTTTGTGTTTCAGTTTTCCTTTCCTTTTTCGTGCCGCCACTATCCCCATAACGCATACGGCTTGCAGCAGGTTTTGTTTACCTCTTCCTCCCATGCACATGCACAGCTCCACCTTTTTTATGACATGAAATGGCCATTTGTAACAAGGCCGAATGGGCCTTTGTTTTTAGTCATGGCTTGGCCCTTAAATCCAAGAGCCAATGTTTTGAAGCCTTGCATTTATTTGGGCTCCATTTTTCTTCACTTTATAGGCCATGTTGTGGCCAATTTGGATTCTCATTTTGGGCTATTTTGGGTCAAACATTTTTATTTTTTTATTATTTATAATTTTAATTTTTTTATAATTTTTTTATTTAATGATTTTTTATATTTTTATTTGGCTTTCGTTTAATGGCCAACAATGGGCCATTAATAGATTTTTAAAAAGGAATATTTTATCATTTGGGTATTCATTCAATCTACACAACAAACCTCACTATGGAACCACATTGGAGCTTATCTTGAAGCAATTAAAATAGGATCGTACATGGGCTTAAAAGATGAAGGTCAAGGCCCAATTGTAAAAAACATGCTTGGATCAAAATGATAAAATATCTTGAACAAAATTAGATGTCTGCAATAGGTTATATGTCTAATGGGGGTCCATTTTGGCTGGTGTTAGGTTTCCTTTACATTTTTTCCTTGTTGAATTTTTGCTTGCTTATAATTTAACCTTCACTCAGCTTGTCACTAAATAATAGGTTTTATCATTCTTTGTAAAAAAACTAAGTCTTCTTCCTACTGTAAGTTTATTTAGGAAAATTTTCATAATAAAAAAAATCCTCATGAAAAGAGCTAATATTATGTGACAACTTGTCTTTCCAAAAAAATTTTTACAAACTATTTCAATCATTCCATAAAGACCTAAAAGTTTTTCTTTCTCTTATATTAAAGGTTGGTGAAGTTTGGGAAATAAATAATGCTTCGAGCATGTTTAAGAAGGCCAAAATGGGTCCTTTGACTGATGATGAGATCGAGGCCCTTGATACAATAAACGATTTTTTTGATGATGCAAAATTAGTTGTAAATGTGTATGGGTTGACCCTCTCTAATGTATTTAAGATGATTGAATTTAGGGGTGAATATTTTAGCTAATACTAATCCCTTGTGTTTATTAATAGTTTATATTTTCTATCTTTTAGGTTGGTTTTTAAGTTGCAAAAATGGTAGGTTAGGTTTCCCAAATAACCTCTGGCTTCAACATAGCTAGGTTTACTTAACTAGTTACTAAAAGGAAAGGGGAAAGGGCAAGGAAAGGCCTTTTAACCTAATGGTTAGACTTGCAACTAAAGCATTAAGATAGTCAATCAACCACCTTAGGGCTCATGGACTAGAGGTAAGAGCCCTACGATGTTAGAAAAGTTGAAAGAAAAAGTGATGCCTACGAAGAAGTCACAAATGAGATGAAGGATTAAGTCCTTACCCTCCGGTGCTTGCTTCGAGCTCTAACTCATTGGGGGCAAATATTTTTTAACCTTGAAGCTTGAGGCTGAGTAGTGTGCTTTTGATAATCATATAATTGTCAAAAGGATCAGCCAAAATACAATGATAAAAAGGTATGTTTTAAGTTAGTTCTTGCTCTTATTAGATTTTTTAAGTGACTAATTTATTCATATTAAGTATAGGCTCGATTTTTGTTTGTAGATTTTAATTGGCTTTCCAAGTCTATCTTTTAAAACAACGGTTAACTTTGGTACATTCCTATAAGGCTTTTGTTGACCTTGTCAAGGTTGAATAAGACATGAGAAAGTATGAAAAAGACATCAACTTCTTTATGGAGAGTAGCAAAAAGCTTATCGCCTTTAATCCCTAAACCAAAAGACTAATGATAAGCTTAAAAAAAAGATAGAAAATCTATCCTAATAGTTTGTGGATATGTCCATGCAAAAGGCCACTGTTGATTTTGTTTGTTAATAGGTCAAACTTAAGCTTAACATTACTTTGCCAAAATGGAAAATTTGAAGAAAAGTCTTCATAAGTCCAAGAAAGCTAAGCAAAAAGTGGTGGAGAATTTTCTAGCATCTAAAGACTACTATAATAAACAAATAAAATTTGCTTGGACCCAGGTGTTAGCTCATTCTAATTGGCGCTTAAGGAGGTGAAGTTCATATATGCCTATCTAGACCTTTCTATGATCGACATTAACAATTTAAGGAGGAAGCCGTTATAGAAAAAAAAGAAGAAAAGGAAAACTAGCAACAACAACATAAAAATGATATGAAAATAGATCAGGTTGTTGTTGTTGTGACCTATGTAACTGTTAAGGAGTCTTCTATTATTGTGGCATAGGTTGAGGAGTCAACTAAAACTGACCATGTTCCCACTAGCCAAGATCAAACTTATAAAGTAACTTGGCTTGTCTTTTGAAAATTTTTGCTTTTTGTTATCTTATTTGTTTTTATATAACTTTTTTTTCATGTAACTTTTCATTTCCATTAATGAAGTTTTAGTTTCCATTTATTTTTAAAATTTTTCTCTTTTTGAGCTCAATGTTGGATGACAAGTTGTGGAAATCACTTTTCAGCTCTACCTAGAAGGCTTGTATGATCTTTTCTTAGAATCATATAAGAATTAAGTAGGCTATACCTTTAGGTTGGATGATTTTTACAATATGTTGTTTAGAATATTTACAAAGGAATCATTCACTTAGCTCGAATATTTATAGTTTAGTTTGAATAATAGAAAAATCTATTTAACTTTAGGTTTCATCCATCCCAGAATTTGAGTCTACAACTTGTAGACTGGGTATGCATGAACTAGCTTGAATTTAGTATCTTTATTGACAATAAATTTTCAAATTATCCATATTTCAAGTTCTTAGGATGGGATTTCCATTCAAATCTTGCAATCTATAAATGCCAGGTTGGGTAACTTTTTTAATAATGTACGATCCCTTAAAGTTCAATGCCAATTTTCCACCTCAGTCATCTCTGCGTACAGCTTCAACCTTTCTAAGTACTAGGTCTCCCTTTTCTATGTCTTTTCATTGAACCTTCTTATTATAGTAGTTCGAGATTTTATGTTGATATGTAGCTATCCTTGTTAAAGTTGCATCTCTTTGTTCCTTTGTTAAATCTAAGTTATCTCTTTATGTTAAATCTAAGTTATCTCTTTATGCTTCCATGTTTCTTTTGTCATTGCTCAGCTAAATAAGTAAACTCGATAGGTCAAACTTTGTAAAGACTATGGCTTTAGTTGCAAAAGCTAGATTAAAGGGAGTTTCTCCTATAAGTACTTTAGTGGTAGTTTTAATTTCCTATAAGACTCCAAGAACCTTTTTAGCCCATGCTCTTTGCATCATTCAAGCTCTTCTTCATAGCTTCTAGGATAGTTTTATTTGTTACTTTGACCGCCTATTGGGTTGAAGATGGGCTACCAAGGTGAATCTTGGATCAATGCTTAAGTTAAAACAACATTTTTTTAAAATTCAAGTTGTCGAACTATTTCTCCTTGTCTATTATTAGTGATTGAGGTAGCCCAAACTAACAGATGATATTTTTTCACATGATCCTTAAGCCTAGGGTGAATGGTTTAAGCACATCCATTCCATTTCATAAAAGGTTAAGGGTTTATTATTAGAGTGAGCTTTGCTGACGGTAAGTGTTGTATATAAACAAAGCTCTAACATTTATCGCATTTCTTAACTAGAATGGCAACATCTTTTCTAATGGTTTCCCAATAATAACCTTGCCTTAATACTTTATATGCCATGGGCCAAGGCCTTAGGTAACTTTCATAAACCTTTTTATGAATTTCCTTAAATACATAATTGGCCTCTTCTTCATCCATGCACTTTAGATACGGTAAATTGAATTATCTTTTGTACAGCTTTTCTCTAATAGGGTTGTACCGAGATGGCCACCTTACTATTGCCTTGGCTTGAATCTTGTCATCAAGTAATTTTCTCGAAGTAAGATAAGCTTAATTAGCATCATCCATGAATCTTTTTCTTATTCGATTTGCCTGACTTACTTTTCTTCTGTGCTTCTTTTTTAGGTAATTTTTCTACTAGAACACCATTTGAGTTATCAACGATGGACCCAGTTGCTATCTTAGATAATGCATTGGCTAATGTGTTTATTGATCTTGATATCTTTTTTACCTTGGTGTTTTGGAATACTAGCAAGAATGAATGAACTTTTTGTAGGTATTTTTTCAAACCTTCTTGTTTGGCCTCGGATTTCCCATTCACTTACCCGATCACTAGTTATGAATTAGTATAAGTGATGAGCTTTGTGACATTCAAATTGGTAGTTAATTTTAGCTGGACAATTACTACTTTATACTCAGTTTCATTATTTGAGGCCCTGAACTTGAATTTGAGGGCATATTTTAGTTGTATATTCTCAAGATTGACTAGAATTAGCCTAGCTTTATTCCTGTCACTTATGACCAACCCATCTAAATAAAGTTTTCATGCTTTTTCACACTTTAACTCTTGTATCGGGATAAGATCGTCAAAAGTTTTAGCTAGCATGCACTGAACAACAAAATCTGCTAAAGCTTGTGACTTGAGAGCCAACGTAGGCAAATATGCAAGTCAAACTCATTATGCTTTACAACTAATTTGATTAACTTTCTTGAAAGTTTGAGTTTTTTATTTTATAGAATTTGCCTAAAAGGTTGATCAGCAAGTACATTTATTATGTGGGATTGGATGTACAACCTTAACTTTTTGGTTGACATCACTACTGTATAGGCTAATTTTTCTATTTTCTGATAGTTAAGTTCAGCTATTGTCAAGACTTTGCTAAAGTCTTTACTTCTAGTCTTCTTCTTTTATGAGAATTGAGCAGATAGCTTGGTCAATCATTCAATTTTGGTTTTGACAATATCGAGAGGAAGAAAGAAACTTCTCAAGTTCTTTAAATGACTACTGGTACTTTGGTGTCAACTGTTGGCACTTTGGTGTCCATTGGAAGTCTAAGATGTTTTTGAATTTTAAAAAATGATAGGCACCAATATGGTGATTTGGACATAAATCTACTCATAGCAGCTATTTTCTCAATTAATATTTATACTTCTTTCACCGATGATGGTGGCTTCATGTCTAGGATAGCCTAGACCTTCTTCAAATTGGCCTCTATACATTTTTGATGTATCATGTAACCAAAAAATTTACTCGAGGTGACTCTAAAAACATATTTACTTGGCTTGAGCTTCATGTTGTATATTCTTAGAGTGTTGAATGTTTCCTTCAAGTTTTTCAAGTGTTTGTTTGAGCTCATGCTTTTAACTATCATGCATCCACATAAACCCTCATATTATGATCTATCTATTCTTTAAATATTTTATTGATTAATCTTTAATAAGTTGCCCCAATGTCTCTCAAACCAAAAGGCATCACTTTATAGAAATATCAACCATTCTCGGTTACAAAGGCTGTATTTTTCTTACTTCTCTCAACATTTTAATCTGATTGTAACCAGAGTAAGCATCCATAAAGCTATCCCTTGGACAAGCTTTATTTAGGTTGGTAAAGTCAACACTGTTTTCCATATTCCATTGTATTTTTTACAATAACTACGTTGGCAATCCATTCAAGGTAACAAGATTCCTTGATGAACCTGATTTTGGTAGTTTGCCAACCTCTTTTTCTATTATACCTTTTAGGGGCAAAACACCTTTTCTTTTGCCAAACTAGTTTCATGTTTGGATTAGTATTCAACGTATGTACCATTATAAATGGGTATATCTTGAGCATGTCTGCTAAGGCCCATGCAAAGAAACTGGCATTATCTCTAAGTAATAGTTGTTTTCTTTTTAGCCAAGCTTAGAGTCAACTTACGTGCATTTTTTTTTATTATCTTTGGCAAAAAGGCACAAGTACTAGGTTTTTAGCTGGTTTAGGTTGAGTGAGTTCAATTTCAGGTCTTTGATCGATGATTTCTTTGTGTTCATTCATGTCAAAATTGATTCTTATGAAAATGACAAATCTTAATGTGAATTCATTTATTTTGTTAGTTTGCTTGTAATTTTATTAGTGCTTCAAATAGTAAAGGAGTGTAAAACTTGAATTAAAATGCAAAGTATAAGCTCTGCTAGAATTTCTTTTATGATTTAAAGTGTAGTATTCACAATATCAATTTAATGCTAGCTTAAGAGCTTGGCTTCATGCAAAACTATTTATTTACAATTTTATGAGCTAAAAGGCACGTTGCGATTTTATGCTTTTAAAAGAGCTTTTTTTCTTTTAAAATAGCTTTTTTCCTTTCCTCTCGTTTTGGTTGGTTGTTGTTTTACCCATAGGTAGATCTGATAATTTTAAATACAATATTAAAAAAAATCATGTACGAGTTTTAAAAAAATATGTTTCATGTTTATTCATATCAACACGAATTTTAACATGTCACTATTCATGTCTTACATGTGTTTGACACACCTAAACATGTATAAAACATGGAAAAAAACATTTATATAAAACATATCACATAGATACATGTTTAACACGTGATATGACATTAAAAACATATTTAATTAAACCATTTCCATGGGTGTATTTTAATACATTTTTATATTTATTTTAAGTTAATATAAACGTATAAAGATCATTTTTTTTATTTTTTTTAATTATGATACATAATTACCTATTCAATATAATCATATAAAGATTATTTGAAGCATTTAATTATGATACATATTAATAATTAAAATGGAATTATTTTTATATTAATAATATATGTACAATATAAAAAAGTAATATTAGTACGATAGGTCATTATTTATTAATTTATTTTTTAATCTTTAGTAGTTCATCATTTTTGATTTATTGGTGCTAAAACCAAATATAATTATATATACATTTATGATTTTTATATTAGTAATGTATATATTAAATATATATGTTCAATGCATATTAAATAGGTGTTAAATTTTTTATACTTTTAATATGTAAGTATTTTTTATATGAGTAATGTATATATTATTATTTTATAAATCTTAACATATTAAATTGTGCTTTGTAATTTTTTATAATAAGATTTAAAAAATTATTTTTAAAAAAATTAAGAAGGATAATATATACTTAATTGTTAATAATATGTGACATCCAACTTTATTGTCATTAATAAAGCTAATCCAAATACATAAATATACAATAAGAGATTATACTAATAAGTTATTCTAAATAAAATATATAATGATGAAAAAAATATATAATCATCTTAGTAACATGAATCTTGAAAAGAAATTATTTTAAATTATATATAAAAATCAAACAAGAGATTAGATATTTGAAATTTAAAACAACACATATTCTAAATAATTGTAGTTATTATTTACTATTTTAAATATATATATTATTGAGTATATTGTTAATTGAAGAGATTATGTCAAATATATATTATGGAGTATATTTAAAAATTATTTTAAACAACACAATTTGGTTATTTTTGAATTATTTTGATATTTTAAATAAATATTATGGAGTATGAAATGGATTGAAAACATTATCATTTTGTTATATAAGCTATTATTTAATGTCTTTAGTGGAACATTACTTGTGGAAGTTGGAAACTTTGACTTAGCAATGTAATTTACATTATATAAATGTGTTAAAAGCTACTGTTTAGTGTTTAGTATCTTCAATTATTTAGTACTTAGTCTTATTTGCCTTATTGCAACTTGTAAATGAATAGTTGTTTATTATTTTAGCCATGTTATTCATGTATATCCATATTAGTTGTATCCATTCATGTTGTGTTTAAATAGATTAATTATACATATATTAATTATGTTGTGTCTTGTGTAACACATATAATGAAAATGTCATGTTCATGTTTAGAATTTAGACATATTTTATAATTCATGTCGTATTTGTATTTTAATAATTTGTTTCATTACACATGTCAAACACGACACTAAACATGACATGGATACACGAATTGTTAGGTCTACCCAAGGCTGGTTTTCTTCTTTCATTACTCTAACCTTAATGTCTCCTTGATCCTGCTCTTCTTCGGTTCTAGCCTAGCTTGGAATTGTTCGGTCTCTAGCCTTTTTTCCCTTCATCGTGGTTATAAAGCATTGTTTGGCCATAAACCGATCTACTAAAACCTCACCTATCCCATTGAAAGGAAGAAATTTTGATATTAATATAATGTTGAGGTGAGTAACTAGCCTTACAACTCTCATAGCTAACTAACTCAACCTTACTAATATCATATCATATGCTAAGGGGATGTCAACTACCCATTAACTCAATGAAGAAGGTGACTATTCTTGGTTTAATCCCTTAAGTGATCGATAGCTTGATAGTGCCTTTTACTAGTACCTACTCATTCTTAAAGTCAATTAAGATGGTGGAACAGTCATAACATATCTTTTGTAATCCCCATCTTCAGCATTGTAAAAGAGTACAAGACATTGGTTAAACTCTCATTATCAAAAAGCATCATCATAAAAAAATTGAATCTTTTTTAAATGTTCCAAAATAAATAAGATCAGCTCATCTTTTCAACTCTTTTGCCTTTTAACCATGGACCTAATGGCCATTATTGTTCTCAAATCAAACTTTTTCTTAACTGATGTTGAGGTCTTGCTAGTAATTACATTAACGGTCCCCATTATAGGTCGATTATCCACATCATTTCTTTAGTCCTCTCTAGTCGAGTTTGTGATCGGTATTACTTTGGTCATTGCCACCCTTCCTATTTTCTTTGTCTCCTATTAGTTGTTCTCTCTTAGTTCTTATTTTATTTTATTTTCTTTTGTTCTTCCCTTTTTCTTCTTTTTTTTTCTTTTCACTCTTCACTTTTTTGTTACTTCCCTTTTCCCTTCATTTTCTTTTTCTTTAAATGGATTCAAAGTTTTTTTTTTACATTTGCCCTCAACACATAGGGTTCTTCCTTGGACTTCACCATACTTAACCTTTGAATAGATCCCTTTTTTACCCCTCTAATGTGGGAGTGATTCTTAGTCAAGGTTTATTTAGAACAAATTTTATCAAGCTCAAAAGGGTAGCAAAAGATAAGTTTCTATATTTGTAGAAGGATGATGAAAGATGATCATTTATTATCTCAAGCATAGTCACTTAAAATTGAAAAGCAATTCCTTTTTGGAAATGGGTTTAAAAAGAGGCTTTTTTTCAAAAACTTTGCATGATGTCACAATCAATTTTTTTCTTTTTCTTTCTTTTTTCTTTTTTATTATTCTTATTTTTCATTTTTTTTATTTTTTTCATTTTTTAGGCTTCTTTTTTTTCATGCCTTACATTTTTCACCTAAGATCACATTGGGAAAAATGCCACCATTTAACAAGCCACCCCTTAATAAAAGTCAATGTGACAAAAAAATCATGTGGATTGAACTTGTTTGAGTATTGAATAGTTCATGTCACATTGTAAAAGGGAAAAGATTGGCTATAACTCAACTTATCTTAAGGGTAATGAATAATTTGGCTTTTTTGGGCAATGTGCCTTAAGATGTAGTATAAGGACAACTTTGCTATAGAGAATTGAGAGATTTGTACAATTGAGGTCATTCAAAGAAATTTACGGCTTCGACAATTTTTTAAAATATAGCCTGTCCTTGACATATATCAAGCTACTAGCATCTAGAATCTCTAAAAAATGTAATTTTCATTTGATTTTTAAGCAACCTAAAAATATTTTTCAAATCAAATGTATCTTTTTTCATCACCCATGAAAAAATTATCACCCATTTTTGTTTTGGCATGATCAACTAAAGGTTTGGTTCATAGGACACTACTAGAAAATTAGGCTTTACCAAAGAAATTTTCCATCAGTAAAAGTTTAAACTCTGTTGGTAATACTTTTAGCAACAGCTTTACGAACAAAAAAAATTATGTCAGTGCTAACTATGTCGATAATGCTATTCCATCGTAATGCTTCAAATCTATCAGAAATTATTGACGGATTTATTAGCGACGGTTTTACTTATGGAATTTTCATTGGTAATTAGTTATGAAATTTTTTGTTGGTAAAACCATCACTAAATCCATCAGTAATGTGTTTTTTTTTTCCGTTGATAAATCTTTCGGTAATAATAAAATTCCATCAATAATTAAAAAAAAGCCATCAATAAATCCATCGATAATAATAAAAATTTCATTAGTAATATTAAATTTTATTGGTAATAACTATGAAAATAGTCACAAAGTTTTTTTTTCATTGGTAATAGTAAAATTTCATCAGTAAATTCCATTTGTAAAAGTACAAATTCATCTATAATTTAAATAAAAATATTTATAATTATTTAAAAAACTTGTAATTATTTTCAAACCTTGTAAATTATAATTTAAACATGTGTAATTATTTAAATATGCTATTATTATTAATTAAAATATCAAATCTAGGTAACATTTGTCAAATACATTATCAAACATCCATCATATCTCCATAACATCCATAAAACATCATAAAACATCAATTCATAGAACATCAATAACATCCATCCATCAAATACCTCATACAAATCCAATAAAAAATGTCACTATGTTGCTGCTACACCTCTTAATCTAGAATCTTTGATACCATCATCGAGTCTAGAATATTGTGATGGCAGAGTTTGTTTAGACCCTATCAACTATTTCATCTACTCCATGAATGACCTAGGGTCAGCTCTCTATTTAGTCTTCAACTCATCAATTCTTTTTTTTATCTAGATGAGCCTAAGGAGGCACAGATGATAGACCACAAATAGAGTTAAATGATCCTACTACAGCAATAGACTAAGTTGAATGAAGGATGCCCCTAGATCTATTTGCTAATCCAAAGCCATACACATGAGTGCGTGTAGCTTCAACCCTTCCAATAGCTTTAGTTTATGCTTATGGATCAAAATCTGAATGATTGGAACAGTCTTCACTGTATTTTTTATATAAATGCAGTAGTATAGTTTTCTTCCAAAAAGTTTAAAACAATAATCATTACTATAGGATCTATATAGTTCACTAAAATATCACAACGTCAAATAATTCACAACTTTAAGCATTATTTTCTCATTTTACAAATTCATTGCATTTCAATATACAACAAACTATCTACTTCAATACAAGATATCCTACAATGTCTTTGCTTTGAATTACTTCACTAAACACTTCATTAACAATCACAATACAAAAATAGAATCACAAATGAAAATACGTAACAATTTTCACCTTTCACAAATGTGATCTCCTCTAGTTAATACGCATAAACCTTTCACAAATAAGTAGTTATCGTAACCTACTATTAACATATATAATTCATCAATAATCACAATACACAACCATCATTACAATGCAAAAAAATGCAATACTTGATCAATAATCATAATATACAACCAGAAGTACAAAACAATTTATCCAATAGTTTTCACAATTTCACAAAGTCTTTGCATCACAAAACACATAAGATATTATTTATTTCAATAAAGCAAGGTAGCAATTTCATTATTATTCAGTCATTTGAAAATCACTTACACTGACAACTTTGGACTTGCTGTCAATGAAGTCAACATGTCTTCCTGAACATCTGTGAATGCGATTGAAAATTTTTGTAAAGATGGGTCCTCATTACAACTTAAGTGATTGCATTTGTTTAGACATATTCAATGAAACATGTAATAATACAATTTATATAATTTATTGACATTTGGTGTTAAAAATAACTCATGAAATAAGATAGTACCATTTTTTTAAGAACAGGAAAAGCAATTGAGCCGCCAATGTGCTTCGTAATACTTTCTTCTTTTTGTGTCCGACGATTTTGTTTGGCTTTAGTAGAGATATTCTGTTGTTGAGGAGTGCTCCATACATTGTCAATAAAAGCATCCCAAATCAAAGCTGTGATCCACTTCCACTCCATACCTCTACACTCAATATCGTTATCAACTTTATGCTCTTTCATTACCAAGTCTCTGTCATTGGACAATAAGTCTTTCAATTAATTCTTCAAAATATTGTTCCAGGCTTGTTAAACAAGATCATCATTTGACTCAACCCACTAACATTTTTCTTAACATAATAAATAAGAATACAATAAGTCATTGACAATAATTTGGACTTTTAATTCAAATGAAATAAAAATATATATAAAAAATAAATATCCATTTACTACCTTAAATTTGTCAAATAACATAGACTTAATGACACTGGTACTTTACCTCATGTCGGCCAACGACCAGTATAATTCACTTATTCTAAAATTGTTTAGCTAATCAATAATTGCTCAAAACAACTACTAACACCCATTTGTTAGTAAGATTAGTTTAACTAAACAAATTATTAACAAACAAATAACAATAAGAAAACAATTAATACGTGTCTCCAAACGACGTAATCCATACCCATTTCTTTGGATCTAAAAGAGTCAGTAACCCTTTGTTTGCCCCTAGTCCTCTACCTAGTTGTTCTCCCTTCTTCATCTCTTATTGGTGGATCATTGGCTAAATCCTGGATTGACATACTACTCCATTAATGGATCACCCATCATCAATGCTAGAGGTGACTAGTATGGTCGATCAAATAGTATTTGGGGTGAACTTGACCCACATGGTGAAGTTGATCGGTATGGTGGATCATTCTATATCGATTCTGATGATGACTCAATACGTAAATCACCTTTACTAGATCCTACCCTAGAACCACCTTGATGGATAATACTTTTTATATGACATTCCATCATCTAATCCTTATAGAAAAAAAACCATTCTATCAGTATTCAAATAACACTAAGAAAAAGCAAATATATATAATATTACTTTAGTAATACAAGATTAAATGAAATTAGCAAAATATTTTTAATTTAAGATAAAACAAGCAATAAAGTATTATTTTTAATTGAGATATATTGTGAACATCAAATAAACATTATATATAGTATTAAAAGTCACATTGCATACATCAATCGCTATTAGAAGAAGCAAACTCACGTGTTTCATCATCATCGTCATCATTATCATCATCAACATCATCACATTACCATCATCATCATCGTCATCATCATCATCTTCTTCTTCTTTTTCTTCTTATTCTTATGCTTCAGCTCGAATCACTTTTACTAAATGTAAGCACCTAATTTTGTTTTGATTATTTGAATTTTGTTTGAGTTTTACGTTTGACTCGAATAATTTGATTAATTTAAGCATTTGAGTTGAATTAACGTGTTTTGAGCTTACCTCGGATTAATTGTTCCAGAATCATTAAAATCTAATCTGATTTAAGGTTTGAGTCTAAAAATCTAAATCGATTCAATCTTGAGTCAACATTTAATCAATTGGGCTTGAAGGCCCAATAAGAGCCCAAATCAATTTTTAAAACCCAAACTTCAATCTTAGGCCTAAATTAAGTTTTAAGCACAATTTCATATATATTTTTTATTATTATTATTTTATTTTATTTTATTTTAAAAAAAATAAAAAAAGGAAACAAACAAAAACAAAAAGAAAACAAAACCAGAAGAAGTGCCAACAGCCACGTATCAAGGCAGAAAATTGCTTATTCTAGCTATAACAAGCCAACACCCCACAATAGTTTGCAACCACTACTCTGAAAAGTAGAGCTTGTAGCTAGCCTACCAGTGACGACAAAGATGATTCAAGCATAAAAGGGAGTAAGGACCTTCATCACAGGGGACCCTACCTATAGTAACTCTGGAATACTCATTTAAAACCCTCAATTCCTTCACCAAACTAAGCCCCAGCCTTTACACCCAACACAACCCCTTTGCACCTCATCACCCATCACCCAGACCCCATTCCCTTCACTAGACCCTCCTGATTTCCATACCCAACTCCATATCCCTAGTACCTAACAACCACTCCATAATAGCCCCCTCAAGCTGCCCTCAACCCAAGCCTCGTGCCTACAAGCCCTAAAAGCACCCATTTTCATCAGTTTAAGCCTCAACCCCTACACCCAATATAGCCCTTTTGCACCTTCTCCTTACCCATCACCTAAACCTCATTCCCATCACCGGCCCTTCTGATTTCCACACCTAGCTCTATATCCCCAGTACCTAACACCCACTCCATAACAACCCCCCTTCAAGCCACTCTTAACCCAAGTATTGTGCCTACAAACCTTAAGATCACCCATTTTCACTAGCCTAAGCATCAGTCCCTTCACCAACATGTACCAAGCCTAGCCCTAGCACAGTTCCTTCAACCAATAGCACCGCTTGCCACCAAGCTAAGCCTCCCATGAAAAACCCCTTGGCCACCCTTACTAGTAACCCATAACCTACCTAATCATGACTAAAGAACCATCCTTAAATCGTAACCCAGACCTGTAACCTTCCATTATCTCTAAACCACTATAATATCCTATATAGCCAAAACCACCACAACTCCTCCATAACTTACCCACCACCACACCAACCGAGAGCCAAAAGCTTTCTAACCCCAACTGAAACATCTTTACCCAAATAGAAACCAAAAAAAAAAATAAAAGAGAAACAACAAAGCACAAACATCAAACACATCCCCTAGTAGGGAACCGCAATGTAAAAAAAATCAAACATAAAAAAAAGAATAACAGTAAGGATTCGATCAATGCAAGTTTTTTGTTAGGCTTTAAAAGCTTTATTTTTGGAAGGGATGAAGCTTTTGGCAAGGAGAAAAACATACTAAAAGGCTGAGGTGTTTGGAGTGCAGAGGAATGGCTTTTTAGAGGTTGGAACTGTGACCTTTAAGCTCATATCCAAAGATTTAGGATAAGTTTTAACACAAACTAAGTCTAGAAACGAGAAAGGGAAAGAAAGAGAAATTTTTAGGTTGCTTTTAGACCAAATCCAGTACTGGCAATCGACAATCGATGGTGGTAGACGAAGGTTAGGGTAGCAACACGATGCCAAAATCTGGGCCTGGCAAGGGCTTTTGGAGTTGTTTTCTAGAATTATCTAGAGTTTTTTTCTTTTAAGAAAAGGTTAAAATAAAATTAAAAAATCTGATGTTTATAACTTTAAAAACAAATTTTGGAACGACATCGTTTAGAAGAAAGGAGACCTACATCTTGACTCAGATCTGACTCGGGGTCTATACGCCTGACCTAATGACCTGTTTATTCCATCAGCCATCAGTCGACCCAGTTGAATTGCCTGAAAATCGGTTCAAACTGGAAAAAATAGCCCAAACTTTAGAAAATCAATAGAGAACCCACCAAACCATTGCTAAATCGATCAAATCACCCTACTGAAACATTGACCAATTTGACCAATCATTTGGGGCAAAATTTTAAGATTTTATTTTTATTTTATTTTTTTAATTTTATTTATTTTGTTTTTATTTTTTAATGCATGTTTAAAAACTTAGAACTTAGATTAAATATTAAATTTTAATTCATGAAAAAAATGAAAATTTTAAACTCACAAATAAATAAATTTCAACATTAAAAAAGTCAAATGATTTCATAAAAGGAAAGAAAATAATTTTTTTCAATGATGGGATTTCGAAAGTCCGAATAATGATTCTCGAGAATTTCTTAGGTGAAAAAAAACTTATAAAACCACCAAAATATTAGAATATTTAGAGACCTTTTCAATACAAAGATTTTATTTATTTTTTGAATTCAAATAATTTTCTTAAAAATGATAAAAAAATAAAAAATATTTATAAGAGTAAGCATTTTTTAGGAAATAAATTTATAAATAATTCTATTATAATATAGCCTTTAAAAATTAATAATAAAATTAATTAAATGAAAAATTTTGATAATGTGACTTTGGAAAGATCGAATAGTGATTCCCGAAAATTTCTTAAGTAAGAGAATTTTTCTAAAAATATTGTCAAAGAACTGGTATATTTAGAATGATTCTCCATATGAAAAGTTTTTATTTATTTTTTCATTTTTAAAAAACGAAATTTCATGCAATGGCATCGCAAATTAAACCATGTGTATTATTACATATACCGAGTATAAAAGTAAACGAAAAATCACTAAGGATGAGATTCAAAAAGAAATTCGAGTAGTGATTGTTTAGAAATTTCTAAGTAAAAAAATTTATGTAAAATGTCGCCAATGTATTGGAGCATTTAAAATAACTTTTTATAACGATTTTTTGTTTTAGTATAAAAAATGAATTTTAGAAAATATTATTTGATTTTAAATTTTATATATATCATGTTCTACAATCTGCTTGTTAAATATAAAATTTAACGATAAATATGAACTGCCAAAGATAGAATTTTTTAAGAATTCCAAGTAGAGATTCTTAAGAATTCCTTAAGTGAGAAAGTTCCTATTAATATTGCCAAAGTATTGAAATATTTTTGAGAATTTTTTCAATATGCAAGGTTCTTATTTATTTTTCAAAAAATAGAGAAATAATAATAAAAAATAAAATATGTTTTTTTTACAATAAGGAAAATTAAAAAAATTATTTCAAATACCAAAAATTAAGTCAATTTTAGTCAAAATTGAAGGATAACACATAATTAATAGGTGGCTAATCGCACCTAGCCAAAAAAAAAAAAAACTGGTTGCGACTCCTATTTGTTTTAAAATTCATTGACCGGGCCAAACAACCCTTACAACAGCTTCGAGACTTAATTGGAGACATCATTTTTTTTAGAAAGTTAGACCAAAGGTTAATGATGTTTTATCCTTAATTTTGATTTAATGGTCTTAATTGGTATTTAACTTTATTTTTCTTGATTTTGATTTTGTTTTTCTAAAATAACAATAGTAATAAAAAATTTTATGCATTTCATTTAAATTATGTTATTTATCCATTATTTTATTTATATATAAATTGTGGGACATGTAAGCTAGAAATTGAGATGTCATTTTCTCTAACACATATGATGACACATTTCATATCATGCATGAGCTCTATACTTGAGTTTCATCCCTTTTAGGAGGGGGTAAAGTACATATACTCTCGTGAGATGATAACCTCTGCAATGGCAAGCAAAATACTCCCACTTGAATTGAACCCTTTTCATTCGTAGCTTATAATAGGTGAGGATCGAGGTGCCTTACTAGTCCTGTATGGATGTTAGTAAGGAACAATTTAGGAACCTTTAGACGTATAAATCTTCACTTAACTTATAATGAACTTTAGGGACCAGCCTTCGATAGAGCGTTGCAAACCTTTTTGTAGAAATAGCCCAAATATGCATTAAAATTTTGAAAAAGAATAAATGGATAATAAAAGAAAAGCATTTTCTTGAAAAAAGAAAAAAGAAAAGAATATTTTCTTTTGACATGTAGTTCATTCATTTGATGGTTATCCAAAATTTACATTTTCATAAAATCTCTTAGAATAAAATGAAGATTTTCTTTTAGCATTATCCAACAAACATACAAAAAACAAAAATCTTTTAGCAAAAATAAAGGTTTTCTAGAATTCTTTGTTTATTGGCCAAATAAAAATTAATGAAAAAAGAGAAAAACCTTTGAATCCTAGTTATTAAGTGTAAAAAAAAAATGTGTTCTTGAATTTTTCCTCTTTCTGAAAAAGAAAAAAAAAAAGAGAAACGAAAATTTTAAGTTTGAATGTTGTTTCATCTTTCAAATTTTAATATGATATTTTATATACATTTTTATCATGTTTGAAAAAAAATGAAGAAATAATAGGGTAGTATATACACCCTATCCTATGCCTCCTAATGATATGACATACATCACATTTCTGGCATAATAATAAAATAATACATGTACCCTATTTCATGTACATCATAATGGGATAATACATAAATTCCATCTCATCCACATCAATATATAGTACATGCATTCCATTTCATGCACATATTGATAAATGGTACATGCATTCCATGCACATCTGAATATGTAGTGCATGTACTCCATCTTATTACATATCTTAAGGCAGTGTCAATCTCATTAAGCTAGCACAACACTTGCATTGCATTCCATGTAGATATATCTCATGTACATGATAGGCACATGCATTTCATACAAGTAAGTGGCATTAGTCATAGCTATATATCTCATCACTCATACAGTATGTTGTTGCATTTTATGCACATGGATTCATGAATGGTATAGTTTTATAGAACATGCATTGCATTTCATATCCCATTATCCCTATAACATAATATTACATTCCTTGCATACACATTCATGGATGATGAAATTTTTATCATTTTCGACCTTGTACATGTGAAAATTCATTATCTTAGGCATTTTGATGTTTCATGACATTCTTTAAGCATCCTTATCATATTTAAAAACATGCTCTGTGTGCCATGTTAGTTATAAATTGTTTGTGTGGCATTCATTCAATAAGGGTCATAATATAGAATTTTTGGTCTAAGTCTCGAAATAAAATGTCTATCTTGGTGGGAATCAAAATGGCCAAAATGGGAGATCAATTGGAAGCAAAGATTAGTGCATTGGAGTTGAATCAAGAGGAATTTTGGCATAAGCTTTAGAAGATGAAACAATAGATTGCTCAATTGATAGAAATGGTTAAAGGTAGTGGTATGATTAATTTTGTTGCTCCTCATGGACCATTATCACTTTCGATTCCATCAAATCAAGATCAACTAGTTCTTGTTGGTTTTGGCACTTTTCTCGAGCATACTAGGGCCTTAAATGATTCGAAAATGACCAAAGTTTGGGCGAGCTCAAAAAAGGAATGGGTGAATTGGCAACACAAATAATTGAACTTAAAAGTCTAATTTCCAAGATGGAGTCACCTGGCTTTAAACAACCCTTACCAATTATCCTATAGCCAAACCCGCACTTAAGTTCTTCTCATGATTGCTTTCAACCTCCTTTCCAAGCACCTAGGATTAGGGCCTAAATTTCATGCAACCTCCAAGAATTCCACACTTGAATTCATGTCCACCACCTCACATTTCACAACTACTTGTTCAACATGCTATCCCATCACCACCTTCTTAGCCTAATTTTTGACCTAAAGCTTCTCAATTCACTCCAACACTAACTATGCTACCGTTTTTCTAGTAAAGCAAACAACCATAGAATAAAAGAACTTTCACACCATAAACACCAAAAGAAAAACCCCTATTGACCTAATACCCATGTCCTATATAGATTTAAACCCAATGCTCCAGGAAAACTATGTCATTGCCCCTATCTCTATTGAGCCCTTCAAACCACCTTATCCTAAATGGTACAATCCCAATGCCTGATGTGAATGCCATTTTGGTGCTATGGGCCATTCTCTGGAAGATTGCACATCTTTAAAATATAAGGTACAAGGTCGATGAAAGTTGAATATTTGGGTTTTGACACTGAAATGAAGTAGTCATCACTCCATGCTGAGATAGCAAGCAGTGCTATAGGCAGTTTTCAAATTGGCCAAGATAATGAATAAAAAATAAAAGCTTTAAAGCAAAGGGTTATCCCCACCAGCAATCATAGTCAATTTTTTTTAGATTTTTTAGACAAAAGAAAAGGGAGTATGAGTAAATCTGGCACTTTATGGCTCTAGTCTTAATATGGTTCTTGATGTATAAACTTGAAATTTTTAGGAATAAATGAAAACCTCTCTTGACTTGAATTTTCTATAAATGGATGTCTCTATTTACATTTTTTTTCAATAATGGTATGCCTAAAGGAGTCAGTGAAAAAGAATGATGGTTGTAAATATGCTTTCACGAAACTTTTAAGGCAAAAGAATGTCTTTAAATAACCCGAATTGAATATAGGATGGAATTTGAGCTTATTCTTAATAAAAATAAATTTTGATTTGCATATCATACATCATTTGTTTGAATTCATTATTTCTCATGCCAACTAAGGATAAGGAAAGGCGATTATGAATATACTTTCATCGAATCTTTGAAGCAAAAAGATATTTTCGAAAGTTTTAATAATAGAATTCATGTCATGCATTCTTTACTTTTGGTAATTAATAAAAGGTTCAAGGATAGAGCATCATAGAAACCAAATCGGTTAAATTTGTGCACTTATAACACTCAAGCTTATACCAGAATCATGGAAAATGAAAATGTAAGTCAGATGGATAGAATGGAAAAAACCTAAGGAAAGATTAGGGAAACAGTTACGAGAATGCAATAAAATATGGATAGATAATTGGCAGAATTAAAATAGATGTTAGTAGGTTTGACAAAAAAAAAAAGGAATCATTGAAACACATGGGGCAAGGGAGGAAAAAATTATTGAAGAACCATCGCATCCACCTAGGTTCACATATCCATATGTTCGAGACCCCCATATGTCACAAGCACCTCCAACAACTCATTAACCTTATATTCACACTTCTATCAACTTACCACAATCATGGGCCTACTCCTAACAACTCCATTATTGTGCCTAATTTGGATGATCCAAAAGAATTGGAGCAACTAAAAAAGGTGTCGGATTATAAGAAGTATGGTGATGAAGGATAAATATGATATGTTGAAGAAAAGACTAAAGGCAATTAAAAGCCATGATATATATGGGATTGTTGATGCCAACGAGCTTAGTCTAATGCCTGGTCTTGTCATTCTATTAAAATTTAAGACCCCAAAATTTGAAAAGTATGATGGAACAAAATGCCCCTCGACACACATCACCATGTACTATCAAAAGATGATAGGCTACACTCATAATGATAAGTTGTTGATTCATTATTTTTAAGATAGTCTCACTGGATCTGCAACAAGATAGTATGCCCAACTAGATTGAAGTAAGATTTGCTCCTAGTATGATTTGGCTAGGCCCTTCCTAGCATAATACAAGCATATTAAAAATATGGCACCAAATAGGTTGTCCCTAAAGAACATAGAGAAAAGGGCAACCAAAACTTTCAAAGAATATGCACACAGATGGAGAGACATGGCAATCCAAGTACAACCATTCCTGTTAAAAAAAATCAATGTTCTATTTGTCAATTCCCTGAACATTCCCTATTATGAAAGAATGATTGAGAATATCTCCAAAAACTTTGTTGACGTGGTGATTATGGAGGAAATGATAGAAAATGCAATCAAGAATGGCAGGATTAAGTTGAAAGATACAACTAATGTTGAAAAGGGAAATACATTGGAAAAGAATGAATGAGAGATGCAAGCAGTCACATTTAAGGGGCATCTACCTAAGAACTTGGTCACATACAATTCTTATCCTTTTCATCAACCTTATTTTCCTATTATAGGTAGTAGCTCTTAAAGTATCTTTGTCAACCAAGCAGCATTTGAGTTTTCTAGCATTTTCCATCCTAAAATGATCATTCACAATCCTGTCCCTACACTTGAGCTTGCCACTCAACCAACAAGGAATCAAAAAAGACCAAAAAATGACCAAAATAAACTTTCAATCCCTATTTATCACCTCTTGCCTTTGCTAATAGAAAGCTGGTACCTCACTCATGTACCTTTAAAAACAACACAAAATCTATCAACGAGGAGTTATGATCCTAATAGCAAGTGTGATTATCATATAAGGGCAATTAGCCATTCGATTGAAATATGTAGGTAGCTGAAAAACTAATAGAACAATGAAAGTTTATTTTATCCAACTGCAAAATGTGAAGAGTTGAAATATAGAAAGAGGTCTCGAGTTTTGAAAAATCAAGATAGGATGATTTTCTTTTGAACCTTTGACCCTTCGTGTATTATATGTGTATAGTGTCCTTAAGAGTTATTCAGAATGATCTTGTTAGAATTTATTTTGGAAGAAATGAATGCTTTCAATTTTCTATGAAATTTTATTTTTATGCAATTTTTTGAATAACAATCCCACATAATTAATTTCCAAAATCATAAGATGAAAAGTATTTTGCAAAAAAAAAAAAATTTGATTCACAATTATTTGAGAATAAAGTCCTATATAAGTGACATTTAAGATCAAAACAAAAACAAAAATAAAATTTGGAAAAATAGGCCTTTCCAAAGGGAAATATATGTTTTATTATGGTGAAAATTTCAAAGTAATTAGTGATTACTATTAAAAAATAAACTCATCCAATACCTTTACACTTTTCCTCGATCACTCTTATGCTTTAATCCTTTTAAATAACTTCACTCACCAATCATAATCCTTAAAGGGGCATGAATTTCAACTTGCGAACCTTGTAATCATTTGATATATTAAGATAATAATCTTTCTTAGGCAATGAACAAAATAGGCCAACTTTGAAAATTCATTTTGAATTTTGAAACTAAGCAATATACTCTTTTAAATTTTTAATTGGTAATTTAATGTGTGTCAAATTTTGCTAATATAATTGAACCATCCAAATTCTTTCAATAACCATTGACATGAAAAATGACTGAACTTTCTTCCCTCAAGTTTTCCTTTTTTCATGTCTTAAGGTACATTGACTAGAAGAAGTAAAATTCCTTCTTGCCTAAGATAATTTGTTGCATGCATTAATACATTTTCCCTTCATTTGGTCACAAATGCCAGACAATTTGGAACCAAAATGAGCTTTTTTGTGAACTGTGCAATCAAACATGCACCTCGAAGATGAGAAATCAGGGTGAAAAGTGAATGGTGTTTCAGTTAGAATCCCAAAACCTCAAGAAAGTAGTTTGCTAACAATGAAGCCAAATGTTTCAAAAAAAAGAAAAAAAAAAGAGCAAAGAAAAAAAGACATGCACCTCAAAAATGAAAGTCTGGGTGAAAAATGAATAAAGTTACAATTAGAATCCCAAGAATTCAAAAAAGTAGATTACTAAAGTTGAAATTCAGAAGTTTCTAAAAATGAAAGAATAAAAAAAAGAAGACATGTACCTCGAAAATGAGAGTCTGAGCCAAAAGTAAATAAAGCATAAGCTAGAATCAAAAGTAAAAAAGAAGATAGAATTCAAGAAAGTAGAATACTAGAATTGAAGTCAAATGTTTCCCAAAAAAAAAAAAAGAACAAAGAAAGAAAGACACAAGGCTTTTCATTGAGAGAATGCTCCGCAAGATCCTTAGCCTAATTACCCCGAATAGCATTTTTTTAGCCTATTTATCCATTTTTTTAGAGCCCTGAACCTTGGCCTACATTACATACATTGAAAAGTCCATTTTAATCAAATGCGAACACTTAAATTGAAGAGATATGTCCTTGAAATTTTGTATATACCTATTATTAATTGGCAAGATTTTACCAAAATTTCATTGTTAGAAAATATAGCTTTAAGGTAAAAACCTAAAAGGGGCAATTTAGAGCTAGAGCCACTTTTAAGGCTTAAAAATTTTTTAGAGTTTCGAGGTTCTATCCAAAATAAATAATCATGATGCAAAACCTTTTGAAGATCAGTACCTATTAAAAACTTTACATTTCACCAAAAGATGAAAATAAAAAAAAAATAACCTTTTTCTTTTCCCAAATCTTTTTCAAAAATAATGGTTAGTCTTGATACATCTTGAAGTATCATGTTTTCAATAAAAGAAAAGTGTTTTAGAAAAATTATCTCTTCAGTGAGCCTAAGAGAAATCCTTGTAACCCTCGTTAAGCTTTCATTAAGATATGCTCACCAATGAAAAGAATTGAATTGTTGATTAGGCCATCCACAAGCATTCCAAATAGTAATCATCAATTTTCAAGAGATTCTAAAGTCATAAGTTTTTAACTTTTCTTATTGATTACGAAGATACTTATGTGGGCCAATTTTGTGATCACTTTTGAAAAGTTCAAAGAGTATTTGAGCATTTTGTACAAAATACTAAGATCATTATTGGTGATGTGTAAACATTCAAATTTTGAACAAAGATCTTTCAAAAAAAGAAACAAAAAAATCTTTGCATTTGCATCATTTGCATATGCATCATGAGAAAAACATTGGCATTAGCATCTACATCATGAAAAAGACATTCACATTTGCATCACTTGCATGTGCATCATGAATAAGGCATTTGCATTTGCATCATGAGAAAAACATTTGATCTATATGCTACAAAAACAAAAAAGACATTTGCATTTGCATCATTGCCTTAATATCATAGAAAAAGTATTTTTATGGGCATTTACAAAAGCGAAACATTGGCATTTACAGTGTAAAAAAAGAAGTCACCTGTATTTGCATCAAGCATTCACATAGACATTCATATTCATATCATTTTATGAAAATGGACATTTTTATCATGATTGTGTTTGTCAACTTTGTAAATATTAGAAAAATGGAAAAGAAAGGAAATAGAAATATTTTAAGTAGTGAAATGAAAAAAAAAAAAGAAAGAGGAAAAAAGAAAAAAAGTAAAGAAAGAGAAAAAAAAAAAAAAGAAAAAAAGAGATAAGGAAGTCTATCATGGAAATAAGAGAAAGAAATAGTTTAACAAAAGACCAAAACGTCAACAAAGTTTGAAGAGTTAAAGGAAAAATGATCTCCAAAAGGCGAATGAGTTATTGAAAAGATGAGATATGATACAAAATAAGATTTAAGCCCAATTTAGCTAGCACTACAAGCCTAGATTAGCTGGCACTTTATGCATAAATTAGCTAGCACTTTATGCCTAGATTAGCTGGCACCCAAGCCTAGATTAGCTTACACCTAAGCCCAGAGTAGTTGGTATCCAAGCCCAGATTAGCTAGCACTTTAAGCCTAGATTAGCTAGCGCTTTTAAGTCCAAATTAACTAGCACCTAAGCCCATATCAGCTAAAACCCAAGCCTAGATTACCTAGTACTTTAAGCTTAGTTTAGCTAGTACTTAAATTAAACTAAGCCCAATTTACTTGGCATTCAAATCAAACTAAGCCCAGTCTAGCTGGCACTTAAATCAAACTAAGCCCAGTCAAACTGACACCCAAGATAATCTGTAAGACTCTGACTAAAACATTTTAAATTTTCAAAATTTCAATGCCTCTGATACGAGGAGCATTTAAAGTGTTGATATTTGTAAGACCTCCATGCATAATCTTTAAGACCTCTGAGCAAAATTTTTTAAATTTTTAAAGTTTCAATGCCTCTAATATAAGGAGCATTCAAAGAAGTTGAGATTTGTAAGATCTATGGGCAAAAGATTTTAAAATTTTAAAGTTTCAATGCCTCTAATACGAGAAGCAATCAAAGATGTCAAGATTTGTAAGACCTCTGGGAATAATCTCTAAGACCTTTTTGGCAAAACATTTTAAATTTTCAAAACTCCAATGCCTCTAATATGAGGAGTATTTAAAGATGTTGAGATTTGTAAAATCTCCGAGCATAATCTCTAAAACCTCCAAGCAAAAAATTTTAAATTTTTAAAATTTCAATGCCTCTGACATGATGAGCATTCAAAGATGTTGAGATTTGCAAGACCTGCGAGCATAATCTGTAAAACCTTCAGGCAAAACATTTTAAGTTTTTAAAGTTTCAACACCTTTGATACAAGGAGCATTCAAAGATGTCAAGATTTGTAAGACCTCTAGACAAAACATTTTAAATTTTTAAAGTTTCAATGCCTCTGATATGAGGAGCATTAAAAAAAGTTAAGATTTGTAAGGCTTTCAGGCATATTTCTAAGACCTCTAGGCATATCTCTAAGACCTCTAGGCATAATCTCTAAGACCTTTGGCATAATTTCCAAGACCTTCAAACAAAACATTTTAATTTTTCAAAGTTTCAATGCCTCTTATTAGGAGGAGCATTAAAAGATTTTGAGATTTGTAAGACCTCTGGGTGTAATCTCTAAGTGCTCTAAGTAGGATTCGTAAGTCTTTCAAGCTGAATCTATTTTAGTTTCAAGATTTGTAAGAATTTTGAGCATGATCTCTTATTTTATTTTCAAAAGTTGTTAAGTTCTTATTTAAAAGAGTTTTTAAATTTGTTTTCAAATGGTCAAATTTATTAAAAAAATAAAAAATCAACTAAGACAAAAAAAACCAAACAATTCAAGAAACACAAAAAAAAATTAATGAAAAAAAATAAAAAACAAAAATAAAAAAAAAAGTAAAAAAAATAAAATCCAAAAAACAATTATAAAAAACTTTTGAAAATTTAGAATCGTTACTGTGGACAAAATTGTTGTCTAAGCCTTTATCATATTCCTAATTCTCAACAATGTGCAAAGAATGACAATTATGGACACCTAATTTTATCCAGATCAAGTCAGTTTTTGTCTGAGTTTTACGTTTGACTCGAGTAATTTGATTAATTTAAGCATTTTAATTGAATTAATATGTTTCGGGCTTACCTTGGATTAATTATTCGAAAATCATTAAAATCTTGCTCAATTTAAAGTTCAAGTTTAAAAATCCAAATCGATTCAGTCTCAAGTCAACATTCAATCAATTGGGCTTAAAGTCCCAATAAGAGCCCAGATCAATTTTTAAGGCCCAAACTTCAATATTAGGCCTAAATTAAGTTCTAAGCCCAATTTCATATTTTTTTATTTTTACTTTTTTTTTTATTTTGTTTAAAAAAAAGGGAAACAAACAAAAACAGACAAAAAACAAAACCAAAAGATGTGGCCAACAGCCTCTATATCAAGGTAAGAAACTGCCCATTCTGGCCATAACAAGCCAACACCCTACAATAATCTACAACCACTACCCTGCAAAATAAACCATGTAGCTAGCCTGTAAGTGGCGATCAAGATGATTCATCCATAAAAAGGGGGGAAAGACCTTTATCACCAGGGACCTTACCTGCAGTAACTCCAAGGCACCCATTAAAAACCCTCTATTACCTCAACAACCTAATCCCCAGCCCCTACACCTTACACAACCCCTTTACACTTCCTCACCTATCACCCAAACCCCATTCCCTTCACCAGACCCTCTTGATTTCCACACTCAGCTCCATATCCTTGGTATCCAACACCCACTCCACAACAGCCCCCCTCAAGTCACCCTTAACCCAAGTCTCATGCCTACAAAACCAAAGAGCACCCATTTTCACCAACTTAAGCCCTAGTCCTTTCACCAACATATACCCAGCCTAGCCCTAGCACAGTCCTTTCACCAACAATGCCCCATACCACTCAGCTGAGCCTCTCATAAAAACACCCTTAGCCACCCTTATCAGCAACCTATAACCCATCTAATCATGATAAAAAAACCATCCTCAAACCATGACCCAAACCTGTAACCCCCTATCACCTCTGAACCACTATAACATCCCATGTAGCCAAAACCATAACAACTCCTCCACGACCCACCTACCACCGCACCAACCGAGAGCCAAAACCCCTCTAACCCCAATCGAACATCTCTACATGAATAGAAACCAAAAAATAAAAAAAAACAACAACAAACCACAAACATCAAACACATCCTCTAGTAGGGAACCACAACATCAAAAAAAATCAAACACAAGAAAAAAAAGAATAACAATAAGGTTTTTGTCAATGTAGGTTTGGGTTTTTTTTTTATTATTATTAGAGGTTTTGGAAGCTTCATTTTGGAAGGGATGAGGCTTTTGGCAAGGAGAAAAACAAAATGAAAGGCTAGGGTGTTTAAAGTGGCGGAGAGGTAGTTTTTTGAAGGTTGGAACTGTGACCTTTAGCCTCAAATCTAAGGATTTAGAATGAGTTTTAACAAAAACTAAGTCTAAAAATGAGAAGGGGAAAAAAAGAGGGATTTTTGGGTGGATTTTAGACTAGATCTAACATCAGCAATTAGCAACTGGCAGTGGTAGACGAAAGCCGACATGGTGGCACAACATCAGATTCTAGGCCTGGCAGGGCCTTTTGGGAGTTGTTTTTTGGAATTCTCTAGAGGTTTTTTTTCTTTTTTGAAGGAAAGGCTAAAATGAAATAAAAAAAATATTATGTTTATAACTTTAAAAAAAAAATTTGGAACAATGTCATTTAGAATAAAGGAGACCTGTGCATTGACCTGAATCCTACTAGGGGTCTACGTGCCCAACCAAGTGACCCGCTATTTTCATCAGCCACCGGCTAGTCCAACCGAACCATCCTGCTAAATCGTTGACCAATTTGATCAGTCATTTTGGGTAAAATTTTAAGATTTTTATTTTTATTTTATTTTGTTTTGTTTTTGTTTTTCTAATGCATGTTTAAAAGTTTAGACCTTAGATTAAATATTAAATATTAAATTATGAAAAAAATGAAAATTTTAATTTAACAAATAAATCAATTTCAACCTTAAAAAATTCAAATGATTCATAAACGGAAAGAAAAAAAAAATTCAGTGATAGGACTCTAGAAAGTCCAAGTAGTGATTCTTGAGAATTCTTTAAATGAGAAAAAACTTCTAAAATCACCAAAGTATTGGAATATTTAGAGACTCTTTTAAATACAAAGATTTTATTTATTTATTTTTTTAATTCAAATCATTTTCTTAAAAACAGATAAAAAATACAAAATATTTATAAGAGTATGCATTTTTTAGGAAATAAATTTATAAATAATTGTATTATTATATAGCTTTTAAAAACTAATAATAAAATTAATTAAATGAAAATTTTTGATAACGAGACTCCGAGTAGTCCAAATAATGATTCTCTAAGTGAGAGAATTTTCTAAAAATATTGCCAGAGAATTAGAATATTTAGCATGATTCTTAATATGAAAATTTTCTATTTATTTTTCATTTTTAAAAATCAAAATTTCATGCAATGGCATTGGGAATTAATCTATGTGTATTATTATATATACAAATTATAAAAGTAAATGAAAAATTATCAAGGATGAGATCCTAAAAAAATCCAAGTACTAATTTTTTAGGAATCTCTATGTAAGAAAATTTATTTAAAATGCTATCAATATATTGTAGCATTTAGAATAATTTTCGATAATGATTTCTCATTTTAGTATAAAAATGAATTTTAGAAAATATTGTTTGATTTTAAATTATAGATATCATGTTCTACAATCTGCTTGTTAAATATAAATTTTGATGATAAATATGAACCGCTAAGGATAAAATTTTTAAGAATTTCGAATAGAGATTCTTAAGAATTCTTTTAGTGAGAAAGTTCCTATTAATATTGCTAAAGTATTTGAATATTTTGGGGAATTTTTTCAATATGCAAAGTTCTTATTTATTTTTCAAAAATAGAGAAATAATAATAAATAATAAAATATGTTTTTTTAAAATAAAGAAAATAAAGAAAATTATTTCTAAATACCAAAAATTAAGGCCATTTTAGTCAAAATTGAAAGATAACACATAATTAAATGATACTATTTTTAACAGGCACTGTGAGGGTGTAACCGACTTCTAAATCCAAATTGTTTTCATAGACCCAAAAAATTATATTTTTTTATTAAGTTTAATTAATTTTAAGATTTTATAAAAAACGTAAGTTTTGAATAGGTGGCCAATTGCACCTAGTTAAAAAAAATATTGGTGGTGACTCCTATTTATTTTTAAATTTGTCTAGCGGCTTAAAAAACTGTTACAACACTAAATCTATCTTTTCATATTCACTGATAACAAGTATAGGATTATCAAATTCTTCTAAGATAATAACATTTAGTGGAATAGAAACCTTAACTTCTTAGGATATGTCTCCATTTAAATAGGTTGTCTGTTTTTCATCTCCATCAATATTACTTAGTCGATATGTACTCCTGGCCTTTGTTTTGAAGACTGTGCACTAATCATTTCAATCTCCTCTTCTAGAAAAATAGCTTGTATAGGAAACTTGATGTACTTGCAAAGCTAAAACAAATGGTTGATTTCTAACAAGCATTGAATTATATTTAATTTCAATAGGACCACCACGGGGATCTACCCTTACCCTCTTTTTTGTGTCAAACCAATAATATTTAAAAAGTATAACCTTATTCCTTGCTCCAAAGTACTCTAACTCAATGATATCTTCCAAGATATCATAAAATTCATGTTCATAATCATTATAACAACTAACTTTCACACTTACCCCATAATTCATCATCTTTCGAGTTTGGCCATAGTTAATTGTATGAAACTTAAAGCCATTAACAAAGTAACCTTTGGAGCAACTAACCATATGTCCAGGGCCATAAGCTATCTCAACTAGACAACAATCAATATTTTCATTTGCTCATCAACCTATCCAATTGTAAAACAAAAAAAATCTGATCGTTATTATTAATACACATAGCAGTAAATTTTATATTCACATATGCTAATATGCGCTAAACCCTTACAAATTCTTTCTCCAATTCTGCATCACTTATATTCATAAAGTTTATTCTTATCGATTCATCAAATATCCTATCATTGTTAATTACAAATTAGGAAAATTGTGAACTTCCTAGAAAAAAAATTATAGGCTTCACATATTACTTACTCAATGTAAAGATTTATCTCTTCACAATTCCACAAAACATATGAGTATGTCTTGCTAAGCTTATCTATTGATAACCATCAAGACTTATCTTGTGGACCAAAAGCTTGACTAGGATGACTAAAAATCAAAATACATCCTTCAAAATCCATGACTTCCCCATCATCATTATGTGGAACTCGATTCAATCTTGTTGACACATTTGGATCAAAATAGAATGAGCAAAAAGTGAAAATCTCTTCGATAACATATGCCTTATATATAGATGCTTCAAAAAAATGCTCGATTGGTGTATTTTTCTTAAAATGATGAAGAAACCTACTCATCATGATATAATAACACATATGTTAGTGACAAAAAATTTAATTTAATCAATGTTAATGTTTAATAACTTAAATATATTACCTTTCAAATGGATACATCTAGCAATATTGAATAGGTCTACCAATTTTTACCTTTTTAGGCAAATGAATGGGCAAATGCTATTTAGAATCAAAGAAACCTGAAGGAAAAATCTTTTCTAATTTACAGATTGTTTCCACAATCTTTGTTTCTAATACTTCCATATGATTTACATATATTTTTATAAAACACAAATCTCTGAAAAAATGAGATAGCTCAATAATTACATCCCAAATTAAAGAAAGCACCAAATCATGAAATTAAATTGGGAGTAATAGTTGCATGAATAGATGATAATCATGACTTCTCATCCCATAAAACTTACAATCAGCCATGTTTACGTACTGAGCAATATTAGATGCAAAACCATCAAAAATTTTTAATTCTTTACCCCTGTACAAACATCTCTTCTCTGTTTTTTGCTTAAAATGTGTAAAGCTTTAGGCATGAAAACTTTCCCCTTCACTTTAACTAATTCCAACCTTAGTCGCTTACAATACACCTTAAGATCTAGTCTTACCTTTATGTTGCCTTTGGTTTTACCTTTAACATCCATCATTGTGTTAAATACATTATCAAAGATATTACACTCAATATGTATAACATAAAGATTGTATCAAATCAGATTGGTTGATCAATAGGATAACTCTCAAAATATACCTTTCTTCACCTAATTATGACTTTCCCCAATGCCATCTATCTTCTAATCATTACATTTCATGCCAAATGTGATATCAAGAAAGCTATCTAACCAAGCCAAAAAAATTTTTTCTAATAATGGAACAATAGGGGAGTCACACTTTACTCTTTCTTTAAATTTATCTCTTTGCCTTTGAAAAGGATGATCAAGAGGCAAAACTGACGATGACAATCGAAAAAACAAGGCTTCTTACCATGAGCCAATTAAAATGACTTTCCATGTCCCATACAATAAAGACATGATAAGTTTCTATGAGTGCTCCAACCAAACAACATACTATATGTAGGAAATCATTAATTATCCATAAAAAAGCTACCTTCAAATGAAAATTTTGTTATCTGTAAGTATCATATGTCACAAATTGTTCGACCATAATATTTGTAACTTATCTAATAAAGGTTTAAAGAAAACATCTATATTTTGACCCAAACTACACTTTGTAGGAATTACCATATTCAAGAAGATATATTCTCGCTTTATACACAACCATGGTGGCAAATTGTATACTACTATCATTATTGGCCAACAAGAATATGGTTTCACACTTAGACCAAACGGACAAAAACCATCAGCACATAATTCTAATCGTACATTTTTCACTTTAAGTGCAAATGATTCATGGCTACAATTACAATGTTTCCAAGCATCACCATCAATAAGATGTTGAAGCACACCATCATGACTTTGGTTATAAGCATGCCATGTCATATATTTAGTAGTTTAAGTTAAAATATAAAGTCTTTGAAGTCTCGATATCAATGGCATATAATGTAAGATTTTATAAGGAATTTTTGTTCGTCTCACCTCCAAACTTATTCCTTATATATCAAGGATGACCACAATTCGAACAATATGTCAATTTTGCTACTTCCTTATAAAACAACATGCAATTATTTTTGCAAATATGAAATTTCTTATAACCAAGTCTTAGTTTTGTCATCTTTTTTTTTTATTTTGTAAAAGTTTTCTGGTAATTTATCATTTACTAGCAACATATCCTTCACCATGCTCAGTAAATGATCAAAACATGACTCATTAATGTTAAACTCTAATTTACAATTTAAAAGTTGGGACATAGTAGAGAGAATTGTACAACCTAACCACAATGGTTCATCCACATCATTCAACAAAGAATATAAGCTTGCCACATCTACACTTAACTCTTCTTCATATGGTTCTCTTGCCTTATTAGCATCCATACCTAGTTCTTTTACCGCGTTCACCCCAATATTAAGATATACAGCATCCACAACTATTTTACTATAAGAATTTTTTATTCTCATTTCTTCTATCAGTTCAAAGGTATCTCTGTTTATTGAAAAAGCTTGTCCTATTTCTAACTCCTTATGTAAGACCCAACTCGTATAACCTTTTGTAAACCCCTTATAATAAAGGTGCTTATACATAGCATCCACTTTTAAATACCTTTTATTCTTACATTTGGCGCAAAGATACCTAATCTTGCCATTATTAATAAAGTTTAGTTGAGAATAAACATATCCAATAAATTTTTTCATACCATCACAAAAGTTTTGAGTAATATATCCATTGACATCTAAATGAAAGTGCATCTAAAAGCAATCTTCGTCCATTATTGAACCCTAATTGAATTGAAATATGAGCAATTACAGTCATATAAAGTGTTAAACATTTTTATTGATTGACCATATGAGCTATTATTGCTATACTAAACATAATTATCTAAATGATAATATAAGGCAACTATTGGTATACTTCAACAAATAATCCATCAATGGCATAACTAATGTTGCAAAAATTCATCATACATACTACAAGACAACACATTCATGAAAAAAATATTATTGATTTTAATGACAAAATTTTACCTTTGATCTAGGCTTTCTTAGTGCAATTATGTCATTTTTGCGGAGATTTTCTCTAATTGAGGCACTTCTATGTATGAAACTTGTTCTACTTTCAAAGTAGTTAAAATGGAAAAATTAAGCAAGTTAGTATGATAAAAATGAATAAAAAATCATATTCATTACAAAAAATACATCTACCTAAACCCATTTTCCTAACACACATTCACAGATAGATTGTGGAAAAGAATAAAAAAAAATAAAACAATTTAATTTATTTATATTAAGTTTGATCAACACAATAAAATCATAATATTTAAATAATTAGTCATATATAAATTTCACTAAAGTATCAAATGTATAAATTATTTGAAAACAAACATAAATCTTAATAATATATAACTTACTTCAAAATGAAATAGCTATTAGTAATATATAAACTATAACCGCAAATCAACATAAATAATTTTAATTTTTATAACTATTATTAAAATCTAGAAAATATTAAATATAAAACATCCATAGAAAAATATACAAATCTTAATACACATCAAACCAAAATTAACCAATCCTAAATCTTACACATCTAAAAGTTAATAAATCTATAACAAAACTCAACAAATGTCAACAAAACTTTTGCAAATAAAAATAAATAACTCAACAAATAAAAAAAGTTTCCCCACCAATACTAAAAATAAATCCAAACAAAAATTAACATTATTCAATATTAATACTCAACAAAAATATCCAATAAAAATATATAACCAACAAATTATAACAAATATATAACCAAAACCTAAACAAATTTCAACAAACATAGAACCAACTAAAATCAAACAAATTGGTAACCAAAACCCAAATAAATTTCAAGAAATAAATAACTAACAAAAACTCAACACATTGGTAATCAAAACCCAAACAAATTTCAACAATTTATAACAAAAAATTAAACTCTAAACTTAACAAATAGACTACATAAAAAATAAACATAAAATACACTCATTAAAAACAATTGATCAAAGTTAGGGCAAAGTCACGATCGGCCGATGGCAAGGTGGTGACTGGGAGAGAGGGATGGGGAAATGGGGAGAGTGGGAGAGGGAATGGGGAAGGGGATTATGGATTAGGAAAGAAATTTAGGGGGAGAAGTGAAAAGGCCAACTGGTGGGGGGTTTTGAAATTTTCATTATTAGTGACGATTTTACCAACAGAAATTCTTTTGGTAATAAAAGAAAGAATTTTTAAACACTATTATTGATGGTTTGGTGAAGAAAATTCCATCAGTAATGTCAACAAATTTTTTCTTGAATTTTGCTTAGTGACAAATTTTTTTCATTAATAAATCCATCGGTAAAATTAGCTATAATTCACACCAAACTTTTAGCAACAAATTACCTACAGATTTTATTTTGTCAGTAAAATTTATCGATAATCCATCAGTAAAAGTGTTTTAAAAAATTCTATTGATATTCTGTTGATAAGCCAATGGTAATTAGCAATGAAAATTTTTCATTGGTAAAAATTCATTGATAATAAACATTTTTTGATAGTGGGATTCAAATGTATGCCATTTGAAACATTAGGATTAAGGAATATTTTTCAAATGATTTTGCCAAGAGCAAAAATGTGAAGGTATTTATTGGTCAATTTCTGATAGTAATTACCAATTTTCCAAAACTCCCATCACTATTTATTTTTTTTGTTTTTCTCTTTCCTTTTGTTTTTTTCTTTCTTAAAAATTAATCATGTGGGGCTTTATTCTAAATAATTACATAAAAAACAAATTCCTAAGAAAAACTTCAAAGTATTTATTTAAAAGTCTAACAACATTAAACTTTACATGCATGGCATGCACACGAAATGAAAATTCAAAGATTTAAAAAAAAATGTCCTCTTTCGATCATTCCAAACTTGACATTCCCTTTCTCTCATCCCAACTTGTCAAATCTTACCTAATTGATTTCCATTGTTACACAAGCTTTGTAGTTAATTTACCACTCATTACAAGATTGTCATATTTATCCCTCAATTGTTTGCACTTTTTAGTTGAATGACCGATTACCCCATATGGTATTCTTATTTACCATTCAGATCATGATTTCTTACTAACAAATTTGAAAACATTTTCATCAACACAAGAGTGAGGTATTGATTTTTTATTAGTAAAGGGAAGTGATTAATAATGTGCATTGGCAACTTCTCGTGATTGTTCTTTGGTCTTCTTTGATTTTCCATTGGTTTATTGATATCTATAAATGTAGATCCAAAAGCAGGGACAATTTTTCTAGCAGTCACTTAAGACTATAAATTTGCTTATGGACTAGGTTGGTACAGGTAATGATTTTGAAAGGCATTATTCATGACTAGGTAGTAAGACTAAGAAAAATGATAGGGGTTGTACGAGACAAAACTCTTAGATGATTGCTCCCAAAATGTAATTACTTGCACTTCTATTTTATTCTTCTTATACACTCCCCTTTCAACATAAATTGCATTACTGACTTCAATCATGTTGCTCTTTATTGCATTTTCTATGATTTTGCCAAAAACCATTATGTTGGCAAATTTTCCAATAGCAAGCCTCACCAATTTATCATAAAAAGGGGTAAGCAAGATGTTAAAAAATAGTACAATAGTTTCTTTTTTAGTCAAAGGCAATTGAACCTAAGCTGCTATTTTTCCAACATTGGCCTATATTCTTTATAGGTCTCAATACGCCTCTTTTCCATGTTTTAGAGGGTGAGCCTATCTGGAGCCATTCTAGCACATGTTATATTATGCAATAAAAGTGTTGACTCAATCCTTCCAAGAATGGATTTTGTTTTTATCCAACTTTATATATTATCTTGTTGTGGACCTAGTTAAACTGTCCTTGAAACAATGAATTAATAGCTTATTATTGAGTGTATCCCATCATTTTTCAATAGAACATTGTGATATGAGCAAAAAGGCATGTCGTTTCATCTTATTTCCCAAAGTTTGAGATTTTAAATTTAGCAAAGATAACCAAATCTGGTACTAGACTGAGGTCATTAGCATCGATGTTTCAAAGATATCACCTTCCTCCATGGCTCTTAACTTTTCCTCTATTCTATCATATATGCTTTGTTGTTCAATTTGTTTGCCTGGATTAGCTACATTCCCTAACTTTTCCTTTTTTTTATAGGTCACTAAAGTTTGGAAATATCATTAGTTCAATAGGACTAGATTTTGGGTTAACACTTGTGTAGATCAGTGGTTGATTAACAGCAAGACTCATATGCATATAGGGTTGCCCTTCAGGCAAAGTGATCCCAAATGAATGTAATGGTTCTTCAATATCTCCTATTTCGAATGTATCAACCATTATTTGTCCTTCAATAAATCGATCAATAATTTCTTTAACTCTATCATCTACCTATCAATACTTTGTCGCATCCTGACTGCCCTTTTCCTAATGTCCTTTTGGGCTTTTTCAATATTTTCGATTCTAGCTACATTTCCACCTTCCATGATATAAACAACACTACTGTCTTTATGCTGTGAAGATATTTAACAATAAATTAGCATTATATAACCCCCTTGTCATTTGAAAGAAATGAAATCGAGTCTACTTTACATGAGAATGATTATGCATGAGTAATGCAAAATGTCATCAAAACGTAAGGATGTCTTTATTTATTTTTTTAAATAAATGTACACAAGTACAATGCCTAAATGACAAAAACCATATCACCCATAAATGCATGTCATGTTATATGAAAGGTGAAATGTGTTTACATGAAATGCAACTTTTATAATTCTAACTTTGTTAAAATCAAGTAATTCATGAGTCGTTATGCATGTAACACAATTATATGCCACATAAGTGTTATATGCCATATAAGTACTGAGATATATGTACATGAATGATGAAACATGTTTGTATGAACTGGATTGACACATTATATACATAATAAGATATATTTACATGAAATACCATGCATGCACTATGCAAATCCCAAGCAATTGACACTACCATTCAGATATATATATATATATATATGCATGACATGAAGTGCATGTACTACTTTATTATTTACAATTCAAAACATGATGAAAAAGTTTTGTAAAAAGGATCAAATGAAATGCAAAGGCTGAAATAACATTCAAACCAAAAACTCTTTTTTTTTTCAAAAGGAAAATTTCAAGAAAACATTTTAAAAAATCACACAAAATGACTAGGACACAAAGATCTTTTCATTTTTTTTGTTTTTGCTTTTTATTTGGTGTATAAAACAAAGAAATTAAGGAAAAATCTTATTTTTAAACCTTTT